>PVIW01001398.1:62678-304615 GCA_004026585.1 Noctilio leporinus | reverse complement strand
CTTCTACTGTATTCTTCAATTCAGAAATTGTATTCTTCATTTCCTGCTGGCACTTATTGATAGTTTCCATGTCCTTTTTCATGCTGTTGTAGTTCTCAGTAAGTTCCTTGTAACTTCCCTGGAGTTCTTTGTAGTTTCCCTGGAGTTCTTTGTAATTTCCCTGGAGTTCTTTGTAATTTCCCTGGAGTTCTTTGTAGTTGGAGATCAGATATTGATTGCGATCTCCAGTGCATTATTATGTCCCAAGGCCCCATAATAAGAATGGTTTTTGAGATGGAAAAGGTGATAAAGCTAAAGGTGACTTTAAAATTTAGCTTTGGCAGCTGGACGTAGCCAAAGGGCAAATGTCCCTGTGCACCCAGTAGTATCTTTCCAATTCTGTCCTTGATAATCCCATGCATAAGTTCATCAGAATATAGCAGAAAACACTCTACCCCATTTTCACTAATCCTCATCAGCTCATTTGAGCTCCAGATTCAATGGCCAACATTTGACAATAACAGAGTCAGTGTCCAGGCCAATTTTATGGCTTTGGAGGGGCTACACATGTGTGGCATGTGTGGGCCCTGCCTTCACAACATAAGAAATTATTCTATTTTATCATTTACTTTAAAAACATTTTAAAATGTGTTGGTATATAGATGATTATATCAACAGTACAGACTGAAACAGTTTCTTTAACCTAAACATAAAATTATTTCTTCTACTGCTTTTCAGAAAAACGCCAACATTTACATGGGTCGCTAAAAGTGCTGTGGGCCTTGTAGCGGTGCCTGATGGGTAAGTCAGCTCAGCCAGAATGCAGTTCACAGTCAGGTGCAGCACTTTGCTTGCACGAGGCTTACAGGTTCTGCCTTTCTGTATTGCTCTCGCTTTTCATGTGAAATCTAAAGAACTTGGCCTGTTTAATTTCTTTCTTTCCTTCTTTCTCTTGCTTTTCATGTGAAATCTAAAGAGCTTGGCCTGTTTAATTTCTTTCTTTCTCTCTCTCTCTCTTTTTTCCCTCTCTCCCTCCCTCTTTCCTTCCTTCCTTTCTTCCTTTCATTCTTTCATTCATTCTTTCTTTCTTTTTAACCAATCAGAAAGTGCAGACTTTCTTTGGATTCTGATTTAAACAAACTGCCAAAAAGAAATATGGCATTTATGAGACCGTTGCAAATTTGATTTACTGATTAGGTATTTAAAAATAATAAGATAATTTTCTTGTAATAGTGGTATTGTTTTTTAAAATTTTATTAAAAAATGTTCTTTTTTAAAAAATTACAATTGACATTCAATATTATTTTGTACAGCCTAGTGGTTAGACAGTTACATACTTTACAGAGTGATTCCTTCCGATACGTCCAGTCCCCAACTGGCACCATGTGTAGCTGCTACGATGCCATTGACTGTATTTCCTATACTGCACCCTGTGGCTGGAACTGGCCTGATGTTAAAGGCTGGCCTTGTCACTTGCAGTAAATGATTTCACCTCCTATAACCTTAGTCAGTTTTTTTCATATTGAACAGGGGATAATCATCTCAGCCACAGAGTTTACATTTGATGGCCCCTGTGGAGTACCTGCTCGGAGAAGAATTCAGAACCGTCAGAATCTTGGAAAAATCTAACTCATTTCAGGACTTTGAGATTTTGACTTTATCTTGGAGACTCTTGCTTTGGATTACAGTGTAGTTTATAATGAGACACGCTGATTTGGAATTCTTATCTTGGCTCTGACTTTATACCTTATAGCTTTGAGGTGACATTTTCTTTCTACAAACCTAGATGTTTGCATCTGTAAAATGGGGCTATAACACTGATTTTTTAGTGGGGGTTGAGAAAGGATCTAGTGTGAATATAAGTTAAAACACTTTATAAGCATTTGCTTATTAAGGATTATTCCCCAGGGCAAGTTGCATCCTCTTCTGGCTTCTTCAGGGGGGAATTTTTCATTAGCAGTGCTGCGAATGGATAAATGTGTCATCTACCGCTTCAGCTGCAGCCTGACGCTAAGCTGCTCCTGTGTCCTGTTCCTGTCCCTCAGCAGCCGGCCAGCATCTGTCCCCAGTTTCTCATTTCAGCCACTCAGAGTAGCCAGAGGAAGTTTGATTGCCAACAGACCCTGGCACCACAGCACAATCCAATCAACTCTCTTTCAGCACAAGAAAACCCCTCAGATTGTAATCAGGGTCCATTCTTCCTCTTCCCGTCTGCTCTGGCCCTTAAGAATGGGGACAGCTTCTTTTGCTTCTGAGCCTCAGCTGTCACCCTGTGCCTTTCCCGGGAGCCAGGCAGCCTGGCATCTGGTTGGCCCTCGTCCACTATGCCAGGTTCTCTCTTTAAATCCCATTGCCCATAAAGGGGTTTGTATAGCTGAACATGTAACACGGCTGAAAAAATAAGGTAAGGAAGCATGCTTAAAAAATAAGTAGTGAGTGACTGTTGTCATCATACTCAGAAGCATTATTTTGTATACACTTGGAACAACTTCTTCAGCCCAAAACGTTGTGCAAGATGCAATGCCGCTTCTACCATAAAGAGGTGGAGCAGTTGGTGCAAGGATACCTGAGTTTCTCCATTCATTCAGTCAGCAAATACGGAATTGTTGATCTCTCATTCTGTGTCAGAAACTGTCCTAGACTCTGGAGATAAAAGAAATACAGTTCCTTTACAAATAATTATTAAACACACACCTGGAGGATAGAGTAATTAACCCACAAATATATATTAAGAACTTCAGATATGAAAGGAACCAGGGATAGAACTGCAAGGGGGAAAAAACAGGAAAAGAAGCTTAAAGCCTAAAGGAGGAGATAAAAATGAAACAAATACTTTCATAAATATTTAGACACTTAAAAAAATAAATGCCTCGAAGGAAAAAAAACATCAAGTATTTTGAGAAGTTAAAACTGGGCATTTATTTTATTCTAGGAAATCAAGGAAACCTTCCACAGGTGAGGTGGAACTAGGCCTGAAGGAGGAGTTGGAGTCGGCTGGGGAGTGGGGTCCAGCCAGAGGAAGAGGGGCCTGGGGCTTGCGGCAGGGAGGGGCTGTGTGTGCTCCAGGAAGCGGAGAAGGCCAGTGGGCCGGAAGGAGGAGTGATGGGGCCTGCGGAGGTGGCCTGCGGCCAGATGGGAAAGCTCCCGTACAGAAGAATGAGACCTACCTTGGAGCTGCCCAGAGATTGTTAGAAGAGAGGGGTGGGTAACAAGACAAGGATTAAGAGCTGCAATATTTACTCAATGCAGGGGCAAGCAAAGGAGGGAGTCCTTATTTCAGATTTTTGTTTTCGTTTTTGTTTTTGTTTTTTGCTTTAAGACAGTATTCAGAAAGGGAGTTCCAGTTTTGGAAACTATGAGGGCATCTGCCAAGCAGCTGTGGTAGAAAGGTGGGGCGCATCCAATTCAGAGGGGATAGCCTGTGGCAGGTCTGTGATGAGAAAGTGCTGGTGGGTTTGGGGTGCTGGCACATGGCTGGAGTGGGACAACGACCCCGATGAAGGGCACTGTAGGGGAGGCGGGAGCCAGGTGATGAGTTTCATGGAGCTTTAATGGGGTTTTCCTCTGTGGTGTTTTTTGTTTGTTTGTTTTCTTTTTAATTGAATACTTTTTAGGACAGTTTTAAGTTCATAGCAAATTTGAGCAAGGAGTACATGTAGTTTTTCCCTATACTCCTGCTCCCCACCCCCAGGCTTCCCCACTAGGAACATCTCACACCGGAGTGGTCCATTTACAACTGAGGAACCTACGATGACGCATCGCTATTCCCCTCCATCCCCTAGTTCATAATTTATATTTAGAATTCAGTCTTGGTGTTGTATGCTGTGTGGGTTTTGACAACTATGTCATGACATGTCTCTGCCATTATTATTCACACAGAATAGTTTCACTGCCCTAAAAATCCTCTGTTTAACCCTTCTGTCCCTTAACCCTTGGCCAACCACTGATCTTCATTTTGCCTTTTAAAAAATGTCCCATAACTGGAATCATCTCTTATGCAGCTTTTTCAGACTGGCTCCTTTCACATAGGGTATGCATTTAAGGTTGCTCTTTAGTGGCATTTCTGTAAAGCAGATGACATGATCAGATCTGCTGTTATCACGGCTACTCTTCCTGATGGATGGATTAGAGGCAGAGGTGAAAGGAAATCAAGGAGACAGGTTGGCGGCTGTGCTGGGAATCTCTGGAGCTTTGGGTCCACATTTTCTTATCTTTGCAGTTTCCAGGTTGTCATCTTTTTGTTACAGTGTCTCCTTACACATCTGTGCTTCACGATATGTACTATCCAACAAAAGACCTTTATTTAAATATAAATTAATTAAATTAAAATTTCCAATTGTTCAGGGACATTAGCTACTTTTTTCTTTTTCTTTTTTTTTTTAAAGAGAAGTGCTTATTAGCAGTTTAATATTTGGAGAAGGAAAAGCAGAGTTAATGCATTTTTGCTCCTCTTTTTAGGTGCTTTAAATTCCATTCTGAAAATAGCATATTCACATCTGTGTCGTCCACTTACTTTTATGTTAATGTTCAAATATGCATTTCAGGTTAATGTGGTGAAGACTCCAGGATCTTCCAAGGATGTATTTTTTCACTTTATGTAAAGCTTATATTTTATTTATTTATTTATTTATTTATTTATTTATTTATTGCTGCCTGACTATTAAATATGAAGATATTTGTAGAAATTAAATATAACTTATTAGATGACTACATTGAACTATTTTTGATAACATTTACTATTCTGTAATTTGATTCCAAAACAACTGATGATGAAGAAAATTATACATTTAATATCATGACAGACTTCACTATCTTTTACTCACTACCCAATACGGAGCTCTTTTTCACTTCCATGAGGCGTATTCAAGGGGGCAGGCTAACCACAGGGTGAGGCTGAGAAAGCCCTTCCTTGAAAGCTTGTACGAAGCTAATCTTCTCAAGTTAGACTCTACCCTGAAGTTATTTTAGGAAAAAAAAAATTGCAGTAAATTACAAAGAATGATCTACTAGCACACTTTTTAACGTGTTCTGAAGGGCAAAACCACAGTCTGGTGTTCACAGTACACTCAGAGGTGCACAGAAAGCTCTGCAAGTGCTTAGTAACCCTGTGCTGTGTGTTAGTGGCCACCGTATAGGGCTGTGCACCTGCACACCTGTGGAACGTTTCTGTTATGGTAGAAATCTCTGTTGGTCAGCATCGGACCAAATCTTTGAGGACCTCTTTGTGGCTTGCTAGAAAGATTACAGACTTTGGAGTCAGAAATAGGTTTTAAGTTGTTGTCGTAATATTTGTTAGTGACATGATTTTTTGTGGTGGTGGTGGTAATATTTATCTGTAACATTTGCCTTTGTAACTATATTTCACTGTAAAATTTAGTGGTACTAATCACATGCAAAATGTTGGGCAACCATTACCACTACGTAGTTCCAGAACCTTTCTTCACCCCAATAATAACCGCTACTTCTGTGCACACACACACATGCACACACCTCACCCCTGGCATTCTTAGTCTACTTTCTGTCTCTGTGAATTTGCCTGTTCTAGATATTTCACATAAGTACAGTCATTTTCTAGTTGTCCTTTTGTGCATAGCATAATGTCTTCAAACTTCACCCATGCTGTATCATGTATGCAATTTTCTTTTTTATGGCTGAATGATATTCTGCTGTGTGGATGTGCCACACTTTTGTTGATTTGTTCATCTGTTAATGGACATTTGAGTTGTTTCTACCTTTTGGCGTAGTGATATAATTTTGAATAATCTATTACTTACTGTAATTTTCTCAAGCTTCACATCAATGAGATGGGTATATTACTCTTGAAATCCTAGGGTTATTATGAGGATTAGAAGACACACCAAACTAAAGCAAATTGGGATGAAGTTCCCAGTTTGAAATTGTTAATTTTCTTCCCGTTTTTCATCCGGTCCTTTTCTGTCACACCCTTGGTGCCTGGTCCCCGTGTATTAGAAACTCAATAACTGTTTGTCTGTTGTTGATCCTCTCAGGCCCATTAGCTCAGCTCTGACTCCTGGGCTGGAGACTGTGAGGAGAATATTTAATTTGACCTCCGCGTGTTTAATGTGTAGGAGGTTTCAGGTTCGTGGAGATAATACCTCTCGAGTGTCACATGTCCTGGGATGCAGATGGTGACCCGTGTTCCTCATTAAACTAATAATTCCTCTCAGGGGAAGTGTGGTGAAAATCAGCACTTGACATTTCAAGGTAGATGAAGTCATAAGGAGATTATGACTTGGCCCTGAAGAGTGTTTCTTGGACCAGATGAGAAAATCTCATGAGAGAGTAATTGTTTTCTGGGATCAGACCCCGTGTTCTCTCCAGCCCAGAGCTGGAGGAGTAGACTCTGAGCTCCAAACGACTGTTTCTCTCTGGGGGAGGTACCTTTAGAAGTCCAGGGTTCCTCTCCAAATGGACTCAAATGATGGGAAATTCTTATATTCGATTCAATTAAAAAGGTATTAAGCAGTGTCTTACTTCAGATACCTTTACCTATCTCCTAGAGGCCTAGACAAGGAAGACGTTTCATTATCTCATGTGACCAGAAGTCTGGAGTTAGATGACCAGCAGCTCAGGATGTTACTGCCCACAGTTGTTCTTTGTTTTTTTGTTTTTTTTTAATGACCTTAACCATTGTGAAAGCACTGGTAAAATGTTTCACAGAATGCTTCTCTATTTGGGTTTGGGTATATATTCTCATGATTACACAGAGGCTCTCTGGGGTTTAGGGTAACAGTGCAGAGGTGAAGGGCCCCTCTTTCACATGTCAAATTAGAGAGTGTTTGATACCAACCTGATGCTGACCCTGATCACTCGGTGAAAGTCTCCCGGGTTTCTCCACTGCCAGGTTATTTTCTCCTTTCTCTACTCCCTTCATTAGAATCGGGTCACTAAATTCAGTCTACCCTGGACTGGGGGATTGAGCTCCACCTCCAGGATGAGGAGCTACCTTTTGAGAGCTTTCCTGGCCCCTCAGGAGCTAGTAAGCTCTGACCTTTTGGGGGATTGCTGTGCATTCACCTGTCTGTCCCACCCCAACTAAACAGCAGACTCAAAGGCAGGGGCAGCCCGAGTCTTTGGCAGCCCAGCCTCTTCAGCCTTCAGTCTGAACTACATTGGAGCTTACCATTTAGGTTTAAGGACAGAAGATAAATCCTTTTTGACTTGGGCGCCTAATGATCAATGGGCTTCCCAGCATGCTTCACCACCCCAACTAGCTCTCTCTATGGCACCAGTTGCCACTCGATAAATCCATAAAGAGACAACTCAATTGTTTTGAATTCCGTCCACCTTTTCCAGTGATTCTTCTTTTCCAAGTTAATGGGTCCGAGAGAGGGGAGACACACAATTAGATGCTACATGGACTTTCTTTTTGGGCAAGGGTAACTTGCCTCTCATGCTGACAGGGTCATAAAACATGAATGAAGAGATCAGTTATTAATGAGGTACTCCAACCTAAAATCATAGCAGTGGAGCCCTTGGCCTTATGCAGAGCTTGGCACCTGTTAAATAAGGGCTGAGGTGTCTTTCCTTGCCTCTCTCTTTCCCACAGTAGAGGACACCTGGCACAATCTAAACCAGAGGTTTTCAAGCTCTGGTCCAGGATAAGTGCGGACAAATGACTGTTCAAATCCAAAAGAAGCATGTATACAGACACATTAGAGATTCATACTGTAAGTCAGCATGTTAAGTGACTTGATTCTGAGCAGCTTTGCAGTCAACAGACCCATTTTTCTTTGCTTATTTGACCATTTCTTAAATTTATCTGACCAATATTTCCTATTAATGTCTTGTGAATGCAGGGCTTCTTGGAATACATTTTCAGAAAAATACCTGTTACTGACACTGCTCAGCACCTCCTGGGTCACGTCTATGCAAAATTGAAAGAACAATCTGTAGAGTTAGAAGGGAGATACAGCCAAAATTTTGTTTGTCCTCAGCCGCCTTACTACTAGAGAGAGTAGTCCATTTTAGGTCAATATGTCTGGAACACCGCCTTGAATCCCTGCTTCCTTCCGCCTTTGGCCAGTTGCTTTATCCTCCCCAACCTGGTAGCCAGGTTTGCCCAAGCTTCAGGCTTCCGGTTACCTGCGTCCTTACTTAGGATTAGATCACTCTCCTCTTCTCTCCAGGCTTAGTTAAACATCATGTGAATGCAAATAAGTTAACTGCACTCTTCTGATCTGGTAATAGACTTTCTGATGTTCATTTTTTAAAGATTTTATCTCATTTATTTTTTCATTTCTTCCAGATTCCAGCTAAGCAGCATGACAGGGTTTTGGAATCTAAATTCATATGTGATTTTATCTTCAGGAAGCTGGGCATACAGCACCCAGGTCCCTGGGCCTTCACTGCCCTTTAGCACATGTGCCCTTGTCGTCTGGTGCTGAGCGTTTTGCCCCACAGGTGTGGGGTCCAGTGCACCTTTTGTTCCCTTTTAGCAATTCACACCTTCCCTACTCTCCAGAGCCTGCACCTGTCTTTGTGTGGTGATAGCCACTTTCCTCTCACTTTTTATTTATGACCTGTTTCTTGTTTCTAGAGACACATGGATGTGTGCCTAAAGGGCAGAGGAAAAGGGAATTACAGTAGGGGAAGCAGAAGACCTTATTAACTAAGTGCATGATTCTGAGCACATGGTAGACCTCTCCAAAGCATGGTTTTCTCCTTTGTTCAGAGGGACCGGTGGTTGGCTGCATTGTTGTGGGCATGTAAGGAGTGTCCCGCGTAGAGTGTGCACAGAGCAGAGCTGACTCTTGAATAGTGGGGCTAAGCTCCCGGGGTGCTGGTGAGAGCGATGAGACATTGAACTGGGAAGTACAAAAGATATTGAACTGGGAGGCCTTTATGTGGGAGCTATCAATATAATGTATTTATTTAGTAATTTCTAGTGTCTCATTCAACAAACATCTCCCCATGAAGCCTGTTAGTCATGTAGGCTAAGTAGAGGATGCATCCTCACTGTCAGCCCCCTTAGTGACTATGGGGGAATGTTGCATGTGCTTCTTCTCCACGACCTCACCTCCATCATATTTTCTATAGTTTTCCATTCCAAGGCCCTCTCCTCAGATATCCATGGGTACCAGATATGCCAGGTCATTCTGCCTCAGGTAACACCCACCACTAAAGCAGCAGGATACCCTTCAGGGTGGAGGTTGGTAATAGACTAGTAAATTCTGACCAATTTAATGATAATTAACTGCATCTCTGCTGTGACTGGTCAGTTTCCATGCATTTCTTTTTCCCCAAGATGCAAAGGGATTATACATGTATTGAGCACAGATGATTTGTCAGCATTATGTTTGGTTCTTCACAGGCATTCCCACTTACTCCTCATAATAGACTTAAATATGTAGGTGTCAGTGTTTTCATTTTACAGACAACGGAAGTTAAAGCTCAGAGAAGTTAGTGCATTGGTCTCTGTTGGCAGTTGCAGGATTTGAACCCAAGTCTGTGTAATTTCAATACTCAGGAACTATGTACATCACCTTCAGAAAATAGCGATGGCTCTGGGCAGATTCATTCATGCCACAGGCAGGAGAAAAAGATGGTAGAGAAAATCCAGGGCACCTATCTCACTTTTTCATATAAGATGGAGGAGTGGCTTTTCTTCCATACTTAATTGCTTATTTCTGCTTAGTGATATATCTGTAAATGTAACTTCTGTTCTTGGCTTAGTCAGTGTCTATGTTTACAAAATGAAAGGGCTGGGTAACCCTTACTGCATTAAGATAATTAATTCTAGAGAATGTGTGTAGTGGAGCATGTTAGGAGTTGGTTGGTTGGACAAATACTGTGTAAATAGGTGGTCAAGTTCAAGGCTTAGGAGGGGGTACAAATCTGAGTTCCACTTGAGAAACTAAGAAATGCTATTTTGGTCATACTCTATTTTCTGTTTTCTTTGCCTACCTTGATTTGATGTCTGCAAATTCTTTGAAACGTCACCCAAACTCTAGTGGAATAGTTTCCTGCCCTGGACAAAGAATTAGTACGAATGTGTTTAGCCTTGACTGTCATACCTGTGGGCCATGCAACTTTGGACAGATTTTATAATGACCCTGAAATCCACAAGAGAAATAGGAATGTAAAGGTAAAAAAAGAAGAGAGCAAAAATTACAGAATTAAGGATGCTGAGATGGAGGGAGTGAGAATAAAAGGATGGTGTGGAAGAGAGAATGAAGGTAAGAGAATGGCCTAAGGGGAGTATATGTCTTACCTTAAAACTATCTTTCCTCTTCTTTTTACATGGCTGCCTTCTTCTGACCTGCCAACTCCTCCAGTTTATGTGTCACCTTTTCAGAGAGGCCCTCTCTGACCATGGTGTCCAAAGGAACCCGAGCCTCAGTTCTTCTGTCATTGTGCCTTGTGCATTTCCTCAGTGACACTTATCACCAGTTGTAACCATGCATTAAAGTATGCATTGTTTTAATTTTGGGCTAAGGGCACACTGCCTGGGTTTGAAAACCTAGCTCTGTCACTTCCTAGCTGTGTGACCTCAGGCAAGCTGATAGTCACAGTTTCATCATCTATCATCTACGCATTTTTCGAGGTACATGGAGAGCTCTCAAAAAGAAGCCATGGTTTTGATTAATCTTTGTCTTCCTCACCCTCCTCTGTGTTGTAAATCCATAAGGAGGAAGGATGCTGTCCCTTTATTTCCCACTAAACACCCAGGACCTAGTGCCTGTGTGACACATATTAGGTATTCAACATAGATTGTTTGCATGAATAAAAGAATGACTGTAAAAAATGATAAAGAAAAATAAACAGAAAACAAGGAGTAACTATCAGGAACAAGCTTTTCAGGCTCCAGAAATCAATAGACTATAGGCTTGGCTCCAGGCAGCCACTCCCTGCAGAAAACCCAGACCGGAGAGAAAACATTGGGGTGGCCTCGTTTATTCCGATGGACTCTCAAGGGTAAACTCTGGCTGTTTGAGGATCCTGGGTCTCATCCTGTAGCTACAGCCTGTCCCTGCCCCAAGGAGAAAAACATGTCCCCCCCTCTTGCGCAGGCTGCCTGTGTCGGTGGTGCTATCCATATTCTGGAGGAAAAACAAACAGAAACAAACAAAACCACAACTAAGTTATATCTGGATGGAGAATGCATTGCGCCCTTAGGAAAACTGAGCGGAGGGAGGGCTGTGCCCGCATTGGTATTGCATATGGTGCTTCCCTTCCCTCGCCCCTCCCACCTCACCTCCTTATTACCCTTAGGTCTGGAGTTGACACCCATGTTGATTCTTTCCTCTTTCCTTAGCTTGAGGCTCAGGGATGAAGACATGAAAACAAAATGTATCATCAAGGAGTTGGGGGGAGGGTGGAGATTGCATAAAGGCAACATGGCTTCCTGTGCAGGGAGATTGTGAGTTGGCCGCTCTGTGGGACGTGCGAGCACGGGCTCTGTGTGCACACAGGTGAACACTGCCACCCCAGGGCTCAGCTGGCTTCCAGCACTAGACTCCATCCCCCCATGTTTGTGGTACTGAGAGTTAACAGCCCTTGGTCACTTGGGATCCCCAGTCCCCTGGGGATGAGGGTCTCTGGGCCCTGGGCTTGTGGCTGAGTCTCTCCGCACTGCCTGTGTGTTTCAGCCTTGATGCAGGGCAGCCTGTGCCCACCTGCCTGCAGGTTCGTTTTGACAAGTGGAGGGCTTTGAAGTCTTATTGGTAGGGCCTGGTGCAGGGTTTCATTTCCTCCTGTTACATTGCTGTCTGGGGTGTATTTTTCCTTCGAATGTTTGTGCGGATGGCGGTGAAGCTCTGCTGCCTTCTTTTGTCAGTTACGCTATGCAGGAGGTCGCTTTCCTTCTCTCTGTCAATCCCCCTCCCCCCTTTTCAAAGTACCCCCTCCCATTTTTCTCTCTACCAGAACTGATGTGGCCACCTTGGGAGCTGCTTTTCCTGCTTCCAAATTTTTTGGAGTAACATCTAAGACGGGGTTGTCAACTCATTTTCACCAGGGGCCACATCAGCCTTGCGGTTGCCTTCAAAGGGCTGAATGCCATTTTAGGACTGTATAGATGTAACTGCTCTTTAACAGTTAAGCAAGTTGGGTAGAAACACGGTGCCAGGCGGAAGGTGCCGGGCCAGATAAAACACGGTGGAGGGCTGGATTCGGCCTGCGGGCCTGGTGTTTGCTACCTGTGACCTAAGAGGAAGTCATTCTGGGTGATATTTTCTGAGTGGTTCCAGCCCTTCATCTTTTCCCCTTCCCCTTTCTCTCCTGTTTCTACTCTCTCCTGTCCTTGCTACCTCCTGTGGTCTCTATTTTTTTTCTTAATTTTCTCTATTTATTCTTCACTCATTCATTCATTCCTGAAACCGGGGATTAGGCCAGGTGTGGGAAGGGTGCAAAATTGCAGAAAGGACTACCTCAGCCTTTAAGAAAGGCACATTCTAGGAGGAAAGACAAAGGTCTAGAGCTAACTCATGCCGGGCGGAATGGGCGTGGGATGAAGGCAGGGGGCGAGAGAGGAGACAGCAGGCTGTTGCGCGTGGGGCTCCGGGAGGTGTATGTGTGGGTGGCGCTGGGATGCTCTGTCTGCCCCTTACTAGCTGTGCAACCTTGGGAAACGTACTCAGCTTCTCCAGATCTCAGTATTCCCATCTATAAATAGGCTGAGAGTAATAGGATGTGGTCATAGGATGTGTGTGAGGATGCAGCGATGCTCTTCAAGTAAAACATGGTGCATGGGCCCCAGTGCTGCACAGACATTATCTATTATTACCACTTTTCAATGACATCATGACAGTTCAACTAATAATTTCTGGAAGGCTCTCCCAGAGAGAAGCTACTTACCGGGGTGATCCGAGAAGCTATTTTCAAACTGATTCTTAAGGATGAGTAGGTTGTATGGTACCAATGAACTTGGGGTGAGAGACGAGTATAGTTCTAACTAAAGGAACAGATGAGCAAGGTGACAAAGGGGTCCTGGAGATTTTGCTTTATGTCTGTAGAGTTTAGAAATCTTCCGTGGGTGAACTACTGGGGGCACCCGTGTGCATCCTTAAAGGTTGCACCGAGACCATGAACCGGAACAGCAGTGTGGTTGGTATAGGCTGAATAATGCTTCTCCCCCTCAAGATAACCACATCCTAATCCTTGGAGTTTGTGAACGTTGTTACCTTACATAGAAGAAAGGTCTTTGCAATTAAGTTAAAGATTTTTCAGATGGGGAGGTTATCCTGCATTATCCAGGTAGGCCCTCAGAGCAAGCACAGTCCTGAAGCAAAGAGGGAGGCAGAAGAAGATCTGGGTTTATCTGGGAGGCGCAAGATACAGATTCTCCCGTTGAACCTCCACAGGGAGTGTGGGTCCCCTGACACCTTGATTTTGGCCCAGTGAAGCTGATGTGGATTCTTTGGGCCTCCAGAAATGTGAGAAATTAAGTTTCTGTGGGCTTCACTCACAGACTTTGTAGTCCTGTTACAGCATCCAGATGAGAGAAATGCACATAATAATGATACTTGTGTATATTTCCAGCCCAGACCAGAGACCGCCCCTTAGTAGGTATGCTGCCTGTATGTGGGGGTGAAGCGATAGTAGACAGGATTGCTATCGGTTGCCTCCTGTTTCTTGGAACCTTGCCTCTCCTGTGCTCTCCCCGCCTTGGTGTTTTTCCAGCAAGGGTGAGAGAGCACCCGTGCTCTGTAGCCATGGTGACCAGAAGCCAGCTTAGGAAGCTGAAATCAGGAGAGATTGTCCAACCAGCCGAGCTCATGCAATTCCCGTCTCTTCCCTCCTGTGATCTCACAAAAGTTCCTTAGACGGGACCTCAATGCCACTGAGCCTGTGGTTTTCTCTATATCACCCGACTCTCTGGGTTTCTGTAGAGGAGCTGTGAAAGGTGAGCTGGGACACGGGTGTGTCGGGTTTCTGGCCATGTGCCCAGGTCATACTCTCATTTGTTACACATATCCTAATTATTAAGAAAGCTGTGTTTTTAAAGACATAATTCTGTTCTAAAAACACAGTTTGGAAAGTTCTAAATGACATTTAAAGTTCACTCACTCTATAGTTCAGGAGACAGGGACCCAGCCAAGGGAGACAAATGACCAAATATTCTTGGTAAGTTAGTGGCAGCACTAGGAGTTCCAACTGATGTCTCTGGGTCCTGGCGGGGGCCAGATGGCTGGAGCATCACCTGTGCACCGGAGGATTCAGGTTTGATCCCCATCAGGGTGTGTATGAGAGGCCACCAATCGATGTTTCTCACATCAGTGTTTTTCTCTCTCTCCCTCTCTCGCTAAAATCAACGAACATGTTTAAAAAAATTAAAACTAAACTAAACTAAAATGGAGGACTCTGGGCTTCCCTTCCGGGTGCTGAAACCCGAATTCTAAGCCGACACATAGGGGAGGGTGGTTCAGAGGTAGAACTCACTTGGGGAAGCTCCATACATAGCCTTTCCCAAGTTCTGTTCACTTCTCGCAGGCTTTTCACCATCCTTGCCACATTAACTTGCATTATCCCACCAAGCACGTACCATTTTTGTTTCATTTTTCGCCTGATAAAACTGAGTGGAGTCAGGTCTAAGTGAGGGGCCAACAGGCAGCTGGACATGGCTGGGTCGGGGAGTCAACGTCATGGCCATCTGGGCGTTGGTCAGGTCCATGGTCTATTTAGCTTAAATGTCCTTTCATCACCAAACCCCATGGTCCCAGTCAGGATGCAAATGACTTTGTGGGTGTGGCCCATTCAGGGTGTTTTGTTAACAACAGTTAATAGCTGTGTGCTGCTCTGTAACATGACAGTAAAGGGGAATGCCAAGTATTCTTCCTCCATGGGGAGAGGTGATAGTTGACAGGTCTCCGCCTAGCCATGCATAGGAAACAGCAATGGTGCCCTTACTCCAGTGGCTTAGTGGGCTGAGCATCATCCTGCAAAGTAAAGGGTCACCAGTTTGGTTTCAGGTCTGGACACATGTCTGGGTTGGTGGCGGGTCCTTGGCTGGGGCGTGTACAGGAGGCAATGAATCGTTGTTTCTCTCCCTCCCACCCCTACTCTAAAAATAAATAAATAAAATCTTTAAGAAATGATAAGAAAAATAGCCATGGCTATTGCTGTAAACTTGGGTCCACGCTTCAGTTTGAGTCAAACAGCTCATACATTCTTGTTTCCCTAAATGAAGGATGCACTCAAGCAATTGAAAACAACTCCGGGACAATCTTGTTCCATTATGTCTAATGGAATTGAGTGTTGGTGGCACACAGTGTGCACTGATATTTTGCAGAAACAAGGTGAGATTTCCCATTACACCGAGGATGAGTGAGACATAAAATGAACTCAGAGACTCCTCCCTTTGTCACAGCAGGGGTAGTGAGTTCACATTTTGGGGAACAAAAGTGCAATTTTGGTGTCTGCTTCATAGCCTGCCCTGCACCCTATGCCTTCTTTTCCATGCATTTCTCTTTGCTAATAAACAGGGTGGCAAGAGGCCTGCGTGAAAGAATCCGTCCTGCTGTTTAAGGAAATGTCATAGCTGTTTGAAGTCCAAGGACCATGCTCTGAATGTGGTTTGGCCTTTTTCTTTCCCTTCGTTTTGTTTTCTTAACCTCCTGCCCCTGAAAAACAGGGAAGTTTCTGCCTCTAGCATGGAGGCTGTGTCTGCCTCCAGCTCTCACCATCTGTCTGTGTATCCTGATCTCTTGTGTGTAAAAATGTTTTGGCAGATCGTTCGTATCTCAGTGAATAAAATGCCCATGACAGAGCAAAATGCAGCAACCAGAAAAGAAACTCTGATTCATGAATATCCGCTCTCTCTGGGGCCCATTTCTACCTGGACTGTTTCTTTCTTTCTTTCTGTCCTCACTTTTATTAAGTTGTTTTCTCCTTGGAGCATGACAGGAGATTTCCTTGCTTGAGGACTTTAAGAGACACAAGATATTCCATCTCATACAATGCGAGAGCTATGGTAGTTCCCAGAAATCCTCCAATCCCTACCCCCTCTCCTTTCTGACCTTAATCTCAGATAATCATGGGCCCCCAGAAAAGCCAGCATCATTATGCCATACCTCCTGAAATTGCCTCCTGGTTGTCATGGGCGCCAGGCTGTGCCAGGGCCCTGTCGGGTTATCTATCCAAGGTCCAGCCTGGCTGTGCTGCTGAGGGACAGCCTGAGGCCCGGAGGGATGAAGGTCACCCATGATAGCCTGCTGAGCGGGGCCTTGCCTGCACTTTCCACCTCATCACATAGACTTAACGGGATGGGCATGTCTTGTAAAAACAGTGGTATCATGCCTTTTGTGGCTGTTTACAGTTACTATGAGGAGCTTCCCTGCCCATGAACTCATTTGACCATGATGGCAGCGATTCTGGGAGGTCGCCAAAGGTTACCATTACTGTCTCCCGTTTACAGAGTTAGGAACTGAGGAGAGCCCTCCATGTCACACAGCGAGGAAGGGGCAGAACCTGACTCCCGCTCTGTCGGCTGGGGCCCTATGAATGTCTCAGGGCTTAGCCTGGTGGAGGCTGGTGACCATGGGGCTGTGAACTGATTCTTCAGGGGATGGGGAAGACTTTTGCAGAGTATAGAGGCACCTTTTCTTCTGCAGCCACTGTTTCTGCCCACAGAGGGCCATAGCTGTCCCTCCCTTCCTCTCTGTCACTTTCTCTCGTCACTTCCTCTCTCCATGGAGGGGTGTGGGTAGGATGGTTCATGTGGTATTTCAGGAGAATAGCCATTTATACTTACCATCCAGGGAATAACGTTCTTCTCTGGGCTCTGCATCTTGGTAAAATGCTATAGCATCAGCTGGGGATTTCTCTCTTTAAAGAAATTCTTTTTTGGCCATAGAGAATATTTCCAGACTTAACAGATCAGTGCATTAAAAATCCATAAATATTTGATCAGCATGGGCTCCTCAGAGAGGCTCTTGAGAGAAGAGCTGCGTGGGTATATGTGTCTCTCTCCACCTTTCTCCTTCTTGCTTCACCTTCCTCCCCCACTCACCCCAAACATTTGGATAATCTATTTACTAATGAACTCAATATTAATGTATTCATTTTTCTCTGTTAGTGTCAGGTTTCATTAGGAAACACGGGAGGCCTGACATTAATTGTATGAAAAATGGGTCTCAGGGAAGCTGTTGGTTCTTCTTCACAGAGAAAAAAGTTTCTCCCGAAAAAGCAAGTTGTTTCTCTGCTGGTCTGATGACATGGGTGATGCATGTGTGTGACCTTGGTGGACCGTGCATAGCAGGAGATAGCCACCTTGCCTTCTCCTGCCTGTATAATACATATATTCCATATAGCCTTCCCGGTTCAGTTCCAATGTCATTTGGCGAGGTGAAAAGGACATTCAATGGGGAGTTGGACTCCTTTACAACCCTTTCCTGATCTTAGCATGTTCCGTGACATGGAACAAAATCAGTTTCCTTCTGGGAGCCAAGCTTTCCTCATTGGCAAAATGGGAAATAGTAACATTGTACCTTGCGTCTGTCATTAAGAGGAACATTGCATATCTTGGAGTTAGACAAACATACAGATGACATTTATAAACTGTTTTACCTCCAGAAAGTTGCAGTTCCTCTCTCATCCTCAGTGGATGACCCTCATCTGAAAAGTCAGTGTACTGCTTTTAATTCAGGGATTGTTAAGGAGACTGAATGAAGGCCCTGGCTGGGGAGCTCAGTTGGCTAGAGCGTCATCCTAATATGCCAAGTTTGCAACGTATGATCTCCAGTCAGGGCACATGTAAGAATCAAGCAATGAATGCATACGTAAGTGGGACAACAAATCTCTTTCTCAGAATCAATAAATACAAAAAAAGTTTAAAGGAAATTAAATGAAATACTTCTTTCAAACCACTATCTAGTGCCAGGCAAGACCATACACATGGTCTTGGGCAACCTAGGGTATAGGATAAAAAAGTGAAAATGACCTCTTTTGTTGCTCTTTATTCGACCTTCTCAAAGAATGTTAGGATGGGCCTAATGTGCAGGAGTTTTGATCTCTGGAACCCAGAAGTCAAGGTAATTTCTGTGCTACTGAATAACTTTAATTCCTTGACTAAGCCATTGAACTCATGGCTGCCTTCCCCCTAGAGGCCTCATGTGGATCCCCATGTCCAGCAGAAGCACCATCGGGATAGGTTGACTTCTTACATTAAATGTGATTTGCATAAGTATATTTAAAAAATCAATATTCATCAATTCAATATTAGCATAATTATTCATTCTATTCTTGTGTTTATTTATATTGCTCCTCTTTTCAAAAATAATGTTAGATGGCTTATTTATTCATGCGTGCTGTGACAGCTAACAGATAGCAGAACTAAGGGGAATCATGGAAGGGCCCTGTTTTGAGGTGTGTATCTCACACTGTTTTGCATGCCACTTGAAATTCGCCCTGTGTGGCAGAGCTTTTCCCAATGACGGAAGCTTGCAGTTGAGGGAGAGTGATGTACGTGGCCCCTCCCAGGGCACGGGCACTCCTGGACCTGGAGCTTCTGAGTGGAGAGCAAAGGGGTGGGAGGTTGCCTGGAAAGTGAGACAGGTAATGGGGCTGGGGTTTCACTGACAGAGAATTAAGCTCCCCAGATGAAGTCAGGAGCCTGACTGGCAGTGAGTTGCTGGGACTTGGTATGAAGTCAGCACAGCCCAGGTGCAGAGTAAATACAAGGTGTTATTCCTTCCTGGTGTCTGGAGATGAGAGGGCTTCACCCTGTGACGGGAGGGATAAGGACCAAGGCAAGCTTCCTCTTTGGCCCTGGGGGGAGCAGAGAAGCAGGTGCTGCTTGCCCAGGCTCTAGGCGTCCGCCTGAAGCCCTGACTTCCCCTTTTCACCTCTTGAAGAACTTTCTTTGAATTCTTCTTCTATTTCCCCAGCTGAATGTCAAGGAAACAAAGAGCAAATTAATCTAGGCAGAAGGGGGGTGTGGAGGTTAATTTGTATAAAAGATGAGTGACATCTTCCAAATGGATTATTCCCCATGCGGCCTCCTGGGAGCTTAGTGTGCGTGCTCATCTGCATGCATGCACACACACGCCACCTCAGAGACCATGTATGACCCTCTTGCCATAGCCCAGCATCTCCTATCTGCGCCTTTGTTTTACGGACAGACTTAGAAAAGAGCAGAAAGGGAAGGTTTCTGTGTGCCTGGTGTTTTTTTTTCTTTCTTTCCAGACCTCCTGCCTCTCTAAGCTGCCTATACTGGCTGCCAATTTATTTAACAGAGCTGTCATGTGTTGTTAATATTGTCAGTATTTATGGGCATTGCTAAATGTGTGCCCTGGAATAATTTCTTTTTCTTGTCTTTCTTTTCTCTTGCCATCCAAAGAGCAACATGGAGGGCAGGCAGTGTGATTTCATTCAGCTCAGGGCACAGAGAGACATGGGTTCGAATGTGAAGCCTGATATGCTGTGTGATCCTGGGCAGGCCCCTTTCTTTCTGTTGTTCCAAGTTCTCAATTTGTATGATTGGATGGGTGACTTTTAAGGAATCCATGGCTTTAGATTTTTATGATGATCGATTTAAAAGGCTCCTCATTCAATGAAGAACAAGACTTGAGAAAGTGCATTCTCTTTCTTGAGCTTCAGTTTCCCTATCAGCAGAGTCTACATGGGGATGGAGTTAAAGGGCTCTTGCAGGTCTAATTTACTATGGAGGTTAACGAAATGGCCTTCCTGCACTCTGTGTACACTGCCTCACTTAGCAATCGATGTTGGTAGAAACCCAGATCATTCCAAACACAGGGTTTCTCTGTGCCAGGTAAACCAGTACCTGTCTGAGGGGCATGTCATTAGATTGACCTTCTTAACATCAAGATGTCAGTATTGTGTTCAGACACAGGAGCTTGGGGTGCAGAAGGCATTTCAGAAAATTACAGCAATTGAGGAGAGCACCATTCTCTTGTTTTTCTTTTGACAAATATTTCCTGAGTGCCCACGGTTGCAGCCACTATTCCTGGTTCTAGGAAGCCAGAATGATCCAGTCAGAGACTCGTGGTGAATGAAACACAATAAGCAAGCAAGTGACGGCATGAGCTTTGACATTTAAGATAGCAGGAAAGGCTCCGAGGAACGTAAAGCAGGGTGATGTGACAGAGTGCCCGGAAGTGCTGGTGAGGTGGGGGAGGGTGCTACTTTCAATCGTGTCATCAGGAAAACTCTGCCAGGAAGTGGCACTTGAGCTGACTAGACACATGAGAAGAATGAGCCACAGGGAAGTCCAGGGGAAAAATATTCCAAGGAGAGACAGTGGTGATGGTGCAGCCACCAAGGCTGGAGTAAGCTTGGCGTGTGAAAGAAATTTAGCACGAAGGCCCCTGTGGCTGGAGCTGGGGAAGGAAAAGGGAGTCAGGTGGGTAGAAGCGATGGCAGCGGGTGAAGGTAAAGATGGGGCTGGCTTTGTTTGTCATCATCATTCTTTCCAATGTCCCAGGAAGCCCTGACCTTCACCTCCTCTCATCCTTGCACTATCCCCCAGTGTGAGCATTGTTGTCCCCAGGTTGTAAACAAAGCAAAGTCTCAAAGAGGCGGAGACTTAGCCTCCACTCAGAGGTAAATACGGGTAACCTCTGTATCACACAGTTGTCAGGTTCCTAAAAAAATGCCATGCTATGCAAATCTGTGTTATATGAGACAAAGAACTAGTAGGAAAAGGGGTTTATGTTTCAAAAATTAAAAAAAAACCACATACTATTATATTTTTATAATTAAGAGAAATATCTTTATTAAAGTAATTTTCACCAAAAGTATCGCATTAATATTTATAAATGTTTTCATCATCATCACTACTAAGCACCATTAACTGAGAGCATTTTTCTTTTTTCTCTCTCTTTTTTTTATTTAAAGACTTTACTTATTACTTTTAGAGAGAAGGTCAGGAAGGGAGGAAGAAAGGGAGAGAGACAGCAATGTATGGTTGCCTTTCACCTGCCTCCAGCTACAGATCTGGCTGGAGACCTGGCTTGCAACCTGGTTATGTGCCCTGACTGGGAACCAAACCAGAGACCTTTGGGTTCACAGGCCGGCACCTATCCACTGAGCCTCCAGCCAGGACTTGCTTTTTCTTTTTGACAAGATAAGCTCATTTGAAATTTTTCATTTGAGCGTGGATGTTGTATCAGATTTGCCTGTGTTCTTCTGGGATTTCCCTAATTTCAATGGTATTTTTTTTGCTTGTAAAAGCTCTTTTTATGCTCTGTGTTGTTCAGACATTTCTCTAGTTCTCAGACCGTGTTAGAGTGAAACCATGTTATAGAAGTGCCATGTTATACAGAGGTTACCTGTAAGTGGAGGCCCAGCCTCTTGAAGCAGATCTGCCTGACTCCAAGTTTGGTGTTTTTTACCAAACAACACTTGTCCTCGCACACAAAGACACTGAGGAGGGACCACTTTCCTCATCATACCCTGGCCCTTTCATCCCTGGGGAGAGCAGTGACCTGATAGGAAGGGACGGTTGCAGACAAGAGACAGCAAACTATGCTCTGCCCTCCACTAGTTTTGTTGGAACGCAGCCATATCCCTATTTCCGGATCATCTATGGCTGCCATCCTGCCTCCATGGCCAACTTACTGCTAAAGAGACCACATGGCCTACAAAGCCAAATATTTATCATCTGGCCTGTTGAGAAAAGTTTGCTAATCTCTGGTTTGGAACATGAGTTGGTGAACAGAACCAAACTGTCCAGCCTAGTTTTCCTGCATCAGGCCATTCATCTGGACTGAGAGGAAAGTGTGATATGGAGAGGGAAGAAAACTGGTCCCCTGTCCGGCACTAATATTAACTTACCGTGTGACTCAAAGAGACCCTTTTCCTCTCCTAAGTTATTTTATGTTTAAACTGTGACAGTTGGACAAGTATTTTCGAACTACCTTAGCAGCATTTTCAGGTGAAGTCTTACGTAGGAGCCCAGTATCTAAAATAAGATTCTAAAACTGCCGTAATTGACTCGGTGTGTTGAACACACAATACAATACACATTGATGTATCACAGAATTATACACCTGGAACCTATATAATTTCATGAACCAATGTCACCCCAATCAATTCAACAAATAAACATAAATAACCTGCTCTAATTGAACCTCTCAGGCTCCCTGTATTGTTGCCTGAGCACTTTCATGGACATCTTTAGGGGATGGCACTTTGAGGGCACTTGAAAATTATGACATTAGATCATTTTAGGGTTTGCTCTGCCTCTCACATTCTCTGTTTATAATGAGTACGGGTGGGTAACTCATATATATAGATGCTGAGAAAATCAGTTTTCTTCTTTGTAAACTAATTTTTTATTTGGAAGGAAGATACATTATTTTCTTTCTCTGGTTCTCAATATCCTCATTTATGAAATGAGAACATTCATCTACTCCTCCCAGAACCATCTGAGAATTCAGTGAGGTGCACATGCTAAGGGTCAGGTGACGAGATGAAATAAACAGAAGTTGGGAGCCTTCCAGACATGGGTTCATTCAGGCAACATGTATTTGTTTTAGGAAACAGTTTTATTGAGATATAATTCACATACTGTATAATGTACCCATTTTAGAGTAAGCAATTCAGTGGCATTTTAGTGTATTCACAGATAGGTGCAAACCATCACTGGTCAATCTTGGAACATTTCATCATATCAAAAGGAAACTCTATACTCTTTAGCAGACACCTCCCTAAGCAACTAATCTACTGTCAGGACTTTTCATGTAAATGAAATCACACAGTATGTGCTCTTTCGTGACTGGCTTCTTTCACTTAGCACAATGTTTTCAAGGTTCATTCATGTTGTATCATGCATCAGTACTTAATTTCTTATTGAGACCATCACCTATTCCATTGAATGGTATAGCCTGTTGACTAATGTAAATAAGGCTGTTATAAGCGTGTGTGTGTGTGTGAGTTTGTGTGTATGCAGGCATCAACTCTTGCCTTGGGCAAGTAGCTTAAACGCTGAACATTTTTCTTCCATCCGTTGAGATAGGCTGAGCCTATATATTAATACTTGTGGGCCTATTGTGAGGGTTACAGGGGAATGTGTGGGAAAACATCCAGCATGGAGCCTGACATGGAATATATATCTGATAAAGAGCTGTTCACTATTATTATGAGACAAAGCAGGTTCTCCAAGAACAACAACAACAAAATAGTTCCTCTCTTCTTCCCCTTTTGTGTTAGATCTAGAGGCTTCTTGGTGGTAGGGAGCTGCTTGCTCTCCCGTAATGGGCCTTGTATTTTTCAGCTTTTGAGGTTCTATCAGTTTCAGACAGAAGCTGAGGAGCCTGCCCAGTGAAGTCTGAAAGGAAATTAGCATCTTAGAATATGTGTGAAAATTAAATGGAGCATGAATGGAGGGCTGTTAAGGAGAGAGGGACTAGGAAGGCGGGAGAAAGAGGGTAATTTTCTTTTTGCTTCCCAACTTTAAAAATGCAAAGAGACCCTCAGTGTTTTGTTGTTGGTTTTTTGTTTTTTTTTTCCCTTTTCTTTTCCCCAGAAAAACCCAGACATTTAACTCAACCTAGGTCCCCCGCCCCTTCTTTGATAGGCCTTTCATTTAATCTTCAAAAGTACAAATGGGAAAGGCAATTAATATTGTTCCAAGTGCGCTCACAATAGGCCATGGGCTGAGCAGGCACTATTCATCATTCATGTGTTCTCCACCAGGCACTTACATATGTAAATGAACTTTTGCTGTTGTGGCTGGACAGATCGCCAGTGAACAAGCAGACACACCTTCTCTCATTTAATCCTCAGAACCCCATTTAATGGATGAGCACACTGAGGCTCAGCGAGTTTAATAAGCCTGTCTAGCTAATGAATGGTAGAACCCTACCGGACTTACTGTCTGTCTCCAAGCCCTTGTTCTTTCTGTTAAACCGCACTGTTTGGAGTTGAACAAGACATAGGAAATGTGACTCCTGTATCAAGACACCATTAGTCCCCACTGTCCAATACCTTCCACCTGTGTTAGTATTGATTCAGCTTTGAGTGACAGAAAATCCAACAGTTCATTGGCTGGCACAAGAGACATGCTTGTTTCTCTCCTCAGTGTTCCATGTTGCGGGACATTGTGTTGGGGACCTAGGATTCTTTCCTTTCTTTCTTTCTTTCCTTCCTTTTCTTTCTTTCTTTCTTTCTTTCTTTCTTTCTTTCTTTCTTTCTTTCTTTCTTTCTTTCTTTCTTTCTTTATTAAGGTTTTATTTATTTTTAGAGAGAAGGGAGGGGAAGGAGAAAGAGAAAGGGAGAAACATCAGTGTGTGGTTTCCTTTCACACTCCCCCAAGTGGGGAACCTGGCCCACAACCCAGGCATCTGCCCTGACTGGGAATCGAACCAGCAACACTATGGTTTGCAGGCCAGCACTCAAGCCACTGAGCCACACCAGCCAGGGCTGGGGTTCTCTTATCTTGTTGCTCTGTTGCACATACCTGTGGTAGGTAGCCTCCATCTCCAAGTTCACCTCATACACATATATGACCGTCCCAGTAAAACCTGTCATGTTTGAATTCTAGCCATGTGACGGGGAAATGTGTCAGGAGAAGGAGCTCATCCCCTTGCTTTAGGAATTTTCTGCAAGTTCAGCTAAGTTCCATTTATATCCTTTTAGCCAGGACTCAGGTTTGTAGTCACCGCTGGCTTCCCAGGGAAGGTGGAAATTGCCCCGCTAAACTTAGGGGGTCCCATTACAGCAGGTGTGGGTATTCAAGGAGGCTGACAGAAGGGAGAGGCTGTGAGGAGTGGGCAGAGAAAAGGTTATTTGGGCTGGAGGCAGGACCCTGCCCCACAAGTCAAGATGAAGTGTTGAATTCAGGGTGGGGGACGGGAACTCTTAGTTCCTTTTGTGCCTGGAGTCCAGGGCTTCCTGCCTCCTCCTCTTTCCCTCTGCTCTCAGCCCTGGAACCACTGACCAGTCTTCAGGGCGGCCTCCAGGAACCAACCCAGAGGGTTGTGGAAGAGGGACTCAGGGTGAGAAACTCCGCCCGTGTTTCCATCTTTCCCTGACGCTTGGCTAAGCGCTCTGTCTGTGCCCATTTCTCACCATGTCCGCTGGGTGTCCTGAAGCCTTAGGCAGAGTGTGTCAAGTAGCATGAGGTCTTTACCACCTTTAGGTCTCAGAATGGTTCCTTCTTGGGAGTTGGCTGGAGTTGACCTCATGGGAAAGTGTCATGGGGACAGCCAGGCTTGTGTAGGTTGGCTGCTCTTCAGGGCCATGCCGGCTCCCTCAGCTCCTTTCCTGGTAACAGGGAAGCTGTAGGTCCAGAGATGTGAGTCCTCAACGGGTGCATGGTGGTTAAGTGCAGGGCTAGGGAATCACAAAGACCTGGGCTTGAGACTGTGCTCTGCCTGTTCCTGGTGACTTTGCTGAAGCTCCTGAATGCCTCTGCGTCCCAGTTTCTTTGCTTGGAAATAGGAATGGTAACCCTTCATACCTTGCCGGGCAGTTTGAGGATAAAAAGTGGTAATTCATTTGAAGTGCCAGGCACAAGCTCCTAGGACCATGTGTGCTCATAAGTGGTTGTCATGTCCATTGTTATTGTAGTGTGGAGCCCAATTCCTGGAACACGCTCCATAGCAAATGGTAGCTGCTGCCATGATAGGCTCCTGGCTTTCTTGGGCCCTGCATTTATGACCTGGCCGCAGCTGTGCAGGCCGCCTGCGGGGGTGCCCTGGGAGCCGGCGCCTTCTGCCACTGTGATCTTGAAGCGAATGCATGGATATCGCCACTCTTCACCTGCTCTCCAAGCTCCCCTTCTTGTGTCTCTTCGATGATTAAAAACAGCAGGGGTTCTTCTCTCCCACTTTGTTGCTGGTTCCTCTTCTCTGCCTTCTTTCAAAACTCAATTTTAATTCATCCTTAGCCACCAGTGACAGGGACCTTGAACGCATGTTAAGAAGTGAGGAACTAGAGAACAGTAAGTTGGACAAATTAACTGCTTAGTCTGAAGAAGGCAGGGCAGCAGCGTCTTGCTGAGAGCGGTGACAGTGGCTTGGTCTGTCTTTTATTTTTTTTCATCCCTAGTTCTTTAAGGGCAGTCTGCTCAAATAGCTTCTTGGAAGTCTTACTAGCCCTCCTGGAGAAGGTCACCCATCCCTGGTCTTCCAGCTGGAAGTCACCCCGCTCTGCTCTTCTAGGTATAAGTCACCTTCTCTGTCTCCCTGGCAATGGTCATATTTTCCTGACCCTTCAGTGAGAGGTGAACCTCCCATGACCCTCTTTTTTTTTTAAATTTAATTTTATTGTTGTTGTATTACATCCATTCCCTTTTTACTCCCCTCTGTCCCCTTCCCCACCCACCCACTCCCCCACAAAGTCAACCCCACTTGTCCATGTCCATGGTTCTTCCATACTAGGTTCTTGTCCCATGACCCTCTTACCAGAGGTTCCCCGTCTCTACTCCTACAGCAGGTCACTTCCCACTTCTCCGAATCTTAGATTAGACCCCTCCTGTAGAGTCCAGACCTCTTGAGAGGTGACCCAGCCTTTCATTGGACCTTCCTTGCCCTTTTTGTCTCCAAAGGCACTGCTCCTCTTGTCCTCTCCATGAGACTGCCGTTCTTCCCTCATTGTGCTAAGCATTTGCCTCCAGTCCCTTCAGGAAGCACCTCGTTTGACTCCATCGCTTTGTGCTCCTAGCTGGGCAACCTCCGGTGGGTGACGAGTGGCTGGACAAAGGCACCAAGTTTCAGTCCTGAATCATCCTCAGCCCGAGTGACCCTTCAGACACGTTCTGTGTCCATTCCCTTGGAATGAAAAATGAGGCTCTTAGCAGTCCCTGCCATGCATGGGGCTGGGGTGGGGAGGTGGTGAAAGATTAATTAACACTCATCAGGAAAGTGCTTTTCCACTGTGTATATAAAATACCTAGAGAACTCAGTGATTATAATAATGTAAGAGATGGGAAAAGCCGTGGCCATTTAGCTGGCGGTCTTTCCAGCGGCAGGCCAAGGAAGACAGGTGATTTCAGAGGTTGACGTAAATATGTCCAGCGTCATGGCTCTGAGTAGCCCCAAGGCTGCAAATCTGGCTTTCCTCCCCTTCCTCTTTTTGATGTTATTTTTCCACCCTCAGGGATTCTGCCTATTCTACACCGTCTTCCTCCATTCCAATCTAACCTATTTTATCACACTTTCAATCTCATATATGACCTTCAGGACATAGAATTAGCCCAAGGTCCTTAATTTTGCAGATGGGACCCCTCCTCCCACCCAGACCAGGGAAGGGAATTGTTCAGGGTTATGTAACAATTACAAAGACTTAGGACAAACCCTGCAGCCGGATCTTAGAGCCAGTGACCTTTAATCCCACCATGCGTGGCCCCCCTCATCCATGCCTCTGAGCTCAGCTGGAGTTACTCAAACTCAGTCTTTCCACTTACCCTTTGCTTCTGTTCAGTTAGGAGGAGCACATGGGCTCTGTGCTTGGCTCCAAAGTGAATGACTGAAACCCTGCTCTTAAAGGGTGCTTGGTACATAGTAGGGCTGTAACAAATGTACTGAGTGACTACATGATTCATCATTGCATCCCCAGCGGCAGGCACAGTGCCCGGGACATGGTAGTTGTTCAACAGATTTTTATCGAAAGGACGAGTGAGCTCTTAGCAACCTCCCAAGGGGCTCCTGCAGTTAGTTCACTGTGTATTGCCAGGTGAGCCTTTTCCAACTCAGCGTGGATAGTGTTACCTCTTCTGTTTCTTGCTCACGAACTTTTATTAGCTGCCCATTCCCTATCTCACATACACAGTATATGCTCTGTCCCGAAAGCAGTGAGCCAATGTCAATATAATCAAAACAGTTTTCACGGCCAGTGCTTTTGGGACAGACCTCCTATGCGCCTTGCCAAATGTGGGGTCAGCCTGCCTTCCCTCCTGGCTACCGTTTTGGACATACACTGTAGCTAACATGACCCGCATTTCCCAGTTACCTACGTTCGCGTGCAGTTCCATCCCAGGACCATAGCTTATATGTTCTCACTGTCTGACTGTCCACTTTTTAAAAAGTAGAGAGGCTTCCAAAGTGGAGAGATGGATAGATAGACAGATAGATAGATAGAGAAAGAGAGAGAAATTTCACACAACAGCTGGCTTTCCAGCTTCCCTAGAAAAATGAGAAGAGCTGGCCAAACTGGCTTCCTATCTGCCTGGCCATGTGCTGAGGCGACCGTGGTGTCTCTTCTGAAGGGTGTGAACTCCTCTCCCCCCAACCCCCTGCCGTTCCCGAAGGCCCAGGGTCACTTGTCATGTGTCATCATCATGCATGCCCTGCCAATTTTTCTCCAATCGCTTCCACTCCATTCATGTAACTAACTGCCTGCTTGGTGTCTGAGGTTGGGACCCTACAGTAGATGACGGTTAAGGGCCGTTTTAGCTCCGAAACGTGCAGTTCCCTCCCCTGCCTCCTCCTCGTTTCTCTCACACCCCTGTAGTTATTTTCTCCATCTCTTAGAAACCCCTGAATCTTACCCGGTCATTTGTCAGGGAAGGGGGCGGGGACGGATGGCATTATCTTGACAATGGAACACACTCCTTTCCTGTAAACCCTGCATGTCCATCCTAATTGCTTCCTTATCAGTCTGCATGGGGACATACAGCAGGAAATTAGGAGGGGAATTGATGAGACAGTCTTCATCCTTAAGGAGTCTGGAGGTAACGGGAGACAGGGACAGGAAACTCCAGATCCGGGAAGAAGGGTGGGGTTCGGGGCCCACAGGCCTAGCCCCTGTCACATGGCCAGCCTTGGTGGGCCCCTCTCAGATGCAGGACTGCGGGGGAGGCCCTGGCCACTGGCGCGGGGGAGGAGGGCTTGCTGCCCGTGTCTGGTTTGGGGCTGGAAGGTGAGAGGTGCGCCCTGCACTAGGGCCATCCAGACGACCTTGTGTCATCTGCACCAGCAGGAGGCAGGTCTGTTGTCAGCCTCTCCCCCAGGGATCAGAGCCAAGAACCTACACTTCAGATGGCGTCTCTTGTCTGCCTGTTTTATTATTAAGTAAATTACATGGATGATGCCACAGTCTCGTCCCCCCAGCGTCTCCAGCAACATCTGACTCCTGTCTTTCCAAGTTTAATGTCCCTGAAACACAACATGCAGTGTCTGAGACACATGATTTCTCAGAATGCCCAGCCCATTCCTGCCTCTGCAGCTTGGACTCACTCAGGAAAAGTCCTGCCTTCGATAGTACGTTTCCCTCAGCGCTGCTCCCTCCCTACTCCGGCGGCTTTTACGTCCTATCTCTTGCTTTTGGAGGAAGAGAGCCAGCCTACGTGTGCTCTATTGCTTCCTTTTCTCTGTTTATATATTTATTTTCAGAGGGAGCAGGAAGGAGAGAGAGAGAGAGAGAGAACATGGATACGGGAGAGAATCATCGGTTGTTTGCAGGCGCCCTGGCCAGGGACTAAACTCATAGCCCAGGCATGTGCCCTGCCCGGGAATTGAACCACTTTGCCTGATGACTCCCCAACCCCCTGAGCCACAGTGGTCAGGGGTTCCTGTTTCTTTTTTTTTTTAAATTTTTTATTTCATTATTTTTAGAAAGAGGGGAAAGGAGAGAGGCAGAGAGGGAGAGAGACATCAATGTATGGTTGCATTTCACCTGCCTCCAGCCACAGACCTAACTGGAGACCTGGTTTGCAACCTGGTTATGTGCCCTGGCTGGGGAATCGAACCTGCGACCTTTGGGTTCGCAGGCCGGTACCTTATCCACTGTGCCACCAGCCAGGACTCCTGTTTCTTTTTAAGCTGCTTATATTTCTGCAGTGGTTCCACGTGGGTATCAGAGTAGTCAGTCTTCAAATCCTGAGCATTGACTGCAAGGCCTGGCATGATCCAGCCCAGCCCAACTCTTCAGCCCTGCTACTTACTATGTCCCTGCTCCCTCAGACCCATGTACCAGCCAGTTTATGTACCATAACATGCACCATGTCAGTTGATGTGTAGTTTTTTATCCAGTTTTTTGAAGGACCTGTAGTCAGTATTTCTTCCTGAAAGTTCACATCTGCTTCTTCTGGATGGAACACTTTGTTCTTCTTCCCCTTGAAAACCCTGCTTATCCTGTATCCCTCGATATAGATGCCACACCCGCCTGTGAGCCTGCATGACTACAGCTGGGTGGGTCTTTCCTTCCACTCCCATAGCTGCTCCATGCCCACCCCATCATGCCCCTTCTGCAATGGCATTAGGCACCCAATGGGCTGCTTGGCCCCTGTTTGTCCCCAGTTAGGAGGGCACAGGGCCGTGGCTTATCTTGTTTCTCATTGTGTCTCCCAAGTTTAGCATAGGCATCCAGCTGACTGTTCGGTAGTTTGTTGATTGATCACATGAATTGATATAAGTATAGGTAGAATCAACTCCGTTTTACTCTATTTTCTCCTCTACAAAGTGTGTGTCATGGCACCTATTGCCTACAAGGAGATAAGAGATAAAAAATGTACAAGAATTAAGAAAAGCAGAATATCTGACACATGCTTCCCTATGAGGGAAATAATGAATATTCCGGTGAGAGTCAGTCCTGGGTATATTTCACACTGGAAGCTTGCTGACTTCTAACGCTGATGGTTTATTTGTGGTCACCGAATCCTCTCGCACGCTCTCACAGCCTCTTTGAGCAAATTCAATGCTGGTGATTTATTTGGAATGAGAGCAGGAGGTGAGATCGAATTCTGTAGAGTGGAGGCTGCCGTGAGGCCCCGTCCCTACACCATTGGAGGGCCCGAAGGTTGGCAAAGTCATGCAGCATTTTGGAAACTGAGATCCATGTTCCCCAAGGAGACGCTACCCGGACGAGCTAGAGTCAGGAGATCGATTCTAGGCATTGAGTGAAAACAGGGCAGGTCAAGTGGCGGTGCTGGTGCTGGTGCTGGTCGGCCAGAGGGAAGATCTGAATTGATTGCCCAGGATGTCAGTTTATATTTGAGAATGTGGCTTCAGGGGTCAGGGTGGGCTAGACAGACCATGCCCCGTCAGTTCAATGCAGCTGATTAACAACAACAAAAAAAGAAGTTGCTCTTTTCATGGTGTGCGTGTGCGTGTGCGCGCGCGCCCGTGCATGCCGGCTCACACATAAAAATGCCATTCCCTGTGTCTGCCTCAGCCCCAGTATGAAAATGGATAAACTTTAGCCCTTAAGACTGTCAATCTAACATCATAGCTAAAACTCAAATTTAAAAAAACTTGCAGAGAGGAGGAATTGGAATACCTTAGTATTTTTTTTAACCTTTATTAAATTCTGGTCTTGAGTCTAGGAGGGGAAAAAAAAATCATGGTTTCTATTTTAGCCCCTGAAGGTTCCCATTACTAGGTAGGTTGAAGGAGTGTAATAACACCGCCAGAGACGAGACGGTGTGTTGAAAATGCCCACAGTCTGTTATTTAGGTTCTTGCTGCTGTAGGGAGGAGCGGGGCTGCGTGGCCGAAGCCCACCCGGAGGCCAGGCACACACATCCTCACCCCCCGCACCTGCCTGCCTGCAGCTCCACCACTCAGGCCCCAACGGGTCAGGCCCTGGTGAAAGGCAGTGGGGGCTCAGGACCCCAGGGCCGAGGATGGAGGCCCTGCGGCTGGGCTCCTGCAGGAGCAAGGCAGCAGAGCATGCAAGGGGAGAGACAGGTCAGGCTGGTGGAGTGGGAGCCCCATCGAGTGGAGTTCACAAGTCTCCTTGTGCCCTGTGGGGCCTGTGTGATGCTGGATCTCTGCCCTCAGGGATTACGACTCCCTAGAAACGTGGTAATGATACAACACAGCATCGACATCTATGTAAGGACTTGCTGAGATAGGAGGCATGAGGGCCTGACATGTAGTCATGACGATGCAGTGTTAACGTTTCTGCTCAGGCTTTTATTCATGCAACTTAGCCCGTAGTGTTAGGAAAGAGGAACTTAACTAAACAAGGCAGGGGACCCCCCCCCCCCCGAGGAATGCCAGCTTTTGTTCAAGGTACAGAGAAGCGACCACAGTGTGATAGAGAGGACCACAGCTTGCTTTCAAACCAGGAGTTTCTCCCTGCCATCCTAGGCGTAGGGACCTGGGTGGTTTTGCAGAGGAAATGACCCGAGTTGTAGACAGTAACTTTGCTGGATGGTGAGGTGGGAACAAGGCGGAAGAGGGATTCCAGAAGGAGGAGATAGCGTGAGGAATGGGTGGTAAGGTGCCACGGGAGTTCAAAGATGGGAATTCATTCTTTTTTCTGAGATCAGCAAATTCTTTCTACTATTTTCTTCTCTAAAGCAATAGTTCTCCATGGGAAGCAGGTTTGCCTCTTCGGGGACATTTGGCCAAGTTTGAGCTATTTTGGGTTGTCACATTCGGTGGGTAGGGAGACTATACTGGTATCCAGTGGGTGGACGCCCGGGTGCTGCTCAACATCCCACAGTGCACGTTGGGCCCCTCGCAACATGAATTGCTGAGACCGAAATGAAGCACCCTGCAGCCGGATCGGCTTTCCGTGCACCAGTTCCAGTGCCGTTAACACAAACCCGCGGTGTCTTAGAGGAGTCACGGGGCTGGGAAGTGGGCAGCCTGCGTCTTTCACTAGTCTCGTGGATCGTGGGCATGGCCGTCTCATGTCCAGATCTCTTGGCTTCAGTTTTCTGACGTGTGACGGGGAGCCACTGACAGGTGAACCTAGACCCCTGGTGGACTCGTGATGCTACTCTGTGAAGGAAAGTGGGGCATGTTTGTGATTCTCGTTTTACGAGGCAGTAAAGTAACTTGTCTGAGGCCGTACAGTTAGGAAGCAGTAGAATCCAGGTTTTATGTTATTTTTCCTGCCGTGCTAAATGCCTTACTGTGCTGCTGAGAGAAAGCATTAGACTAAAATACAGGTGAAAACTGATTGAGTTTTACACTTTCTCATGGAAGATACGACTATAGATTTGCATAAAAACACCCCATTATGGGGCTTCGCACTGTATTTAATTAAAAAAAAAATTTGTCCAGAGAGGAGCACAGCCCTAATGATTACTTCGATCTTATCAGAATAAATGGTTCTCTTAAAGCAAATGACTCTTCCCTTGGACGAGAAGGAAGGTTTCCCAGGAGTCTTTGGGAGAAGCAATTTTCTAAGTGGTGCCCTGTATAAAACAAATGTGCCTTAATTTGCCTCCCACAGTGACTAGTTGGGTCTCCTCCCCTCATAGAATTAGCAAAACCAGTGCCAGACGAGGTCCTTCTGAAGTACTTGACTTTCACAGACTGCTTTGGAACAGCAAGGCCTCAGGAGTGCTGCAACCCCAGGCCTGTTGCAGACAGCATCTCGCAGGAGAAGCAACGGCGATGACTGAGACACCGGACTCGGCGTGGACACCTTTTGTGGGTCCACGGAGATGGCTCTTTCTCACTGGGGACCTCAGTTTTCCACCCAAAAAAGGGCACTGGATACGCTCATTCTAGTTCCCCTCCAGCATCACGTCCAGAGGCTATATCGGTTCATTCACATCTGGAGTCTGACCATGGGAGTCCCAAGCTGGGTAAACAGAAAAAGGTGACATTGCATAGAGAGCATAAGGCTAAATTAGCCTAGACGTTGGAGGCTGGCCTTGTTTCACAGGCTCTTTGGCATCTGCTCACTTTCCCTAAGTGTCTTTCTCCTCCAGCCAGCAAGGAGGAAAGTCTAACAGGACCAAGCCTTGCATGGGAACCTCGGGAATTTGGAGTAACCTGTACTGTTAGACTGCTGAGATCATATCGGATCCCAGTGCACATTGATAACTCACATTTATAAATGTAGACTTTTCTTCCAGGCAAAGTTGAAAAGTGTGTTACATATTATAACATGTCTATTCCTCACAAAATTCAGAGACAGAGGCATTATTAGTATCCCCATTTTACAGGTGAGAAAACTGAGGCATAGAGAACATGAACAACTTTTGAAAAGCTTACAAATCACAGATGAGCAGAGGTAGAATTTGAACCCAGTCAGGGCGGCCCCAGAGACCACACCCTTAATTTCCGGTGCATCACCACCTCACCAGTGAGTACTGTGTAACTTGGCAGTGCCTGTTCCACTCTGCCGGCATTCTCCTGTGGCTCTAATAGAGATCCAAAAGAAAAGGGGAGATATTTTTGACCACCCTGCACCCAGTATCTTGCTGAGCTCCCAGCACCCCCGACCAGGGGTTTGACTGCCCTACCCACACTCAGCCTTCCCAGTTCTCTGCCCTGGATCACAGCCCATGTCTGGAGTAGACAGATAAAGGCTGGCACCTGGCCTGCCTTCATAGAGTGTCAGGGGTCCTGGCAGAGCTGCCGCTTTCCCCACGGCCTAGCTCGTGGGGAATCCTGACATCAGTTCTCCCGAGGCTGGGCGTCTGAGAAGCTGTGGTGCCTGCTGTGGTGTTAATGGGTGCGGCTGGTGCTCCTTCCCAGAGGATCTGTAGGCTCACAGGCGTGCACTCAGCACCTTTCCTCAAAGGCCTGGGGGCCCCAATCCTGATCGTGCGGGGAGTTAGAAACGAGCCTGGCGACAAGAGATGTGAGCTAAAACCTTGGTTCTGCTGTTCACTTATTACTTGAAATAGAAAAGTTCTTATAACGCTGTGAAGTGCTTTGGGCCATTTCAGAAGGTATAATCATTTACGGTTCCAGGGAGGATAGAGGTTCTAAATTCTGGGTATTTTGATAGAAAACCTCAGGGTGCATTGAGTGAGTTTTGTTGTTATTGTCATGGATGTGTTCCAAGGAGCTAGCCGTCCTGAGAAGTTCTTTTCTCCTGGACGTGTTACAGTATTCCTCACCTTCACTGTCTCCTGTGTGCCTCTGGGGCCGCACTAAAGACACTGCATTCTGGTGCATTTGATGCACTGAATGTCCACCCCACCAACCTGAGGCCTCACTGGGGCAGAGGAAGACCTGGCCTGATTCCTCCCTGTCTTTTGAGGCTCCTGATATCACAGGCTGCCTTAGAGTGGGAGTTCAGTAAACAGGAGGTAATCCAAACATGAGAGTCAACACCCAGGTATTTAACTGCTGCCCTGAGAATCAGCTGGAATCACACGTGCCCTCTCCAAGGCTCTGCTCATCGCAGCACCACATGGAGGGCATCAGTGCTGACCACGAGGGGCCAAGGAGATTTCAGGCGACCCCGATGCCTTGTGTGTGAAACACTGGGTGATATAGTGAGTGAGGTATTTAAATGTGGGATCTTCTCAAGTGATGGCTGTGTTCACTTTGTTAGGCAGGGAGGGAGGAAGTGACAGTGAAAGTGAATCCAGGTTAATCAACAAATGGGTTCCAACAAGTCTCTGGGCTTTACAAGCTTCCATCTGGGAGTGAGACATCCTGGGGACAGGCAGGTGGTCACATTGGCCTCGATGCATTTCCCATGGGTCTGTTACCTTTTAGATTGGAATCCTGAAAGGTCCAATGCACTTCAGAAATTTTCAGACGCCTTGGACTTCTGATCCCTTCATTTTAAAACTGTAGGACTGAGGCCCAGGGAGGGAGATGGGATAGTTCAAAGTAAAACAGCCTAGGTTAACAGCAGGGCCGGTAGGAGCCTGGGGATACCTGCACCTGTCCTAAGGGGCTTTATAAACCAACACTAGGTCAGAATTCCAAGCCTCAGTCATTTCAGGACATCCTCTGATTATCGGATATTCTGCAGACATATATCTGCATTTTCTCTATTTACTTTTCTAAATTTGTACATGTGTTGCATGTGGAAACTTTCACATCATAGTCATAAATGGAAAACTAGCATCACTTGGGAACATCAGAAGGCCACTCTGGGGATAGATGCAATGAAAGCAAACAAGGCCATGTACATTCCAGCCAGCTGGGGCCTGCAGCCCGGGGCCTGTGAGCCTCCACCCGCCCTCTCTGGGTTGGGAGAGACAGTAGCACCTGTCTCCGGGGCTTCCTCCTTGAGGCCAGCATCAGGAAGACACAGGCGTGGATGACTCTCTCCCCATGTGATTCTCTGTTCATTAGTTTGATGAGAATGGACTGCATGCAGTCACACGCTGCACCAGCGTCAGGACATTTTTCTCAACCCTTTGGAAACTTCCCCCTAATGTATTAGCTGCAAGGGAGGAGCCTTAGGGGCAGAAGGGCTTTTCTTCCATTAATCGTAGCTAATCTCGACTAAGTACGTACCTGGGTTTGGTATTTTACCTGTTGTACTTCCTTGATAAATGCTGGCAGCTGCCCTATTTAAAGGTGGGGAGACTGAGGGTCTCCTAGGGACTAATTGGTGGAGCTAAGTTCCATTCTGGTGGCCTGACTCCAGGGCTCTGCACTTGACGTGCCTATTCTGATCATAACAAGGCAGGGATGCTCTGAGGCTCTTTGGGTTTGCTGTTCTGAAGACAGACCAGGACACGCTTCACTAAGTGAGCATTTGCTCACCTAACAAATACCAACCAATGCTCACTATGTGCCAGGCACTGTGCTGGGCTTCTGGGGAATACAGCTTTGCATGCAACAGGCAAATGTCCGGCACCTCTGGCACCTACTTGCTAGTGTATATGTGTGTACATGGGCAATTAAAAGGGATTAATACATCAGTACGTAATGAGGTCTGTTCAGAGAATAGGCAGCAGGCCACCTGATTGATTCTTTTGAACTTGCCCTTCATGCTTTAGTTTCTCTGGGTGCATTTCTGTTTCTCAGTTTTTGCATCAGTGAAACAAAAGGGTAGATCAGATGTCTGGTTGCTCGGCTCAGATGTTGGGCAGGTGTATGCTTCCCTTTTGCAACTGAGGCCAGGAAGGCGGAGGATGATGATTGTGTGAACTTTCTCTTTGACCTGGGTCCAAGGAGCCAGAGTGACTGGCACCTGCCTCTGGTGGCCAGTGGGGCCCTGAAAATCACTTCTGACCTGTCATGAGCAAAGTCCGCCAGGTATGATGTCATTAGGAGGATAAATTTAGAAAACAGTTATAAACATTCTGTTGTCTTTCTCATGTCTTCTCATAAAGTGGCTTTTATATATATATATATATATATATATATATATATATATATATATATAAGTCTCCCATTATTGAGGGCTTATGTCTATGCCCGACTCTGCATGGAGCACTCTACATGCATTATTTCAATGGGGTTCACAGCAACTCTCTTCCATTGGGTTGTCCAGTGGATCCAGTGCTGAGGAGGTGGGTGCAGGTAATTTACTTGGGAGGTGGTCCCAGGAATCACCAGAGGGACAAGCAATGTGGGGAGGGAGGTGATCCCGTGCAGAGTGCACAGCTGACCAGAGCGCTGCTGTGGGCCACTGTGCTCAGTCCCGGAGGAATGCTAGGGAACAGAAGAGAACAAGCCCAGGACTATCCTCACCTGGGGCACATGTCTTGCACCTAACTTCCTGTCTGCCATTGACTAAGGGTTATTTCAGGTTGAGAGATGGGGGTGGGGAGGAGACTCCCTGGCATTTGTGGCCTGCCCCAAAGGAGGGTTAGAAAAGCCCTGGACAGAGTGCAGCTAGCCACAGGAGGAAGCTCTGTTGACCTGCATCGAAAGGTGAATGCCAAGGAGCGTGTGGATGAGGCCCCCACAGAGTCAGCTGCACACCCTGCCAAGTCCGCACCATTCAGTCTGAGGGAACTAAGTAAGGCTCAGAAAGGAGACATGTCAAAGACACAACCAGCTACCCCACCTGCAGGGCCCGTTGCAGAATGACAGTGCCAGGTCCCTTGTTCAAAAAATTAGTATGAGTTTCAAGATGGCAATGGCAGAGCCTTAAACTGAGCATGGTGGACTTCTCAAGCCCGACCCTGGGTGACTTCACAGTTTACGAACCCGGGAAGCTGTCCCTGGTCAGGGATCTCAGAGCTGTTAAGTGACCCCTCTGCAGCCACTGGTCTGCCCGACTCTAATCCGTGTCTTTTTAACCACAGCATTCAGTGGCTTTGGGAGTTTTCAGAGGAGATTCACTGGGGCAGGAGCCTGGATTTTGTTTGAGAAGCCTGCTCAGTTTTTTCCTTAGGTGAATCCCTTGTTTTCTGGGCCTCAGTTGGCTCATCTCTAAAGGTGCTAATGCTGTTGCCCCAGGGATGGGTTACCTTCCTTGGGGCTGTGATGACGGGGCAGGGCAGGCTCTTGCTTAGGAGAGGAGAGCCCAGCCTCTTTGCCCTTTCCTGTGGGCTTTCCTGCCTTTGGGCCTCAGGGGGAGGATTTCTCATTTTGAAAATGCGTAGCCTGAAAATTCTGTAGCACTTGTGTTAGTATTTGTACATGAATGAATAGAGCCGTGCACTCCTTCATGTGCATGAGACAGTGGCTGCCTGTGAACACAGGTGTTGTGTGGGCAAGGAGATGCAGATGTTTTCCTGGCATTACACAGATGAACAGATTCATGAGGAGGCTTATGTGTCTGTGAGCTCACTGGGCTTTGGGAGCACAGACAGATACACCTTCTGCTTCCCTAGCTGGGCATCTCTGAGGGTAGTTTTAGGTTGCACATGCTTGACTTTCTGTGCACCTATGACTCCTCTGAGCACAGTCCCTTTTATATTTTCTAGAGATGATATATCTAACTTTGTCCTCACTCCCAATGCCAGCAAACTGCCTGGCACACCTGCCTGGCACACCCACCTGCCAAATGGGCATTTTGGCAATGGAGTTCCTTCTAGTGTGTATCACATCATGCTGTGGACAGGAACCATAGTGGTGGTGGTGGTGGTGGGGAGTTAAACTGCCAAGTCATTAAAGAGAAACATTCAGAAGAGGTAAAAAGCGGAGGTTCAGGGGATGGGTTTATGGATACCGCCTATGTGGGGCTCTATCTCTCAGTTTCCATTTGTCATTGTCATGTGGCAGAACTGACAAGCCTCGGCAAGACCCCCCCACCCCTGAAGTGTGGCATGGAGGGCGTCGTTCTCTGCGTCTCTGATAGTGTGACAGTTTCCATTAAGATAGAGAATAAGGTCTGAGCACCTGTCTCACTAACATCCTTCTCCAGTAAATCCTCTAAACAGCCTCTGAGGATGGCATGACTGCTCCCGCTCTGTGGGTGAGAAGAGAGGGGACCCCCTTTGTCCTAGTGGCACAGAAGTCAGTGGCGGAGCCAGGAGGCTGCTCAGAACCTGGCCAGCAGAGTACGAGCGTCTGCCTGGAGGTCCAGAGACTGGGTGTTCACCAGCCCAGTTCCTGACCTGCTGTGTAATCCAGAACGACAGCTCCCTGTCCTTTCTGAGCTTCAGTGTTTTAGATTCGAAATAAGCAGTGAAGACTCAGGGAAATGAGGCCTGAAAGCTCCCAGCAAAGAGCCTGGCACAACGAAGGCTCTTCAAACACATTTGCTGAGCTGTTTCAGTCTAAGTTAGGTTGGTGCATTTTTGAAGTGGTGCTGAGAGGTGGTGTGGGGATGATCATTCCTGACCCCGCACCTTGATCATAGACTGGGTTGTAACCCCACTGTCCTGCGCAGAGGCCATTGGATAGGTGTAATTCCTACTTAACAGACGTGGACAAATGAAGAACGGCCCTAGTGCTTCTGCGTCTGTATTATCTGGAGGGAAAACACCCAACGTGGGTTGCGCCGGAGCAGTGGCAGTACAAGCCGTGTGCCCTGTTGCACACTTGACAGAGCGAGGGCCAGTGCCAGGCCTTATGCTGACACTTCATCTCTCCACTGCATGTACATGGACTCACTGTCCTTCAGCCGTGAGGGTGTTGGGAAGATGAAATGAGAATACGTGCAGACAGCGGGGCGCAGAGCCTTACACATTGTACTACTTATGAAGTGCCAGTCATTCTGTTACTTTAGATTAAGTGGCTACACGGTGCCAGACACTGTTCTAGGCTCTGGGACACAGGACTGAATAGGACTGTGCAGTCTCTGCTTTCTTGGCATCCACACCCCAGTGGTCATAATGACGTTCTTTCCAATTTATATGAGGAAAAAGAACCTTGAGAAGTTGTGTGACTTAGACACGGTTACTCAACTAATAAATAACTTAAGTGTCAGAGGCGGGAACCCAGGTGGCTGGTTTTGGAAACAGAGCCGAACCCTCTGCTGTCTTCAAGTGCTTGGGTATTAAAAATTGGAGGGAATTTTAGCCTTTCTCTGAGTCACTTGGTTTCAGTTTTTAAAGATCTTCCATCAGGTTGGTTGGCATTAAAATCATAATTATAACCTTGGCACAGAGAACATGCTATTTAATGTATTTACTCAAGAATTTGTCCCATTGCTTCTTCCAATGACCTAGTGAAGGAATCTGGTGGGGGATCAGTTCTCCCATTTGACAGAGGAGAAGGCTAAGGTGCAGAAGTACAAACTCACCTAAAGTCGCAGAGCCAAGACCAGAGTGGAGTTCTGGCCACTGCTAACTTGGCAGTGTGGGACCAACATTCCACCATCTCACTGGGGAGAGGAGCCTGACATTTGAATCAAATAAAAAAAGTGTCCAGGGAGTGGTGACAGGGGTCTTTGTGCCTGCCTTTATCAATCACTGTCCTGATCAAGAGGGACCCTGGGCACCTGAGCTTTTTTCTCATTCTTCTTTGGTGTTGTCAGAAAATCAAGAGGGTCCTTTCTTCCTCCCATCCCCAGCCTGACACCCACTTCTCAGCCTGTGTCAAATCTCTGTTGGACTGAATGGTGTGGAATCGCAAACCCAACAGGTCCCATAATCATTCTGTTACAGGCAAGGCTGCTATAAACACGGAATAGGCGTGAAGCTTGTTTAGGGAATATATAGGTCAATTATGCTCTCAAAACTGTGCAGTTGGAGCCAATTGCTACCTACCCGCTCTTTCAAATCAGGGCCACAGAGATTTTGATGAGCAAGTGGAGGCATTGATGGAAATATGGCAGCATCCCACCTTGGGGAAATTTTCAGTATTCGCTTATTGCTATCCTATACTGTTTCTTGAGCAGTTACACTGAGTTAGGTGAGGCAGCAAGGGAGATGGGGCCTTTCGTCTGAAAAGCTCAGAGACTTGGGGAGCAGGTGGTAGGTGAGGTGTGAAATAACAAAAGGGTTCATCACTGTATTGCGTGGAAGGAGGCACTGAGCAGGGGCACCCACCCAGCCTTGTGGGGAGGCAGGCTTCCCCAAAGAGGAGCCCTCTGCATCGTTCTTTTAGTTAGCTTTGCTGCGTAAAAACACCTCCAGAACCTTGTGGCTTAAGATTATTTTTTAGCTCACAATTACATGGGCTGGTTGTTCATGCTGAGCTTTGTGGGGCGGTTCTACTGATCCTGGTGGATCTCCATCCAGTTCGCTCATGTGTCTGGTCAGTTGTCAGCTTTGCTGGGAGCTGGGTGGTCTAGAGTGGCTTTGCTCACATCTGTTGGTTAGCAGCAGGCTTGTCTGGGGTGACATGGGCAAACAATTCTCATCATCCAACAGCATTCTTAAGAGAAACCAGAGAGAGAGTAAGCTGTGGTACACAGACACTTTGCAAGTCTCTACTTGTATTATTTTTGGCATCGTCTCTTTGGCAGAGGAAGTCATGCAGCCAATGTGGATCCAAGGGAAGAAGAAATAGACTCACCTCTTGATGGGGGATCTGCAGTGTCTCACACACCAGCGTAGATGTAAGGAGGAGGAGAGTTGTTGACTGTCAAGATGGCCTACTTACAGCTGAGTTCTGAAGATTAAGACTTAGGCAGGCAAAAAAGAGCGAGAGGATCAGACCAGGTAGAGAGAACAGCATGAACAAGAGCGTGGAGTTCTGCTTCTAAAGGCAGAGAACAGGGAGGGAACGTCACAGCAAGAGACACAGGCCAGGCACAGGACGTTTCCTGTTACGGTTTGACCATCACTAATACCATTTGATTGAGGCTGCAGCTGTTTTCAGATACTGCAAGGAGCTGTAAAGTGGGATGGGGGTGCCTGTCCTGGTACCTGGTCACATTCCGCAGGGTGAACCAGATCCCTCCCTCTTTCTATTCAGATGGGAAGCTCCTTTTCTCAGCTCAGTTTGGAGGACGGCGACAGTGCGGGATTTGGAGTTAGGAAACTGGAGCTTGAATTCATGCTCTGTCACTTACTAGGTGGAGGCCTCGGATATCTCAGGTGAAAAAAAAAGGGGCAATCTGCTATCAGTCCTGCCCATGGGAGGGAGGTATCCACGAAGGCTAACTCAGACGATGAAAGAAAACCTACTGCCTGGTACCTAAGTAAAGTGCTGGTGATAGGCAGTCTCTTTCTGCAAACAGGTGCAGTGGGAGAGGGGACAAAGGAGAAAGTCATTGACTAGACGGATTTTAAAAGAAGAAGGCAATGAAGGAGAAGGTGAAGAGGAAGAAGGAAGGTGAAGTAGAAAGAAGGAAGAGGAGGAGAGGAAAAGGAAAGAAACAGCTACCACACAGAGAAACCAAGGACACATAGTGAAGCTAAATGAAGAAAGACCAGGCCACAGTAAGCGAGGGGAAATGGTTCAGGAGAGAATAACTAGGAGTAATGAGACTCGATTCCATCAACCCTCCATCTATTTTCAAATCTAATCTAAAATGGTAGGCTTTTCCCCCTTGCCAATATCTCTTAATTCTTCTCTTCCCCTCCCTTCTTTAAGCAGTTATAACTGTATTATTTATCTCCACTGAATGGCTGGGGAGAAGAGTTCTGTGTAAAAGATGCAGTTCCCAAAGGAGGTGGGAAAGGGCAGAGTGGAGGCAGAGGCAGAGATGAGAGCTGACAGAGGGGCAGGGGTGCAGGAACTCCTGAGACCAATTCCCCAGCATCGCTGCAGGGCCCGGCTGAGTCACAGCCCCCACCCTCTGCACTCGCCACCCCCTAGAACCCAGAGAAGGCCTTCGAAACTCAGCACCAGTGCACTGCCATCCTGTGGGCATTTAACTTGGCCTGACACCAGGGTCTCTTAGATTTATTAGGTGTCCACATTGTAGCCTCTGCCTGTGGCCTCGTCCCAACCCAGATAAGGGAGGAGCCTCATGCATGTTCCTGTAACTCCCCAAGAAAGAACTCTTCTTTCTTGCCCAGTACCTCATGATCAGATCATCTCCTTCATCCCTCCCACCGGTTTTTTTTTTTTTTTTTTTTTGGCTTTCCTAGGTAGAGATTTTCTTAAGGGCAGGGAACTTACAAAATGTGCATTAAGCGATGCAGTTATTCAACAAATATTTGAGTGCCTACTGCAGGCTAAGCACCGAGGATAGCAATTACCCAGACAGACACAGTCTGCTATGAATGAATTAATAATGATTAAACGGATGAATAAATGAAGACACTGGAGCAAGGGGAAATGCTGCGGCTGCTTCATGGGAACTGATGAAAATGAAGGCTAGAATGGGAGGTCTGTGAGGGCAGCCATCAGATTTACCTTTTCACCCAGACTGTTCACAGGACCTACACTGTGCCTGGCATATTTTAGACAGAAGATAAATATTTATGGGAGGTATTTTGTTGAATGACAGGGATAAAGATTGTATTTGGTTTGAGGGCTAACTGGGGCTTTGTACACCTCCAAACATATTGCCAGGCATGACTTTATTTTCTCTTAATTCAAAGCTAAATGCAATGTAAGTAGGACAGATCATTGACATTCCCCGAAAATGTTTCATATGGAAGGAAAGAAAGAGATGCTTTGTGATTTGTCTCAGGTAAACCAGCTAGTTGTGAATGTATCACACCAATCTAGGTGTCTAACTCCAAATTCAGTGTTCTTTTCACTAACCGGAGATATGTGATTATTGATTATGTCATAAAGACTGGGATATACCCATCCATCTGTCCATCCGTCCATCCATCTATCCATCCACCCACCCACCCATCTGTTTATTCATTTATCTATTCATCCGTACATCCATCCATCCATTGATCCGTCCACCTATGCATCCACCCACCAGTCTACCCATCCACCTTGTTATTCATGGCATGTAAAGAGGTTTGTTAGCAACTGAGCTAGAGCCTGACCTGAAGGCATGAAGGAGTGACAAGTGGGACCTGGCACTTCTTATGCTAGGAGATAGTTCATAGGTAAGACGTGGTAGCCTCCTTTCTACTTCCTTCTCCACTTACTACAGCAGCCTCCGCCTGTTTCCTCGGTAGTGATGCACCTGTGGATTCTCTGCTGGCCCCCTCCCACCTCACCTCTGCATATTCGCAACCCTCCTGCCCTCCTGCCTTTGTGCAGCTCCTCCATCTGAAATACCCTGTGTACATGGCTACTTGTTGAAATCTTGCCCACCCTTTAAGCCTCCTCCAGGAAAACTTTCTAGATCCATTCACCTCCTATCTAAGCTTCCTCCTTTGATTTATACATATTTATATTATGCCTTTTCTCTACCCTTGGACTGAACTCTGGAGGATAAGAGTCCCTCAGTGCCAGATCTCAGAAAAGGTTGGTTGACTCAATGAATCTTTAAAATGAGCGCGTATTTGCATCTGCTACTGAGATAATATATATTCTATGTAGAAAATGTAGAAAACTATGAATCAAACTGTGATTAAAATCACCTCTGATCTCACCATTTAAAGAGTATCATTCTTAATGTTACGGTATTTTCTTTCCAGTTGTCTATACACATGCTTATGTCTAAATAGAATCAGATAACACTTTTTCCTACATAAATATTTTCTCTCTCTTTATGAGAACGCAAGTTCATTGAAAGTTAAAGTTCTGATTTTCTCTTCATTTGCATTCTCCAGGGTGCCTAAATTTGAATCAGATGCTAAGTAAATTTCTATAGATTTGTTATGTGGGAACCAAGCCATCAGTGACACCCTGGGTTGCCATTTCTCTCTGTTCACAGGGGATGCCCATCTGAATTCAAACATGCAGGCGGCTCAGTCTAGCTCCCCAAACATTTACACACCCCTTTGCCCTGTATGTGGCCACGGCCCCAGGCACTAGGCTACACAGATAGATGGCTCTGTGTGTCCCTGCATTAGAGTCCAATAATAGGGGGCACCATATAGACAGACCATTTTAGCAAAGGTAAATACCAGGATGAAGGCATTGGTAAAATAGATGCTAGTAACAGTGTATGTGAATAATACATAACCAGTGGAACAGGAGAATGCTTACCGAGGATCTATTAATGCTGAAAGCTAAATTGGTTGTATCATCTCATTTAATTCTCATAATGCTATGGACCAGATTTTATTATTATTAACCCCTTTTGACAAATGGGGAAATCAAGGCTCAGAGGAGCTAAAAAGCTTGTCCAGACCTAGCTGGTGTGGCTCAGTGGATTGCGTGCTGGCCTGTGAACCAAAGGGTTGCTGGTTCGTTTCCCAGTCAGTGCACGTGCTTGGGTTGTGAGTAGGTCCCCAGTTGGGGGGTATGTGAGAGGCAACTGATAGATGTTTCCCTCCCTCTCTTCCCTTCTCTCTAAAAATAAATGAAATTAAAAATATATATATTTTCCAAAGACACACAGCTTGAACACAGGGGAGTTGGGATGCAAATTCATGCGGTTGGTGTACAGAGTTTGTGATCTTATGCAAGATGCAATGTTTTCTCTTCATGGAAGCGTGAAGCAACAGTTTGCTCGTATTGGGGTCAGGGAAATCTTCCAGAGCAGGGAATGGGGTTTAGTAGGGATGGTTATTCCAGATTCTGGAAAAAACATCTTCAAAGACATTGAGTTAGGAAACAACCTAGCATGCATGACATAAATATTTAATCAGATTTAACATATAAGTGTAGGGGAAGGAATGAAAAGAGGTGAGGTGGGGGAGAAATGCAGGGGCCAGGTTTGTGCAGTTAGCTTTATTCTGAGGGGAATCGGGGGCCCTTGAAATGTTTTGAGCAAAGTTATGACTTGGCCAGATTAACAGGTTATGAATTGAATCCTTGGTAGTCACTTGAAGGACTGGTGACAGGAAGGAAGACTGGAGGCAGGGATACCAGTTGGGGCTTTGGGTAGTCTCCACTTGCTTTTTGAGATACACTCCTCAGTTCTTCCCCCGCTGCTATGTGCCCTAGAGAGTATGATTTACTTCACCCTTGAGTATTTGGGGTTGACATATGTAAACCTCCTGTTAGAGATTAGCAGGCAGAGGAGGGATGAGGTTGGAGCATTTATTAACCCACTATCTGTACAGTGGCCCTGCCTTTCGTACACTGCCCCTCTTTCAGCATTTTATCAATACCTTCTCCTCCCTTTGCCCCTTCAAGTCTAGGGTAGTGACAGCTCCTTGCTGTGGCCAGCCTTGAGGTATATTCGATCGTTGGTCTGCCTTAACCCTGCCTGTGATGATTAATTTTGTGTGTCAACTTGATTGGGCCAAGTGATGTCCAAGGAGCTGGTAGCACATGATTTCTGCTTGTGCCTGTGAGGGTGTTTCTGGAAGAGATTAGCATTTGACTCAGTAGACCAAGTAAAAGAGAAAGGACTTCATTAATGGAGTTGGGCATCATTTAACTCATGAGGGCCGGGAGAGCACCAAAGGTGGAGGAAGGATACATTTGCTCTCACTTGAGCCAGGGTGTCCATCTTCTCCTGTCTGCAGGTATCAGCACTCCTGTTTTGGGGCTGTTGGACTCAGACTCAGACTGGGACTTATAGCATTAGCTCTCCTGGTTCTTAGGCCGTCGGGTTTGGACTAGAGCTATACTCTTGGCTTCCTGGGTCTCCAGCTTGAAGATGGCAGACAGCGGGGCTTCCTAGCTTCTATAAGCATGTGAGTCAGTCCCTCATAATAAATCTCTCTCTGTATATCTATATATGTCCCACTGATTCTGGTTCTCTAGGGGATCCTGTTACACTTCCAAAACCCTTGTAGGCAGTCCCCTCTTAAAACACTTCCCGATGACTTTCCTGAGTGCATCCTGCATTTTCTGATGGGGCCTTAACTGGCACAGAGCTATTTGAAGTAGCCAGTGAGGGATGCTAATGGTTTGCATTAAGGCAACCATCACAGAGATGAAAATAAGGGGTGTGTTTCAGATATATTTCCCAGGTCCACTCGGGAGGACTCACTGCATGGAGATGACCACCCATGAAAGCTGGAACAGCTGATGGCAAGGCTGGTTGATGTCAACGTCACTGTCACTTATTGTCCCAACTCTTTCTGCCGAGGCATTGAGTTCATCTCACATAGTGCTTGCTCCCCGTAGCCAGGCTAAGACTATTTGCAAACTCACCAGAAGCACTCTCTGGCCTTCTGCAAATAATCAGAAGAAGGGTCAGCTGGTGCTGTGGAATCACAAGGCGGATTAGTTAGCCCCTTGGGAGATGTTACCAAGATGGCTGGTGATCAGAAGAGCTGCTTATTTTCATAATGACCTTCAGGAATTAAATAAAAACACAATGAGTGCCATAGATTAGGAAGAACAAGCCAATTAAAAGCACAACATGCCTTTGGGACTTAAAAATTCCTTTTCCAGGAGGCTGAAAGGCACGTGCGGCTGCTGGGGCAGGATGGCATCCTACCCAGAATCACTGATGAAGGCTGATCCTCCAGCTTGGCTTCAGCGGAGTGGTTGAGGGGATTTGAGCCTGTTGAATATTTCACGAGTTGCGGCCCATGGGGGGAGAACAGTGAAAGGTGAAAAGACAATCCCCGTGTTTCTTTATGATTCCAATATCAAATCAAGCTCTTCGTAGTGAGAGGGAAGCAGACGCTGCAATCAGTCTACAGCCGGAAGGCCTGGTGTACCAATTCTCCCACTTTAATATCTGCTGTTTTGTTTTATATTCATCATGTCAGCATAATCTGCCTTTATGGGAATCGCCTTGGTTCCCGACCAAATGTGGTTAGGCCCCCTTTTGCTTTACGTTTGATTGTAATATAACTTGAAGAATTCAATGAAATGTTTATAAGGAAGGACTAGGGGAAGAGGAGAGGGAAAATGCAATTGGAAAATCAATCAGTGGGGACTTTCAAGAGCTGGTTTGGTTACGCTACTATTTCTTTGACCTGTTTTTAATGGGACAAAAGACTGGCTCTCTGATCAAGTGCACTTTGCTGACTCCCTACTGTATATGGACTCAAATACACTCTATTATCATGCATTCTAAAGCCATTGACTTCATATCCTAACTGTATTTTCAACCTAACATTTTGCTGCGCTCCTACTTAAACATGTGGCTTCATTGCTCCAAAATATCCAGCCACTCAGCCCCCGCCTATGCCTCCTTCTTGCCACCGAGGGCCAACAATGTCCCCGTCTTCAGTGATGCTCATATCACCATGATTTTGGAGTAGTTCTTGGTCTCCAAGCTAGAGAGTCCTGTCCCACTTTTGAGTTCCCAATGAATCTTTACTTACTCTTTCTTTAAGTCTGTAATGAAACTTAATACTACCTCCCTCATCTTATCTTAGATACGTGTAAGTGTGTGTGTGTATTCATTCATTAGCAGTTCAGTAATTATTTACTATTTATTAGTAATATTATTCACTATTATGTGTCAAGAGCTATTGAAGTACTTGATATGGCAGGAAATACTGCCTCCTGCTCTCCTGAATAGATGGGCATTAAACACATGTTCAAAAAAAATACATATACCTAAGAAGCCCAAAGTACCCATTCAAAAGAGATTATGCACCCCTATGTTCATAGCAGCACTACTTACAATAGCCAAGTGTTGGAAGCAGCCTAAGTGCCCATCAGTGAATGAATGGATTTAAAAAACTGGAATACTACACAACAGAAAGAAAGAAAAAAATGTCTGCCTTTTGCAACAGCATGATTGGAACTGGAGATTAGTATGCTAAATTAAATAAGCCAGTTGGTGAAAGACAAATACCATATGATCTCACTTCTAAGAGAAATTTAATGAACAAATTACACTAACAAGCAAAACAGAACCAGAGACATGGAAACAAGGGACATACTGACAGCTGCCGGGGCAGGGGTGGAGAAATGGTGGAAAGAAGGGGAAGGAACTATCTAAGAACACGTACGAATGACCCATGGACATGGGCAACAGTGTGGAGATTGACTGGGGGTCGGGGTGTTGCTGGGCAGAGGAGGCCAAAGGGGGAAAATTGGGACAACTGTAATAGAATAGACAAGAATAAGAAAACGAAAAGAAAGAACATGCATACAGTAAATTTCTCACAGTGACAGTGCTGTGGAAAGATTTTGTAAAATGGATATAGCAGCTGATGTGCGTGGGTTACTTTAGCAAGAGCAGCGTGACCTCGCTGAGCAGATCTCATTTGGACTGAGAGGCAAATGGGGAGAGGAAGCCAGCTTGCACCTGTGGGTGGAGAGTTCCAGGTAGACCATTGAGAAAGTGCATATGCCCTGAGACAGGAGTCAGCCTAGCCTGTTGGAGGGACAGTGCTAAGCTCTGCATGGCTGGGTCACATGATGAGGGGACAATAATAGCAGCAGGTGTGTCAGAATAAGTTAAAGTGCCCTGGTCCGCGTCAATAGCAGACTGTACACAAGGTGGACGGTTACCTGGGAAAGCTGGGATAGAGGGTAGAATTTATTCTACTAAAGGACTCTGAGCTTCCTGAAGGCAAGGCTGTGTCTCATTTGAGTTCATATTCTGAGCTACTAAGTTGACTGTAGTTGAGAAGGTCCTTAATAAAGCATGTTGAATGAGTAAACAATCATATGAATGAATGAATGAGAGAATGAATGAATGAACAAACGAATGAATGACTAAGTCCTTCTGTTTCTGCCAAGACACGTTTTTCTTTGAGGGCTCATCCCCTTCCTCCCCACCCAACAACAGTTTCTTTTCTTTATAATTGAGTAAGTCCAGAGCTGTTCTCTATGATTCAATATTTACTGTGTTTCACACACTGTTATTATCATTTAACATTTACTGTCTGCTGACGGTGCAGTCATCACTGTAGCAAACAAAGAGCTCACTCTACTTTTGGTTCCCGGGCTAATTTAGTCAAAGAAAAGGAGATGTCGTAAGAGCTATTGGCATCATAGAAACTGCAGTCTGGAAACCCAGCTCGGTATCCACTCCCCTGCTCCTCTGTGTTCTTACGTGAAAATGGGGAAGGCAGGCCTCTTTAATGGTGGGAACTGCATGCACGGTCGGTCAGGGGAGATGTCTGGGAGCGAGGGATGCGGGTTTCAGCAAACTTTCCCTCACTTACTCTGCCCCTTACCATACCAGGATGTGCCAGCCAGATGCAACCTGCCCTGGTGCCATCCCTGAGACTTAGCGCAGTGAATGCCTTCACCCAAAGGCACAGGGATCCTCGTTGAATCGTGAATAAGAGAGAGCTGTTTTCAGAGGCAACTCCAGCCAGCCTTTGGGTTCCCTGGCCTCTGACTCTGGGCTTTTATGCACTGAGAAAAACTGAGTGAGGTACTAAACCGGGCCATTTATTGATACCATAAAGTTTTCCGCTTGCCTTGGCCCAGCTGGCTGGCTGTCAGGGAAGCTCCGGCCAAGGCCTTGGGTGCTGAGGCGAGAAGGTGGGGCTATAGGAGAGAAGGCGCTGGGGTGCCCCCTGCTTCACAGATGGCACCCCTTACTGGTCACCTGTACTGGGGTTGCATGGTGACACTTGGGGTCCTTTAGGGCCCATGTTCTAGGAGCCGATGAATGCAGTGATTATGTCTGCCGTGGTCAGCTCTCGTGCAGCAAGGGAAACCCAAGCGATTCGCACTTGGACTAACTATAGTCTGGTCACCCTGAGTTTTACTTGGAATGAAGCGGGAGGCCATTAAGGGTTGTGAGCAGAGGAGTGGCAAGGGCTTATTTACCCTGTGGCAGGCTCGCTCTGGCTTCTGGCTGAGAAAATACAGGAAAGGCGAAGGTGGAAGGAGGGTCCGGTTAAGAAGTCCTTGTAGTAAGCCCGGCCGGAGAGGCTGGTGCTTGAGGCCAGTAGCAGAATGAGAGAGGGTGACTTCTGGGTGGCTTTGAAGGACTTCCTGGTGGACTGGGCGAGGAGTGGGAGAGAGCGCAAGCAGTCAAGGATGTCTCAAGGGTGTTTTCAGGAAAGCTGAAGGGTAAATTAGAGCCTATTCCTGTGAATAATAATGACAATCAATATTAATAGCTCCCTTTTTATAGCACTTAATAAGTGTCAGATGATTTTCCTTTGAGGACTTTTGTTGGTGAACCTCAAGGAGTCAAAAGCGGTTGGAGAAGGATGACATTAGAATAATAAAGTAGAATTTGGTGGACCAACATCACCTCGTGTCTTCAAGGCAACTCTTTTGCATTCACTGTCACCAGATAATAATGAGGGTGGCAGTGGGGCACGGGGAGATCTGCCTGGATCAGAATGCAAAGCCGAGCCTCCTATCAGTCCTTCTTGTGTTGCGTGTGTGTGTGCATGCATGTGCAAGCATCCGTGCATGTGTGCATGAAGTGTCAGGGACTGTAGGGACGCTGCCTGTAGTCAGTCCGGTGTGTGTGTTGGGAAGAGGGTTCAAAGCTCCAAGCCCCAGACACAGTTGAGGCTAGTTGTCTACCGATGGATGGCCTGTGTGTCCCATAGCAGCTCCCGTTCGAGTGAAGACCTGGTGATGCTCCAAGAATACCAACCCCCTTCCCTGTTCTTCATAAGCCTCATGGATAGCCCTCGCCTTCTAGGACATTTCCAAGGACACATCCCTTTAGTAGCCAGAACTAGTTGTATAATCCCAGTGCAAAGACATTTGTGGTACTTTATGCCACCAGCCTTCTACTTCACAAGAAGGTATGGTATGTAGGTATGATTATAATGAATGGAATTACTATTCAAATTATATGGATAGATAGATATATAACGTACAGAGAGAAATGCAGCATAGAGCTAAGAGGAACTTCAGGTCAGGTGACTTTCCAATTTACTAGATTGTCCTAACTTTCCTTTGGTCGCGCATGACAATAGAGAGGCAGGAAGGTGGCTTCTCAAGTATTTTCCAGCCATGGGAAGCTCTGTGCCAACACGCCTGTGCTTGGGAGCGTAGTACGTAGTCCTCCCTTCCTTGCCTTGTTCTGTGGTCTCCAATGAATGTGAGCTCTTGGGCTCTTCTGCTTGGTTTGATTTTGTTCTTGGCATAGAAGGAGTTGCCCTATCAGGCATGGTGCCATGAGAAAGGGCACCAGACGGGTCTGAGTTCAAATCCTGCCTCTGCCCCTATTGCTTGGGATGAATCCTGGCCACAGTCCACGCATCTGTAAACGGAAGTGGTGACCTCTGGCTCATAGATTTGATGGGAGGACAGGTATCCTGGTGCAAAGTAGGGACGGTCTGAGCTCCTGCAGAGGTGCGGCTTCTTCCCTCCCTAGAGCACCAAGGCCAGGCGTGCAGCTCACCCGCGCCTCGGGTCTTGTCTTGCAGAGATGTCGGGCACGGCGGCGGACATCTCGCTGGTGCACTGGAGGCAGCAGTGGCTGGAGAACGGCACCCTGTACTTCCACGTCTCCTTGAGTAGCTCCGGGCAACTGGCCCGGCCCACCGCCCCCACCCTCCAGGAGCCCTCGGAGATCGTCGAGGAACAGATGCACATTCTCCACATTTCTGTGATGGTGAGTGAGTGGGAATGAGGTGGGGGCCCTGGGCATCAGTGGGGAGGGAGGCTGGGAATGATCAGCAGGTAGCGAGGAAGAGCCAGCCCGGGGCAAGAGGTAAGCAGGATAAAGAGAAGGTCAGATGGATTCCTGGTGTCACTTGGACTGATGCGGACCCATCCACCGCCTGCCAGTGGTGACAAACTAATTGTGCTTCAGAGAAGAAAATAAAGGGTCTCCAACTCCTTGGCCTTTTGGCTGACATCGCTGGGAATAGCTGTTTAACATCTGTCATGTGCTTGGCCTGCTCTGCTGAGGGTTGAGGTTCAGCTCTCCAAAACACAGCTGGCCTTTCCAAGAATGGCTCAACAAACAAAATCGGAACCAAAGGGGAGTGGGGCTGTGCTTTCTCAAGTACCCGGGGTGAGCCCGGGGCTTTAACCCTCACGGCACCCCTTGCAGCATGGGCACTGCACGGTGGCCCTGGCACTGGGTTGGGCATAGCTGGTGCAGTTGCCCACAGGAGCCTCTTGCTGCCCTCACTTTGTAGTTGTGAACACTATAAAGTGGGCAGAGAGACTCATTCAAGGTCACACAGCTAGTAAGAGAGGGGGGTACTCTGCAAACCCAAGTGTGCCTGGCTACAAAGGCTGAATGATATCTTCTATGTTCTCTCAGTGTGAACATTTAGTGTCTACCTATAATGACTGAGCACTGGGCTGGGCACACCTGTGGACGTTCTCTCATTGTGCTTTTGTCAAGAATGGTCATAGTCAGGCTTATTGCGTCCATCCTGGAGGTGAAGTTAGGGTACAGAGAGATGAAGAGGCCTTCCACCTCAGTGGGTTCCACAATCAGGAACTTTCGTTAGCCTGCTGCCTTCTGAGTGAAGGCGGCTAGGGTGAATGTTAATGTAAAACATAAGTGGGATCATTTGTGTATAGTTTCTTTAAAAAGCTGTAACTCATGTCTTTGTAGGGTAGATGGAAAAAGACAAATTCAGTATGCAGAATGTGCAGGGTCTAATTGGCCGGAGAAGAGATTGGATAATCACTACAGATGACACCCCTCTGGTGCTTCTCAGCCCTCAAGCCTCTCTTACATTCTCGTCTTCTGCACAGCTCTGCCAGGTGCGGCAGGGTAAGAACTATGCCAACCCAGGTGTGAGGAAGGCGAGGCTCTGAGACGTTAGGTTATTGGAGTGAGGCCACAACACCAAGTAAAGCTCCCACCCGCCTCTTCATTTCTTCCTTCCTTTCTGCAGTCAGCAATATTCTTGGAGAGTCGGCCATGGAGCAGATCTTTGCTTTTTGGTCTTTGTTCTCCTCGTTCCTCTTCGGCTAACGCTGCGTTAGACATTCGGATAAGGGCTGAGAAGTAACTTGGAAGTTTTCTGTTTTTGGAAAAGCACACACAAACCCCAGCCAGACAGCGATGTTAATTTTGGACCTAACTCGTGCTCATCACGTGGAGAAATCAAGGCCTTTGTGTTATTCACGGAATGAGTGTGATAGACTTTTCCCATTTATAAATTTAGCAAATGATGCAGCCACATGTCAAGCCAAGTGGGTGCCTGCATGCTAACTTTGGGGTGCATGCAGTGTTGTAAGTACCTTCCCAGGGGACTTGCTGAATTCCTCACGGAGCTTGGGCACCATCTATTATTAAGAAGGACTAGGGGATGTCACACCCCTCTTCTTTTAATATTTGAGAGAAAGACTTATTTTAGGCTAATATTTATTACGCATTTTTGTGTGTGTGTTCTGGCACAGTGGTGACTTTCATACATTCTTGCCATAATCCAGGAACCTAGATAGCACTACCTCAGTTATAAATGATCTTGAATGGACTCTCTCTGTCTCTGGGTCCAGTGTTAGCGCCACTCATTCCGATTGTATTCTAAGGACTGCAGGCATCCTCACCTCTCCCTTCTGCTCAGTGAGATCAACTTGGAAAGAGGAATTTGCCGAGACTCAGATGTCTCTGAAGGCCTATGTCGTTGTGGCTGGCAGAGTAGTTCATGTGGAGGTTGGTGCAGCCCCAACCCCTCTGCCCATGCACTAATGTGTCCCCAGGTGACCACCTTATGGTTCCACTAGTTCTTTTCCTCCTTCAGGGCTCCAAAATGTGGGTCTTTCCTGCCCATTTCTTATCCTCAGAAGACAGAGTCATGCCCAGAGAATCTGAGTTCTTAAGGCATCCATGGATGGCAGTCCAGCTTCCCACAGGTGGGACACACTTCAGAAGACTCTATCCTCTATCTGCAGTTAGGGTGACATGGAGATTATAAGCATAGGTTCCGGATCCCACATGTCTGAATGGATGTGAAATCTGCCACATACTTAACACTTTAAATTATCTGGGCAAAGTATTTAACCCCACTGTGCCTTGCTTTTATCAACTATAAATGAGGGTTATACTAACACTATTGTGTAGGTATATCAAGTATTTTGATTAGAGGACTTTGGTGTATAAGAACATTTGCTTTTATTATTTGGGACACTTTTATTATCCAGACATTATTCTATTCTGTTCTATTCTTTCATTTCTGGGAATGAATAAACTGAGGTGCAAATATAGGTTAGGACATGCCCAGGATCTCCCAGCCAGTTAGCAGGACTTAGCCTGGACAACAGGTGTCTCTGTGGCTCAACTCTGTCCTCGCTATTCTGGCCACAGGCAATTCAGCAAGAATAAACATAGTGTTTGTTCCTCCTAGCCTTCTTTTCCCTCAGCAGCTCTACAGAACGGCCTTGGCTTGGATCTGTCTCCCTATTTTACAGATGAGAAATCTGAGACTTGGAGTTGAACTGACTTGACTAAGGCTGCATGGCTAATGACAGTGCAGTTCTAGGAGGAGCGTTTTCCCAAGATTCCAAACTCATGTTTCATGGCTTCTCATGAGACTGTGCCTTTCCCTCTGTCAAATTTTGCATTGTTTCCATCTTTGGTGAAGATCTGAGATCGTTTGTGAGAAGACCCAAGTCAATCAAGTGACAAAGAAATCTGGGGGTGAGGGTCAATGTTTTTCATTGCCTTTTCCGGGCACAAAGTCCTGCCCATCCATGCTGGGCAGCCAGCTCCTGCTCAGCCACTGGAACCTGCCACACCCAGGCCTTCTGGAGCGAGACCAGCATACTCGTTCGGGCTTCTTCAGACCTCAGTTGAGCATCCATTTTGTCCCAGAAGGTTGTGTTGTCTGACTGTCATGCCTAAGGATGATGCAACGAGGAGGTGCTCAGCGGAACCCAGGCGAGAAAGAGAGAGTGAAAGGTCATCTCAGCTAGTCTGCCCTCCAGCTGCGGCTGTTCTGACCAGTCAAATGCCCACCTCAGCTGTGTAGGCAGCATGGTGCAGAGAGAATGGGGATGAAAGGAAACTGGATTTGATGTGTGGGAAGAGAATTCTGACTTTTGAAGATATGTTTCTTTCAAAGGGACCATCCCACAGAAAATGATGCAGATACACACTGGTGTGCGTGCCCCATGAAAGGAAAGCTAAAGGGACCAACATTTCTGTTCATGGCAGGACAATGGGCAAACCTTTCAAAGTGGTTGCACTATACAGCAGCTGGGTAGACCGAGGAGGGGGTGGTGAGTTCCCTGTTTCTATGGGTATGCAAGCAAATGCTTAAAGCCCTATTCATCAGGGCTTTGAGAGGAATAATAGTTAAATTAGATGACTATTGTAGTCACTTCCAACTTAGAAGATCTATGCTTTTGACATAACATATAGAAAACTACTTTGAGGATTATAAAATGTCACATAAATCTAAGAAATTATTATTACAGTTCTCAATCAATATCTTTGTTTAAAGGATCTGTATGATGTGGGGATAATGCTTTTTAAAGCTTTCTGTGAAAATGGCTTTACATCACTTCTCCAACCATTGCATTTATTTATTCACAGTATATCATGCATTCCTTGCCTTATTGATTTAGTCACTCAGTCATGCAACGGTTTACTTGCCTACCACACCTAACAATGAAAATTCTATCTGCTTAAAAGAAAGAAAGGAAAAATAAAGCTTTAAGAAATCAACCACAAGCTCAAAGAAGCTAACCAAATGAGAACTGACTGCTGAAAGACTAGTTTTTGGTTCAACTAGTTTTAGAGGTTCTTTGAGACTTGAAATATTTTATTTACTTGTGGGGATAACATGTCAAGAGGAATAATAACCAGCTAGAAACATTCTGAGAAAATAATCCCCACTGTGAAGAATCTTAAAATAATCATGCTAACAGCACTGTTTTAATGCTTACTTAGTGTTATAGTAATTGACACAAATTTAACTCATTTAATTCTTACAACAATCCTAATTCAACATATCATTATTACTCCTGCTCTACTTCTGAGAAAATGTAGGCACAGAAAATGTAACTAATGTGCAAGAACTATGGCCTTGGCATCTGAAGGCTCACATTTAGCTCTGTAACTGACTGACCAGCCATGTTACTGGGGTGTGGACTCCTTCTTTTCCCATTTCCTCCTCTGTGATAGATTGAAGGGATGTGAGGATCACCTAACATGATACACACTAAGTGCACAGCATGTTCTAGTGTCTGATGCATAGTGAGGTATGCTGTTGGCATCTATGTTAGATTTCTAGGGTTGCTAATGGAATACCAACACGTAAGTGGCTTCAAACAACAGAAGCTGATTGTCCGCCAGTTCTGGAGGGTAGAAGTCTGAGGTCAGGTGACAGAAGAGCCGTGCTCCTTCTGAAGGAGCTAGGGAAGTATCTGCCCCAGTCCTCTCCCAGGGTCCGCCAGCTCCTTGGCCTGTGGCAGTGTAACCCAGTCTCCCTGTGGCAATCTTCTTAATGTGCGTCCGTCTCTCTGCTCAGCTTTTCCTTTCTTTACAAGGACACCAACCTAACTGCATTGGGGCCAACCCTAATGACCTCTTTATAACTTGATTACCTCTTTAACCATAAAAGATTACATGCTGAGTTACTGGGGAGTAGAAGCCCAACATTTAAGGGACCCATCTCCATCATCCTTTAACTACCTGACATCATTCGTTAAGGCAGGCCTAATCTTGAACTGTGGGAGAAGCTAGCTGGTTCTCCCTGATCATGAACACTTAAGAGAGGAAATGCAAATTTCTGACATAATTCTGAAAAAAATAATCTCTCTTAAAACTCATCAACCCAGCTTTTCTCTTTTAGAGTGAAAACAAATAAAGAAATGAAGACTGGTTCTCAGTCAATGTCCTGTGGCAGGTCCATGTTCCCATTCAGATGTCAGAGTGGGGGGTGGGGCACATGTGTGTCTTTCTGAACCTCCCTTGGATGTGGTCTGCATTCTGCTGACGACTGCTTGCTCCGTGTTGTGGGGGCTATGAACACAGAGGCTCAGCACGACGCTTCTTCACTGTATTGTGGTAATCATCCTGTCTGCCAATCCACCAATACTCTCAAACAATTACCCAATCCAAACTTCTGCTGCTAATGTTCCCCAGCTCAAGGGTGTCTTTAATAACAAAATAATACTTGTTTTCTTTTCCTCTCTCCTTCCCTCTCTTTTTTCCCCCTAATCTCTCCCTGATGAGACATATTATTAATTCTAACAGTTAACGGAAATCATGTCTCCTGTACTGCCTGCCGCCTTCTCCATCTTGGCTTCTACCTTCAAAATGTCTCTCCTGAATGAAGGGTGGGGGTGTCGGGTGCAGGTGTGTGATGGTATTTACTTAAACCTTTGCTCCGCCTGCCCCCTCTGTGGTGAAATTTAAATTGGGCAGAATCGATATTTTCATTGGGGGCCTGCGTGAGTGTGAATGTGTGTGCCTGCATCATGATCTAGCTGTCATTCGGAGCTAATTGTGTTGTTTCCTCTTGTGTGGAAGGAAATCTTATCTGTTTTGGATTAAAATTCAATGAAGGTCATAGCGTCTGGAAAACTTACCAGACTGCTGCAATTAATGTTCATTTGGCTTTGATAAATTAGAACGTTCCCCTCAATAGGACTGGAGTGGGTTTCAGAAGCAATAATTCTTCCATTAACTCAATGACTCTGCCTGTGATGGAGGACCTTGTCCCGCTTTTGTTTGTCATCTGTCACTTGGAGGAGCCCGGCGTGTGTTGGAGATGATTTATCATGATTGCAGCGCCTGCTTCTCCCCAAGCATTTAAAACCACTAATTAGTTTTGCTCCCCGTAAATTGCTTGATTAAACAGAATGTGAGGGTGGAATTAAGGTAGAAAAACTTTTTCCGTGACTCAGTTTTCCCTCCTGGGTTTCCACGGTTTTGGGTTGGTTACAAACTCCTTTCCAGGAAGGGCTAGGTGAAAGTGAATCTCTCCTAGAAATAGCACTGAGCACTTACCACGTGTCAGGCGAGATCCTGGAAGCTTGATGTGCATGATTTCACTTAATTCTTTAAACAATTCTTTAGGGTGGTTTTTCCATAATACCTAGTAGGAGACTGAATTCCCTGGATGGTGAGCATTTCATCCCTTGTATTACCACTATGCATTAAGATTTTTTAACAATTGCCTAATACTAAGCTCTACTGTTTACTGATGACATTTCATTAAATATGGAGTGAGATCTTGTTCCTCTATAAGAATTATTGTGGTTTATTTAAAGGGGGTTTGTGGGCCCTGCCCTAGGGATGCCGGATCTGAACACCGGGTGTGGGGTTCAGAGGTTCTGCTTTGAATGCCTCACTGAGGCCAGCAGTGGGGAAGTCACAGCACTGACCCACTTCTTGTTTCAATGATGACTTCTTACAAAACCCTCTGGGGATGGGGCATTGCCATCTCCACCTTTCCATTGAAATGTTGAGGAACAGAAAGTTAAGTGGCCTTGTCCAAGGCCACACAGCTCAGAAAAGGCTGAGCTGGTTCTGAAAGCTTGCATTTGCCTTGCTGGCTGTAAAGCCCTTGCCTTTACATCGAGGACATCCCCATCTGGTCTGTACCTGGCTTTGTCCCTGTGCATCCCAGTCCTCCCTGCCTTCTCTAAAATTCTGCAGGAGCACAAGCCCAGTGGCCCTGGGCCTCTCCCATGGATACCCTCTTGTGTTCCAATTTTATTACAGTCCTGATGTGTCCTGATGCTCCCTTAATGAAGCATCAAGAGCACTGCTCTATCTCGGCCTTCCTTAATAGGGAATGAAGTATGTTAGTGCCGGTGTCAGGGGCTTTGTTTCAGGTGGATCCCAAAGTCTCCAGAGGCCTCCTAGGAGGAGATGTGGGGCAGCTCCTACCTTCCCTCATGGCAGATGATCTCAGGTAAAGGAGGGCACCTGTTGGTGCATTATAATAATTATAGCAGCATGGACATGGGGAGAGGGGAGTCCTCCAGACCTACATCAGTCAATAAGTCTGGAGTGGATTTCAGAAGCAATCGTTCTTCCATTAACTATTGCTAACCATGTGATCTTGGGCTAGCTCCTGGCCCTTTCCAGCAAAATAGGTGGAACAATAATACCTTCTCTAATACATTCATTGCCAGGAATGGAAGTATTCATGTAAGGTGCCAACGTAGTGTCTGATACATTTCTCTATGAACTGTAGCTGTTCTTCAAGCTCAACCATTGTTGACCACGGATGTTCATAGAGCCTGCTCCTATTTAACATCTCAGGAAGACCTCCAGACAATATAATAAGGAGGTGTTCTTCCTAACGTCATTTCATGGCAGGGCCAGCTGAGCCACCAAAAAAGGTACTTGCTTGGGGTCCCGCAGGTGGTCGGTGACAGAACAAGAAGTTCTGGAACCCCCGCATATCTGGCTGGGTGCCCCTTTGGTGGACATTTGTCTGAAGTGAAGGTCCAGGGTGAAATCTGCCTTTTTGAGATTCTGAATGGCAGGTGTCCCCCCTAAATGTAATACACAGAAGCCCTCACTGCTGACGCGTGACTGCGTTTGGAGACAGGGCCTTCAAGAAGGTAATTAAGGTTAAATGAGGTGTAAGAGGGATGCCCTAATCCACTAGGACTGGTGTCTTCATCAGGCAGGGAAGGGAGGCCAGTGGTTCATGTACATAATGGTAAGGCCGTGTGAGGACACGATAGAGGCCACATTGTCTACAGTTGGCAAGAAGGCTTTTACCAGGAACCACCTCTGTTGGCCTCTTTATCTTGAACTTGCAGTCTCCAGAGCCGTAAGGAAGTAAATCTCTGTTGTTTGAGCCACAGTCTGTGGCATTCTGTTACGGCAGACCAAGCAGACTAACGCAGCAGAGACGTGTGGTTAGTGCCACCCCAGCCACCAGTGGCTGAGGGGATTAGGGAAGCTGGAATAACTATTTTCTTTTCCTCAGCTCTGGTTCCTGGAATAACAAAGTAAAAGAAAAATAGGGAGATGGTGATCTGAAAGCAGAAAGGGAACCAGGATGGAATGGGAAGAAAGGAGAAGAGAGGTTTTTAGAGGACAGAGAGCGCCTGGCATATCATTGCAGCCCAGGAAATGGTTAGATAAATGGACTGAGAGTCAGATAATAGGCTCTCGTCACGTGTTATAGCTGCAAACTGTTGACAGCATCTTAGCACCAGGTGCAGATCCGCAGGGAGAGGAGCTGCTGATCACAGCTTCCGCTTAGTCATTGCAACAGGTTTTTAAAGAGTGCATTTTACAAGCCAGCATGGTCTTTGCCACGTATTGCTTCATTAAGATTTACAAAACTGTTAAGGCTCATTCACAGAAGGGGTGTGTGAGAATATGCCCATTTGATGGATGAGAAATCAGATTTCCCAAGGTCACATGGCCACCCAAGAAGACCTGGGACCTTGGGTGTCTTGGGCCCATGCTCTCCCCCTGCTCTGGATTAAGATCAGTGAAATGAGAACAGCTAACTCAGGAGAGGCCCACACCTTGTTAGGCTTCTGTTTCTCCACTTATTGCCTGCATGGCCTGGAGGAGTTGTGCTGCCTGTCAGAGGTCCTCACTGTGGTGGAGAGAGGCTTCAGTGAGGCCAAAGGTGAAGTGCTTGGTGCCTCAGCCTCAGGAAGGGCTCTGTAACTGCCAGCTCTACAGCTGTGCAACCTCTTTGCGTCTCTCCAGTATCCTGTTCCCTGGACTTGAAACTGAAGACAGTAACTCATCTCTTAAAAGATTGTGTTGAATGAAATGAGCTAACCCAGGCAGAATGCCCAGGATAGTGCTGGCACATCATAGATGCTCAGTTCATGACAACTGATGATTATTACCTGTAGCCTCCCAAACACCAGACAGACGAGAGAGGCCTCGACTTGGGAAATCCTTGGATCAACTAAAGACCAAGCTGATTGTGTCCTGGCCTCTTCTACCCCAAGCTGCTGTTGAGAGACCCTTGAATGGAGAACGGCCAGCAGCGATGGGAGGTGACAGCTGGCGTCTCACAGCTGCCCCGGGGACCATCTCCTGCTCCTCAGAAGGTGAAGACGTGGCTGATCTGACCAAGTACATAAAGTGAAAAATGAGGCTGTGGAGTAGCAACAACATCTGTGTCATCGTTTCTGCACCAGGAGGTCAACTGGCTTCATAAACTGTGCTGCTGCCAGTGCAGACTTTGCTTAGGAATTAATTAGGAGCAGCAAGGAACTGCTGCCCATGCACATTTTTGTCTCTGGGAGGTGTAAAAAGCAGAGATTTTAAGCAAATGCATATTTCACCCTTTCACACTTTATGAAAAGGTGCATGTTAGAGCAGATGCACCAGGACACAGGCACCGAAGAGGAACACCTGAGCCCCTCATTGTCCCACTCATGTGCCCCTGTGCATGTGGCTGCTACGTGTGCATTGGTAGCAGCTGGTCTGCTACGTATGTGCCTGGGACAGTGCTGGATGCTCTCTCCACTGTCACTTTGTCCATTCTGCATGGCAGTCTTGTGAGGAGAATACATTTAGTCACCACCTTTTAAAGGGTTTTGCTCAGGCTTCAACCGGAGTTGTTGGAGTTCAAGGTCTCTGTCTTTAGCTGTTGTGCTGCAGTAGAATGTCCTCACCTTCCTGAGGGAAGTTCTCTAAAGGATCCATTTGTAACAGATGTCCAAGCATCCCTTAAGAGATGAGGGAGGAATTTTGAAGAGCCAATCTTACGAAGCACCGGATTTTCATCAGGGCCAATGAAACCATTCATGTTTTCATTGATCAACTCTGTTGATACAGAAGCTAATCATTCTCCAGGAATGAATTTCACCTTAGCAACAATAGTACTAATGCTAGCTAATGTTTGAACGGTGCTTTGGCAGTTTCAAGGCAGTGTGACACATCTACTGCAATTACCTTCAAAAGCATGCCTGGGTACGCAGGCATTGCTATTTTAGCTACGATTAGCCCTGGTCAGAGCTCAGAAAGGTCTGTCATGTCCAAGATCACATAGCGACTCAGTGATAAAGCCGACCTCCCTTTACCAAGTATCACAGCATCCCCTGCGGATAGCTGAAGGTTAGGGATGCTCTGAGGGTGAACAGGGAAGAGCTCATGGCAAAGAAGCACATCCAGTTATGGCATGTTAGAGGCACAAGGAACCTTTAAGATGTTTTTATCAAACTATTATCGAGCAACCAGGGCTCGTTCACGTGGCGTCTTGGTATAAGACCCTTGGTATAAGTTAGTGTTGAGAGAAACAGGTTTTATTTACAATATTCCAGCCTTCGGGGAAAGAGGGATTTGGAGCATGTCAGCTCAGAACCCTATTCTCCCATGAGATCCAGGACTTTCCTTGCTCCCCAAAAGGCTGTAATCCAAAACCAAGCCCAGTAGTTCCCCATCTCTTACCTGTCAGCTCTTCCCTTCAGGATCTGGGGTATATTGTCTTCGGCCTTTGTGTAATAGTCCAGGAAAGCATGTGCCGTGTTACGTTGGACCATGGTGAAGTCCAGGAAAGGTGTAAGTCCTGAAAGACTATGCTCTCCATAGGTCCTGAGTTCCAAGAGAGCAGGTAGTCTGGGTCTACAAGGCAGAGTCTTTAGAGGCTTTGGAGTCAGCTGGAGCAGGCACGACCACCGCAGCAGAGAGCATACCTGCTTTCTCACTAGCCCAGGCCACATGGCTGAATCCTGACTACAGACTCCATCGCTGCTTGCTGCTTCTTGATGTGGCTGCTTCAACATCCTTCTACATCATGGCATCCACCCATCATGCTTCTTTAACACCCTACTTCTCTGGAGGCTGCCAGGCCTTCCTTTTAAATCCTGAAAGGCAAGTACACGTTTTTCCAGGGGCAGTAGCACAGCTATTATCTAGCTACCAGCTTGCCATAGATGTACAAAGTACCTTAAAAGCTGTATTATCTTCATCCCCCTTCCCCCAAACTAGGGGTATAGGGAAGATCTGTACCTGCTTTGTAAAATCAATGCTCATTGAATGGAACTCACCTCTTCCAACTTACACAGCAAATTGGCATGACACACACCGAGGATAAAAGATGGACAAATTTGTGTTTAAATCCCAAATTTTCTATTACCTCTACCGTGACTTCGGACAAGTTAACTAATTTATTTGAGCCTTGGTGTGTTTGCTTTTTCTTCTGTAAAATACGAAAAATACTCCCAAATTTTCACGAGGATTCGCTGAGGTGAGGTATATGAATCTGGTGGCACAGTGCATGTCACAGAACATGTGCTCACTAAGTGATAGTCACTGAAGTCAGTGAACATGGGGAAAAACCCATGAGTTTGGGGCCAAACAGGCCTGAGTTCAACCCCAAGCTATATTAATTAGCTATATGACCTTAGAAAAATTACTCAAATCCTCCTAACCTCAGTTTCCTTTATCAGTATCAGAATGATGGTTATCCCTATGCCTTTAGTTTGCTGTGTAAATTAAAAAGAACCTGCGATAAAGATCAGTCCTAGGCCTTGCCTACCTTGAACATCTACTCTCCTGGGTCCCAGGGTGCTCTGCTCCTCCTGTTCATGGTTTCCCCGCTCAGTTCGATGTTCCTCAGACAAAGAAAGAAGGCCCATGGCTTCTTTCCTGAAGCACCAGTTGTTGACATTTTTTCCTTTGGGCGTTACAACTAGGAAGCAGTTCCGGATTGCAGCCATGTCTATAAAAATCTTCTCAACTTGGTGGAGTGATATGTCCTCTCCAAGGCTGGTGGTACAGGAAAAATGGCATTAAATGTAATTAAATATGCACCCCTGCCTTTGGAAAAGCTCTGGGGGGATTTGTCTTTATAGGGCTGTTCTTGCTGCAGAGACACCTGGTATGCAAATGGCGCTGCGTTAGTCTCTCAACTGGGGGCCTGGTCGTTTTCTTAGCAGAGCTACTGCGAATCCATTACACCCCATGTGGCACTCCATGGCCAAGCATCCTTTGCCTTTTCTCCCATGTAAGCACCTTGGAGTCTTAATTTGGCTTCCCTGATGAAGCCCATGGCTGGGAGAAGTGCTTAAGTTAGTTCCCTCATTGGAGAGAATACCTGTTGGGAAAAGACTAGAAGAGAATAATATTTATTGAGTGATTGCCATGCACCAGGCAACCTGCTGAATGCACGACTATGCTCTGCTATTTAATCTTGCTCTAAAGATGCAAGGTAGGTATTTGTGTTGTTATTGTACAGATAAAGAAGCTGAAGCTCAGAGGGGCAACAGTTTAGTTATTTGTACAACTAACATTTCTTGAACACCCACCCACTCTGTGGGGAGGAATGTGTTAGGCCCTGGAATTGTGAAATCTGGCCTATAGGGTTTAACTACAGCGCTCACCAGGGTCTGACTTGTGATTGAGGACAATGAGTGACTTCTCTAAGGTCACAGTGTAGCAGCTGGTTAGAGCCGAGATTCAAAACCTAGATTTGCTAGAGTCTTGGTTTGATCCCTTTGAAGTAAGGGGACCTGAAGCTTATTTACTCTTTCAGCTTCTGTGGGGCATCTCATACACACAAAGCACCCTGTTAACATATAAGGGGTTCCAAGTTGCAGGCCGCATAGCTTAGGGTAGAGGCCTTGAATCAGGAATTTAGGGAAGATAAGGTAGCCCTGTGGCAGGGGCACAGACCAAAGACAGTGGGGATGCGCAGGAGGAAGAGGTCACTTCCAGATGGAGGAATCAAGGAAAGCTTCCTGGAGGAAGGGAAAGTTGATCTAGGTCTCAAATTGTGGCATGACTTTGATATCCATCAATAATTTATAACTTCTGCCTCTTCATCAAGGTCTCTTTGCAGTAGAGGATATTAGCAAGACCCTGGGGTTAAGGATGTGCTCCACACTGACTCACCTCCCAAGAGGTAATTCAATTCCTAGCATCTATTCAACAGCAGTTCGCCTGGCATCCACCACTGTGTCCCACAGCTAGGGCTGGTGACTGACCAACTGCTAAACAGGTGCGGCTCCCACCCAGGGAACACTCATTGGTTAGAGAAGGGAATAAATTTATTCTTAGTTCATTCAGGGAAGACTTGGTTGGAGAGGATGAAATTCAGTTTAGAAAGGAGCCTGACAAACTATCCATTCCAGTACTTTTCAGCATTTTGCATCGGAAAACTTTAATGAAATGGAATGTTATATGGGTACTTTGTAACAGACCAGTGTGCATCTGCTCTGGCTGGAAGTTGGGAGGAATTGGGTGGGGGTTAGAGGCTGTGGGCAGGATCTGAGTGTTTAAGGTCATCCTGCAGTGCCCTAGTGAACGTGGCAGGAAAACGAAACAGCACGTAACAGATGGAGGAACTGTTCTCTGGGAAAGGAACTTTCTCGAGGCTGAGTCAGTGAGTGAGCTGAATCCAGAGGACCCTGCCCTCTGGCTTCCTAAACCAAGGCTTTGTACAACATGAAGAGAAGGAATTACTGTTTTTATTTGATTTTGGGTGTTTTTAAAACTTTTTACATTGACATCATTTGAGACTTACAGAAGAGCGGCATTGGAATTACAGAGCATTCCCATACGCCTGTTCATCAGCTTCCCCGCATGTCAGTGCCGTTCTGAACCACGTATCAAAACTGAGAACCTGATATTGAGGCTGCACTGCCAACTAAACACTTGACTTCCTTTTCCCCATTTCTTCCACTGAAGGCCTTTTTCAGTCCCAGAATCCAGACACCACCTGGCCTTGAGTGGTCTTGCTCCTTAATCTTTTCCTCAATCTTTTCTTGCTCATTATCACCTTGACACTTGTGAAGAGTACTGGTCAGGTATTTTGCAAGATATTCCTAAATTTCAGCTTCCCTGCTGCTTCCTTGTGAATACACTGGAATTACGGATAAAAAAAACAACAACAACAACGCAGGGGCAGCCCTCTGGTTTCCTAACCCAAGGCTGCCGATCCTGTTCACCTCCACTGCTTGTTTAAGAGGCTGTCCACCTGATTTCTCCACTCTAGAGTGTTTTCTCTTTCCATACCCTATCACTGCAGACAAGTTACTAAGTTCAGCACACCCAGAGAAAGGACTATGGTCTGCTTCCTGGAGGGGCGAGTGCCACAGGAATTGTGGATATTTGCTACAAAACCAGTCATTAATGAATATTTCAGAGAGATACCTTGAGACTCTGCAAAGACTCTGTGTCTCACTAAGGTTTTCCCCAATGATTTTAGCATTCATCAGTGGATCTTGCCTACAGTGATTTATTACTGCAGTGGAGAAAAGGGATTTTAAAGGAAAACAAAAACATAAAGAAAAAAACAGAGACAAGAAAGGAAGAAAGAAAAACGGTGTGCACTTACCAAAGCTACTTGCTATTCTGGGTGGGAAGCCTGGGCCAGGCGATGCCAGGGGGAGGGGGGCTGTGCCGTCCTCAGCAGCTCTGCTGACCTTATCCACTGTGGGGCCACGGGGCCATGGGGCCGTCAGTAACCAGCTCCCCCCGAGGCCGGCGGAGGCTCGGGACTGTTAGCAGAAGGTCAATGAGGAGCAATTCGGAAGCACCTCACTCGCCCATCACCTCCAGATTTCACTTTCAGATACTCTTAGGCAAGGAAGCGGGTAAAGCTAAGTCTCTGAACCTGATAGTTTCTATGCTTCTCTGTGCATGCATGTGTGCATATGTGTGTATTGCATGTTCTGTGTGCTTCCTTTGTGCCCTGAATGTATGCTTACAGCCGGATCCATGGCATGCAGTGAGGAGGGATTTATAGATTTCCTCCTTTGCCTGTATCTGAGCTTTGAGCAGTCCCTTAGAGCAGCCTGATCCCTTGCTGAGGTTCCATAAGACCTTTGAAAAAACAGCAACAAAAACAGGAAAAACAACACAGCTGACTCAAAGTTCAAGCGTAAGGAACTGCAGGAATGTGTATAGACTGACCTGGCCATTGTGGGGCCATCTGGTGTGAGCCACTGGGAGTGAAGCACATCAGCCCAGCACATTTAGCTCTTGGAGAAAATCTTAATGAAAAAACGGACTCGGAGATGGTGTTGGAAACCATGAGGTTGACAGGAAGTATTCCAGACAGAGTTGAGCACGCAGGACTCTAAGGATACTAGGAAATTCTCTACTCATTAAAACATTGGTGGAATCCCTGCCTATTCAGCCTGGGGTCACTTCTGACCCTGAGGAACTATATTGTACAGGGATGTGGCTACTTGCATCAGTAGAGGGATCAAGTACTTGAGTGGTCCCTCTGCATTTTCAGCCTCTTGGAATACCCGTGCAGGTAGTATCGATAACTTTTAATTGGTTGGTAGGTCCACTGGTTGGTAGTATATAGACTCTGTCTAATTACCATTTGGACTGTGTAGCAGACACTGTTGGGGTCCAGCTCAGATCCCCTCAGCACGAAGCCTTTCTAAGAGTGCTGGCCCAGCTTCCAGGTGCCAGCACGTGACTCTGGTTAGAGGCTCTCTAGCAGTTTGGCATCACCTCTGCCCATGCATGAGGGATTCATTGGCTTTTCAGTGGCAGCCTACAATAATGATCTACGAGGGCTGGATAATACCCCAATGCTCTTGCCACCCCACCCCTGCCGCAGAATAACCCTCTGTTACCAACATAGTGTCTTACCTAATAAATTATCCTTGGCTGGTTTCCTGCCCAGCCCCTCTCTCCCACCATGTTTCCTGGAATCACCTCTCAAATGACCACATGCATCCAGACCCGTGTTTCCATGTTTTCTGAATTTCACCTAGAGAAAAGCAAACTCAAATGGGCTTCTTTTACTGGCCCTTTGACCTGAAGGCTTGGGGCTTGAAGATAGTAAGAAAGACTTCAACTCTTGAGTTCAATACTTTTGGGGTTGGGCAAGTTTAGATAGTCTGTTTCTAGGAGTTCAAGACCTAGCATGTAAACATCTGCTCTGGGGAAGGCTGGTTGTATTTCCTCTTCCCTTCCTCATCTTTCCTCATCTCTCTCTCTGCATGAGCTTTTCCATTGTTTCCATGGAAGTGGACAGTCCTGAGCTTAAAGCTCCGACCTGTTTTTCCCAACCAAATATAATAGGTAACGCTATGGAAAGTGGCATAGTGCACAGGCCAGGGACTATGCCAAACACTTTCCATACATTAGCTCATTTATTTCTACAACAGTCTCATGAGGAACATAGTAGTATTATTTTATCATGAAGAAGCTAAGATGGGGGAGATTATGCAATTGTCCAAGGTCAGGCAGCTATTCCAGGTGAAGTCAGGATTTGAATCCCGGCTTGTCTGAATTTAAGCCCTGTATTTCACTCATTACCTGCTTCTCTATGTCTTGAAATTTAGTAAATATTACTCTCAAGGCCTCTATATACTTGAAAATATTATTCATACGAACTGGGTGAGCTTGGCGGGAAGGCAGAGAAGAGATTCAGCAGCACCAAGGGAAAACACATGGATTTTATTGGACAGCAAGCTGAGTGCAGTGACATCATTTAACAACAAACAACAACAACATTTTTTTTTCAATGAATATTTCATCACTGTAAGTGTCTCACTTAGAATAGGGATGCTCTGGTCTGGTTAGTCACTTTTGGGAATATTGTGCTCAGATGTGGCATTATCTTTTTTTAAAAAAGGAAAGATCAGAATTTGTGTGTCCAGGACAGATTAACCACAAGGAATTGAAGGAGTTCAAAATCACATTACCCCAGTTCTTCAACTCTCTGGAAAGATTTAGTCTGAAGAGGAGGAGACTTGGGGATCTTGCTGAAGATTACTACCTCACATCCTAAATATCTCTCAAGGGGAAGTTAAAAGTTACATTTGTCCTGTGTAGCTTTAGCACATAAGAAGCAATGGGGAGCCCTGGCCAGTGTGGCTCAGTTGTGCGAATACCGCTGAGTAAAAGGTTGCTGGTTCCATTCCCTGTTAGGACACATACCTGGCTTGTGGTTCAGTGCTGGCTGGGGTGTGTATGAGAGGCAAGTGATCTACGTTTGTCTCTCACATGGATGTTTCCCTCCCTTTCTCTCACTCTCTCTTCACCTCCCTCTAAATTTGAAAAGCATGCTCTTGGATGAGGATTAAAAAAAAAACAATGGGGAGACTGTACATGACAGCTGATTCCACTTCTATTTTAAAAAGCTACAATAACATAAGTATCGAAAATTGAAACAGGATATTTCAAGAGGAGGTGTTTACCTCACCATGCCTATGTCAATGAGGTTTTCTTTTCTTTTATTTATTTTTTATCTTTTAATTTGGAAGTGATATTAATCTGACTCAAACTTGGCTAACCATCAAATTAGGTCTTTAATTCCTCAAGGAATGGAAGGCTCTAAGCCTCCCTTTAGTGCAGGAATGGTAAGATCAAAACGTCCACACAAATTCATCAGGAATGCGTCTCTCTTCATTCGCTTTGGTTTCCTTTGGGTAGATTTCCTTGGGCAAACACTGTCTGGATCCTGGGTCAGTTGTGATAAGTTTACTTGATACTTGAGCATCACCAGGAAGAAAACAGAGTGTTGCTTATATATAACCGAAGTGTGTGAGCAAAACATTGTTTGCTCATGTGCCCACCCCTGTGCGTTAGTTTTCAGCTGATGTAACAAATCACAAACTTAGCAGCTTAAAACAGTACAGGCCAATTGGCTTACAGTTGTGTATGTAATTCCTGAATTGGAGACAATTCTCACTGGAGTCCACTGGCCATGCCAGTGTCAGGACTATGTTCTGTTTAGAGGGTTGAGAGAGAATTTGTTTCCTTGCTTCTCCCAGTTGATGGAGGCTCCCCCCATTTCTTGATTGGGGGCCCTTTTATCGATAAAGCCAACAAAAATGAGTCAAATTCTTCTCACACAATCACTCTACCCTCTTCTTCTGCCTCTCTTTTCCATTTCCAAGGAGTCTTGTGACTACGTTGGGCTCATCTATATAATCAATGACAATCTACGTATCAACAAGTCATCTGATGAGAAGCCCTAACTCCATCAGCAACCTTAATTCTCCTATGCCATGTACACTAACATTTTCAAAGGTTTCAGGGATAAAGACATAAGCATCCTTGGGGCATTATTCTGCCTACTGCAATTCCTGAACCTGGGCTCAGGTAGGCCAAGCCAGATTCTGTGACTGAGAGTGCTGGAGAACTTGTCTTTTAGTCTCCTGAAGGAAAATTAGGTCCTTGTTGCAAAAGAAGAGGGAAGAGAGGCTAAGGGTGTTAAAAAATAAAATCAACTACAGCATGGGATGGGATACTGAGTAGTAGGTAGGGGATGAAATTAGTGATTGCAAATACTTATTTTTTGTATTCTGTTCTGTGAAGACCATATCCTATGGCTACGCCTAACTGCAGAGAAAGCAAATAGCTGATCCTGTTTAATGATGTAATTTTCATTTTCTATTTCCAGATATGGCCCTGGGAATTTCTAGGCCCAAATTTACCATCTTGTTTATTTGGTTCCCTGGCTCCTAGATGATGGAATCAACTACTGAGAGGCACAGGAGACATTTAGGAGAAATGATGTGGCATTAATTTATTTTTTTCAGACTTGAGAATCTGAAGTGTTCAAGCAGGAGGCGTGACTACTAGGATGATGCCTATCAAAAGAAGTGTTGATATAACGTATACTTTCAGGAAACAAAGGATTCTATCTTTCTTGCCTGAGAAGGATATTTTTAAGGGCATGTCTTAAAAGAGTCCATGCATGAATTTAACAATGTAATTCTCAATAGACAAAGTTTTCTAGAGGAAAAACAATAATAAAACCTTTTGCTTCCAAACTTTGCTTTAAGAAAATCAAAGAGTATGGGGCTTGCCATAACTGAACATTTTTCCTCCGTGCCTGCTGCTAGCTGAAATTGAATGGGACCAGGAAATTCTAACCAATTTTACTCCACCACAGGTGCCTGGTGTGATCCATTTCCAGTCAAATGCACACTTTAGGGCTACAGATGGTGGAAGAGAAAGAAAGGAGAGGTAAGAGGGAGGAGAGAGTCATGGGAGACATTTTAGGGGCAGTGATGGGGTATTAAATTTTTTTGGCTGACTTTAAGAGTCCACAGTGTTCATGCAGGATGCCAGGCTGAGCACTTGTATTAGAGAGACCTTTGCCCATATAAGCAACCCCTGGAATTCAGGCATAGCTATGAAAGGGGACTCAGGTCCTGCACACCCACCTCATGTGCTGTGAGGTTCCGTACATTCTTTTAAGCCCGAGATAGGCTAAACCCCTCAGCTGCCAGGGAAGACCTGAAAGGCAGCAACTGGGTGGAGCGCTGTCCCCGGTGCTGAACATGCCCTCATCCCAACTACTGCTTGGCCTGATTTCTGCCTCAGAACACCGCTTCAGTTTGTCTTGGTTCCTGTTTGTGACTGAAGGATCATCTCTAATTATGCCTCCATAACTGGATGAAGAAGCTTAGGGTCCCTTCTTTTCCCCCTCACATGTGACTTTCTTATCACTAGAATGTGAGCTTCATGAAAGCAGAGACTTGGTTATGTTCAGTGTCTGCAGTACTGAGGAAGATGATATTTTTAGTAGACACTTGCTAAGTGTGGATCAGACAGGTTTACTAATCATGTTGTCCTCACTTTCCCTCTCCTTCACTGGACTGATTCATACATATGCACACATATGCAGGCATACCCGTGTGCATACGTACCACATATACATAAGCACATACATACATACCCACATATAACCATACATGTACAAGGAATCAAAAGAGCTACAGAGTATTTCTGTAGCCCACTGTAATGTGTGGAATACTTTGCAATTGCAGCTTCCCAGTCAATGAAGCTATTTCTTATTTGCCTCTGCATCTGTGTCTGCTCCATGTCTAGATGGCACATGGTAGCTACCATGTATTTCATGTTTAACTGAACTAGGTTAATTTTACAACCTAAACCACTACATTTCAGAGAGAAGTGAATGACCCAAGGCCATATAGTTGATGGTGGAGAGCTAAGACATTCCCTCTGCCTTCCCATAGGCAGCGTCTAGCTTCATGACTTTCAGCTGCTCCACTGTGGTGACTGCATTTAAAGATCACCTCAGCAAATCACAATTCTTGACCGTTTGATTCTTCTCAACAACACTGATGTTGTGCTGACACTGGAGAGGTTGTGGGTCTCTGTTATATATATGGATTCTGACAAGGTTGGGTAGAACTTTTTTGCATGATAAAAGATACGAAGTGTTTACCAAGGAGTGAAATTTGGAGCTGAAACCACATTGCTTCCAGTCTTCTCAATCATGGCACTTGATTACTCGCAGGTAGAGAGGAGTGAGGAGATGAACTTCTAAGGATAGAGCTTCAGAAGAATAGCAGGAATTCTCAATTGACTTGATTCATCCTAACCCACAATGCCTTGCTCAAAGTAGCTCAAAGCCCAGCATATTTAACAGTTGGCAGGGGACAGAATCCCTACCTTCTTGCTACCCTGCATTAATGTGGCCCAGTGAAGGAGTAGATGGCATTAAAATAGTGTTGGGGGCCTTGAGACTAAAGCTAGGCTGTAACTAATCCCCTTCCCCTAAGGCCATGAGAACTCTAAAATTACACCCGGGAGAAAAAGGAGGGTGAGGGGCTAGTAGGAGAAGAAAGGAAGGAAAGAAGGCAGAAAGGGAAGGGCAGGACGTAGAAGAGGATCTGCGATAAAGAGTAGAAGCTTTTATTGAACATCTGCTTTGTACCTTATCTTATGAAACTCACTTTCCCATTCATTTTTTCGATAATTTGCATCGGACACATATTTTAAGCAGTGATGAAAGAAAGCAATGCTTTTTTTTTTTTTTAATTGTATTGTTGTTGCATTACATTCATCCCCTTTTTTGCTCCCCTCTGTCCCCCTCCCCACCCACCCATTCCCCACAAAGTCAATCCCACCTGTTGTCCATGTCCATGGTTCCTTTATACTAGGTTCTTGTCTAAGCTGCTCCCCTTCTTTGCCTCTGCCTCCCCCCTCCCCCCTAACCCCGTTCCCCTGACCACTGAAGGCCTATTCTTTGTATTCATATACTTGGTTCTGTTTTGCTTGTTGTTAGTTTTGCTCATTATTGCCCCGTAATGGGTGAGATCATATGATATTTGTCCTTCACTGACTGGCTTATTTCACTAAGCATAATACTCTCCAGTTCCTTCCATGTTGTTGCAAAGGGTACAAGTTCCTTCAGAAAGCAATGCTTTTAATCTTCCCAATGCTTGAGGATTTTGTACATACATTTTACATGTGAAAAGGTTGAGCTGCAGAGGAGCGAAGCAGGGGGCAGCTCAGGGGAGGGACTTGTAGGACAGAAATCCAAGAAGGGCTCTGAAAGCCTCTGAGAAGAGGAGAAGGCATCCTTCATGAGTAGGGAAAGTTTTTACGGGAAAGTTTTTTTTTTTTTTTATTTTTCCGATTTATCTGAGGAAACAGAAGATTAGAAACTTGAGATGTGTTGTTCAAAGTTACACATTCATTCAGTTCTACTTTTGTGGAGGGTCTACTCCAGGCAAAAAGTGAAACACACCATCCTTGCCCCTCTGGGATCCGTTAAGTGTGTTGTGGTTCGTGTCCTCTGGATTCAAGGATGGTAGACGCAGGTAAGGTGGATAACAGAGGGGAGCAAATAAAGGTGTTCCAGGCAGGGGGCACAGCGCATGCAACCACTAGGGGCTTCAAGGTGTGAGGCCATGCACTTTTTTTGAAGAGGAAATGGTTTGTTGTGACTGAGGTGCAGGCTGCTTGGGGAGGCATAGTGGGTGGTAAGGCTGAAAGGAAGAGACTAATGGCACAGACTTGGATTCTGGCCTGTAGGCTATGGGGAAACAGCAGGTCTTTACAAGCAGCAATGAGCCTTAGAAACAAGAGTGCAAAGTAGTAGAACAGGAATGTGTGGTCCAGTGTGAATTTTTGTTATTGGGGTTTGGGTACCTCCCCTGCTGCAAGCTGTAGCACAGACAACACCAGACAGGTGTTTCCAGAATAGGGAAAAGGAACAAATGAGTAACCCAGTTTGAATCAGAGTCGCACTTTAAGAGCCTGAGCTGCGTGCTAACAATTTGCAACATTAAATTGAAATTGGGTCTGATTGGTGGGAAAGCACTTGGCCTACATTAATGCCTGAGGAGACTCTCTGGGTCTGATTAGGCTGCGGATTTTGCTGGGCTCTCTCCTGGTGAACCATCATTATTCATGTCAGCAACAGGGCTGTCAGCCTCCTTCCACCACCAAAATTAATGAATTGAACTTTGTGACCCACGCCTTTGATGGGATGAGGCAGCAGCAGGAATTGTACCTGTTCCTCCCTTTTTCCTTCTGAAGGAGAGGCTCCAAGCCACTCCCCTCCCTTCCTTTTACTCTCCTTGGCTGCTGTATGGACACTATGAGAGGTGACAAGGGGACAGAGAAATAAAGTGACAAGGAACACCTGGAACCTGGGAACTCACCCAGTCCTTAGAGATGTAGTCTAACAGTGATCTCTGCTGCATAGCTGGGAAAATGAGGCTGTTTCTGTGTCCTACAATGAGCAGGCAGACAAGGACCAAACAAATCTCCCCTCTTTTCTAATTTCCTCTACTTTATACCTTGATTCTGCCCCTAGGCGGCTCTTCTAGTCCCCATTCTATTTTGTGAGAATGGAGAGATTCACGTTTCATTTTCCAGTTTGCCAGTGGGACCAAAATTCAGCATTTCTACTTTTCCTCTATGTCCTCTGACTCTGACATCAAAACCAGAATTTCCTGTGATGGCTGCCGTCACAGGGAGAGAAACGAGAAAAAGACATTCAATTGTGTTTCTGGCCTAGAAAGCACCTTGGAGGTTACCTTCATTTCCATCCACAGCATCCCAGTCAAGTGACCTTTCAGCCTTAGTTTGCATGGCCCTGATGCCAGGGAACTCACTCCTTCCCAAGATGAGACCCGATCTTTCTACGCTTGGACAGTTTTGCCTGTTTGGAAAGAACTCTTCATGCTGACCTAATATTTGTGTTCATATAATTTCCACTCTTTGGTCATAGTTCTGTAATCTCTGGCAGTGAAGCATGAATGTGTTTTTATTTATTTCCATGTGGGAGTCTTTTGGGTCCTTTGAGGTAGTTCTCATGCTTTCATGCCCATAAAGTCAATGATTCTTTTCCAAACTCCTGTGTTTGATCCATTAGTAAGATATTAAATCTATTTAATGAGTCAGGACCGACATTTTCTGCAACAAAATAGAATGGAATGGAATAGAGTGCAATAGAGAATATCAGGATGGGTTGCGGAAAGTGAGGTCAAGCCTTATTTCTGAAGTTTTGATGTTTATGTGGTGTGTGTGTACAGGGTCCTGCTGAAAAGCATTTTCTTCCATGTTCTGGTTATTGTGAATAAGGCTACAATGAACATGACAATGCAGATATCGCTTTTGAGAGTGATTTTATTTTCTTCAGATATATACCCAGCAGTGGGATTGCTGGGTCACATGGTAATTCCATTTATATTTTTATTTTGAGGAAACTTCATACTATTTTCCATAATGGCTGTACCAAATTACTTTCCTATCTCCAGTGTACCAGGGTTCTTTAATGTACACAATGCTATTTGTCAATTATATCAAGCTGGAAAATGTCTTCTTACTGGGTGTGGTGCTATAATAGTATTTCAGCAAATGTTGTTTGGAGTCTTTTTGTTTTCTTAGGCTAACCCCTTTTAAAACTGGGTACGATTTTAGGTTTCTAACTGAATGTCTTCAGCAGTTACTTAACCTCTCTGAACCTTGGTCTCCCCAGAGTAAGTGGCATGTGTCCTCTGTCCGCAGCATTTTTTTGAGACCCAAATATGGTATTAAATGTGAACCTAACTTACAGTGTGAGAGGGGCTGAATTATAAGAGTAGCGGTGGGCTGGTAATTGCCTTTGGAGAAAGAATATTAATAATTTTTCTTTTTCTTTCTTCTTTTATGTTACTTTAACAGAGTCTAAATCTCTCATTATTTTATTTTAAATCAAGAAACATCATGATTGATGAGATGAACTTGGGCTTTGTGAACACACAGACCTAAGTTCAAATCCAGCCTTTCCCGTTCATGGGTTGTTGGACCTCAACAAGTCTTTTAGCCTCTAAGCCTCAGTTGCTTTCCCTTTCAGATGGGAATCACAGCACCTTGCCCATGACAAGGTTACGTAATTGAATGAGTTGTCCAACATAAAGGACACATAGTAGAACTCAGTGAATTATTGTCCTCTTATCCTCTCCCACCCACTCACAACTCCTCACTCTTAGGGTGGCTCATGTGCATGTACATTGAAGTCAACCTCTTTACTCAGGATTGGGCTGAATCCAGACCTGCAAGAAGGTCCCTTGGTGGCAAATTTCTCTCTAATGCCCTTCTGGAAACAGTGGCATTTCTCAGGCTTGTGCCAGCACAGATGCCTTGGGATCCCAGGAATTAATGTTAGTGCTGCCCCATTTTCCTGTCAGCCTTTGCATAAGGAAAGGAGACCATGTTCCCTGGGAGGCCTGGAAAGAGGAAGCACAGGGCTATAACAGGATTCCCGGTGGGGCTACTCCAAGCCTTGAGTCATTACATGTTAGTCTCCATTTCCCCATCACCACATGGAGAAAATGCTCATCTCTGCCTGCCTATCTTACAGACTGGGTGTGAGCATCAGGTGAAATTAAGCATGGGATACTGTTTGCAGCATTATTTACAGTAGCCAAGGTATGGAAGCAACCTAAATGCTTATCAGGAGATGAGTAGATAAAGCTGTGGTATATATATATAGAATGGAATATTACTCAGCCATAAAAAAGAATGAAATCTTACCATTTGTGACAGCATGGATGAACCTAGAGGGTATTATGCTAAGTGAAATAAGTCAGACAGAGTAAGACAGATACCATATGATTTTGCTTATATGTGGAATCTAAAGAGCAAAATAAATGAACACACAAAATAGAAATAACAACAAAAACCAGACTCATAGAACAGGCTGATGGTTGCTAAAGGGCAAGGGCACTGGGTGGCAGGGTGAGAAATGTGAAGGGATGAAATACAAATTGGTAGTTAACACTTCAGTGCAGGGGACGTAAAGTACAACATAGAGAACATAGTCAATAATACTGCAATGACAGTGTAGTGCAGGTGGTTTCTGGTGGTACTTGAAACATTGGGGGAACCACTTTGTAAACTATATGGTTGTCTAACCACTATGTTCTACACCTGAAACTAATACAAAGTAATATCGAATGTAAACTATAATTGAAAAATAAAATTAAAAAAATTAGAATTGATACAAATTAGACTAAGCCATCATAATAAATACACAGAATAAGTACTGTCAGGCACTTGTAAGCCAAATGTGGCATTATAGTATTCAGTAGTTAAATCCACAGGCAGCAGACCTACCCACATTTTAGGGGTACTGTTGATTCTTCTGCCCTGCAGAAATGTTTAGTTATGCATTTTTTTGCATTGTATTTTTAACCCAAACTTATTTTATAGAATATGTGCACTCTGATCACAAAACCAAGTCTCAATTAAGTTTTACTCAGGAAAATGTTGTTCTCTTATTTATGTTAAATTTAAACATGAGAATATCCTTAAAAAAAAAAAAAAGCATGAGGCAATGGTTTGTTAGTGATCCAAATGAGAGGATTTTATTTTTGTGGACATCATTTTAATTCAAACCAAATGAGTTTTATTCTTGGAAAGATCACATTCTCTAGATGTGTGTTGCCAAAGAAGAAATTTCCCTGCCATAAGCTGTGCCCTTCCTACAGGGCTGAAGTTTCCTCTCTGCCAGGGGCCTGACAACCCTGCCCTTCTGTGTGGGACTTGCCCTGGAGGGTCCCAGCCAGACACAGCTCTAGCTGCCTTCCTCCTGTCCTCTCCTTACTCTGTGTTACTGAACCATTGAGCCATGGCCAGATAGCTAGCTCAGTTTTCCATATCAGAGCATCATTCCGATATGGAAAAGTGTCAGGTTCAAGTTGCAGGTCCCATCCTCAGTCGGGGCACATATGGGAATCAACCAGTGAACCTATAAGTCAATGGAATAACAAATCAGTGTCTCTCTCTCCCCTCTTTCTTTCTCTTTCCTTCTCTCTCTGAAGTCAATAAGTGTTTAAAAATGTTTATGTTAAGTGCCATTGAAGTTTCCTCTCTCATGCATGCTGTACTCCAGCTAAATTGGGCTCGTCTGTATTCTTCCAATAGGCCTTGCAGCTCTGGATGTTTTCCTGTATTTTGCTCACACTGTTCTGTTTCTTGAGAGGAAGGAGAAAGGCTTCCTTTTCTTTACCTTTACAGAGACATTCATCTCAGAAACCACCTCCTGTGATATCCTTTGCTTTAAGGATTAGGGGTTTTAAACAACCTGGGTTTAAATCCCAGCACTAATAGGTGTCACTGTATGACCATGGGCTACTCCTGAGTATGTTTCTTCATCTGTAAAATGGGGACAACATCAATAGTCTCTCATGGGAACAGTGAGGATTTAATGTGATGCTTTGTGTAAAGTGCTTTAGTGCATAGTGGGTGTTTGCTGTAACCTCAGTGAGGGTACAGAAGGGCTCCTTTCCACAACCCTAGTCTTGGCACATCATAGGCATTTGAACATTATACACAAATAAACTGAATACAAAATTTAAATGATTTCCCTTCCATCCTTTCTCTGAAAGCCTAGAGCGGGCTCTTTATCAACATCAGTTCTTAATAGTTGTCACCCATTTCTAGGTGTCTAGAAAGGTAAGGTGACAAAATAGCTAGTTCTTTACCCCCAACCTCTTTAGCTGAAGCAGCTCCAATTATTTATTCAATAATTATTAAGATAAAAATATCAGCTAGGATTTAATTTCAGGCGAGGTTCTTGGTTATAGATAATTGGAAAACAGCTTCTTTATGTCAGTACCTTTTGAAAGATGGATTGAAACCATTAATGGGGTCATAAAATACTGAGTGCCTTGCAAACTATTTTTAAGAGAAAGGGAAGAGAATATGAAAAAGTAGATTCAAATAGAAAATAATAGAACAGAATGCAATGGAAAAGAACCAAATAGACCAGAATAGAATGAAGTAGCATAGAAAAGGATAGAAAATGATAGACTAGATTTAAAAAGGGCAGAATGGAATGGAATAGGATATTTTAGAATAGAGTGAAACAGAACAACATTTTGGCATGCACACCACCTATAGTCATAGGCGAGTATTTTTGAATGTGTGAAACCTTCATGTTATATAACACACACACCCACACACACACACACACAACTGTATGTATTTATTATGTTGGGCTTCAATGGGAAATAAATTGAATACTACCATGTTATGTTTTGGTGGTCAGCCATACCCTTGTTTTATTTGTTTTTTTCTTTCTTTTTTAAATTTAATTTTATTGTTGTTTTATTACATCCATCCCCTTTTTCCGTCCTTCTGTCCCCTTCCCCATCCACCCACTTCTCACAAAGTCATTCCCACTTGTTGTTCATGTCCGTGGTTCTCCCATACTAGTTCCTTGACTAAACTGCTCCCCTTCTTTGCCTCCCCCTCTCCCCTCCTACCTCCCTACTCCCCTCTGCCCACTGGAGATCTATTCATTGTATTCATGCATCTGGTTCTGTTTTTCTTGTTTGTTTGTTGTGTTCATTATTATCCAGAAATGGGTTAGATCATACGGTATTTGTCTTTTACTGACTGGCTTATTTCACTAAGCATAATACTTTCTAGTTCTATCCATGTTGTTGCAAAGGATAGGAGTTCCTTCATTCTTTCTTTCTGCTGTGTAGTGTTCCTTTGTGTAAATGTACCAAAGTTTTTTGATCTAATCATCCACCGACGGGTACTTAGGCTGTTTCCACCACTTGGCTATTGTAAACAGTGCTGCTATGAACATAGGGGTACATAGGTTCTTATGAATTGGTGTTTCAGGGTTCTTCAGATATAGTCCTAGTAGTGGGATTGCTGGATCAAAAGGCAGTTCCATTTTTAGTTTTTTTTAAGGAAACTCCATACTGTTTTCCATAGTGGCTGCACCAGCCTGCATTCCCACCAACAGTGTATGAGGGTTCCCTTTGCCCCGCATCCTTGCCAACACTTGTTTGTTGATTTGTTGGTGATTGCCATTCTGACAGGTGTGAGGTGGTATCTTATGGTAGTTTTAATTTGCATCTCTCTGATGACTAGTGATGTTGAGCATTCTTTCATATGCCTCTGGGCCCTTTGTATGTCTCCCTCAGTGAGTTGTCTGTTCAGGTCCTTTGCCCATTTTTAATTGGGCTGTCTATCTCCCTGGTGTTGAGTCTCATTAGTTCTTTATATATTTTGGATATCAAACCATTGTCTGAGGTATCATTGGCAAATATGTCTTCCCATACAGTTGGTTCCCTTTTAATTTCGCTGGTGTTTTCTTTAGCTGAGCAGAAACTTTTCAATTTGATATAGTCCCATTTGTTGATTTGTTCTTTTATTTCCTTTGCCTTTGGAGAAGTATCAGTAAACATATTTTAGTATAGGATATCTAAAATTTTACTGCTTATATTTTCTCCCAAACCTTTATGGTGGCACAGCTTATGTTTAAGTCCTTTATCCATCTTGAGTTTATTCTGGTGTATGGTGTAAGTTGGTGGTCTAGTTTTATCTTTTTGCATGTTGCTGTCCAGGTCTCCCAACACCACTTGTTGAAGAGACTGTTTTTACTCTATTTTATGTTCCTTCCACCTTTGTCTAATATTAATTGACCATAGAGTCCTGAGTTTACTTTTGGGCTCTCTATTCTCTTCCATTGATCTGTTTGTCAGTTCTTATTCTAGTACCAGACTGTTTTGATTTCTTAAGCTGATACAAAGCTTTCTGACGAGGAGCTATAACTGATCCCCAGCTGGGCCCCCCTGGTCCCTAAAACTGGGCCTGGCCCTTCCTAGATGCTCAGGATCTGTTGGTCACAAGTACCTGAGGAATTACAGAGTGTAATCCCTACAAAGGTGTGGTAGCTGAAGTGGATAGTAGACTTAAGGGGTGTGTCAATAATAGTAATAATAACAAGAAAAGCTACCTAAGTTTATTAACCACTACTTAAATGTTTAAAAAAATGCTCTGACACATAGTAAATGCTCAATAAATAATGACCTTCATCATTATCATTGCTCCACAAAGATGATCACTTATTTAATGCTTATTAGGTGCTTCAATGCCTCTTGTCATTTATCCCTCAGCCCCCACCATTCAGAGGTGCCTGTTAACACCCCATTTGACAGATGGGAACATCTGAGGCTCAAAAAGACAGAATTGTTTACCTGAGGAGGGGATTGCAGCAGAAGCAGAGAAAGCATTGGAACCCTTGCCCCACCCTCTCCGCCAGGTCCTGGAGATCAGTACTCTCTCAGCTTCTCCGGAAGCTGCTCCAGGTAGGCGAGGTAAGCATCCTTGAGGGTCAGGGTCAGACTTAGAAAGGCTTCTGAAGCTGGTAGTTCATGCTGATGGAAACCTCTGGTGTGCAGCTGCATGGGAATGCCACGCAGAAGGCACCTGGATAGATCAGGGATTTCCATGGCCAGTCGTCCCCAAAGCTGACCTCTGCATTATACTAGAGAGACCCAGGCCTCTCCCGTCCTGGCCACCCTGAAACACACATGGCATATTGCTTGGCCAGGAGGACAGAGATAGCCAGCAACTGTTGCAGGACCTCCAAGCTTCCATTTCCTTGAACTAAATGGAGCCAGGTGGTGCTTGCTTGTTTTAGAGATGTGATGAGGACAGGAGAGGGAGCACAGGCAAAGGACGAGGCAGAGGCCTGATGTTGTCTTTGGGGCGACACTCCCCTTTGGTGGCAATGTCCAGCTGCACCGAGTCACTGGGTTCCTGCTGTGCTACCTCTTTACCTAGCCCAGGTGGGGCTCTCAGCGGGAGGCAGGAGTCCCTTGCGGTGGCTGTGGAAAGGCCTTTGGACATAACCCTGGAGCTCTATTGCCACAGCATTGCGGGGCCATGGCTCTCCCTGGCCTCGTGACCCAGCACCTCCTCCCACCCTCCCTTCCCGATCCCTTTCCTCGCTGGAGGGAAACTGGGCAAGACAAACAATTTGGGTGACTGCCATGCCCTCAGCAGCAATAGCCCCTATACCAGATACGGGGAGTACATTGGTCTCATCCAGGGGCCCATTATGTGTCTAGGCCCAGGTTTGCCCTCTAGGCCTGCAAGAGAGCCCTCAGCCATGCTCAGGAGCTCTGCTTATCCATGACCACCCCATGTATCAGGCAGCAAACTGGACACAATGTACACCATCTCTTCCAAATGTCATGAATATCATCAGAAGTCTGACACACTAGCATCCCCATTTCACAGAGGAGGGTGCTGCGGCTCAGAGATGGCGTGATGGCCTGTTAATAAATAGCAACAGCGACATAGCCCGCGCTGTTCTCAGTGGTTCAGAGCGCATAGGTGTGACATCTGCGCTCACGTAGGGCTGCCTGACTTCCGCAGAGGCGTGAGGTTGCACAGGACCACGGAGGGGCTTCCGTGAAAAACCTGACGGGGGTTTCAACTCGTGCCCCCCCCCCCCATGGCTGCCTCATCTCTAACCCTGTCTGAGCCTCAGCTTCCTTGCTTGACAAGTGAGAGGGATGATAACTGCCTGGCACAGTGGTTGATTAAATGGCACAAGACACCTTAGTCTCTGGGAAACATAAAATACTCTAATAACAGAATGATGATTTTTTTTTTTAAATGGACTTGTGCAAATAATGTATTTGGGGAACAGTGGACTATTTGCACCATGCAGACCGAGACTAGACTGAGCTCTGTTTGTACTCTTGACGGTGGCAGACCTGGGCCTGACATTTCGTTGATATTAATAAGCAGTGGTTGAACCACTGTGGTGCTTTGATGGACTAAATGAATGCAGTTGAACTAGGTATTTGCAGCATCTCCTTAATTTCTTTCCAGGCTTCATTGGAGTGAACACTACTACCACATAGTGTGCCTCTCCAGGTCCGGCCACAGCTGGGCCTGCATGTGTAGGGTAGGAAGGCTAGAAGTACTGTCCAGGGACTCACCCTGGCCATGCCTTCCATGTGATTTAGACACTCATCTCCATCTTCATGAGGCAGTGGAGAGATCATTTCCCCCTTCCAAAGATATTTCTCCTCCAACCCATAGAGGGTATTGTTTTACCAGAGGCTATTCTGGAAAGTAATTCAATTTGAGTGACAGTTTTAGCCACTTTCATGTATAATCTTTAGATGTCTGAACATATCTGCCTTTTTAGAGATGTGTCTATCCTTCGACAACCTCTTCTGCTGGTGGGCTCCCAAGTCGTGGGCTGATGGTCTACCTGAGGCCTCACTTCCATGGGGGCCTTTCCTCTCCATTCATCTTACTACTTCCTGATCTAAACCATCATCTTCCCTAGCAAGGAATAATGCAGCAGCCACTTCACTGTTATCCTGGTCTCCAGATCCTCTCTCCGATTCATTCTCCACATTGCTACCACCATGGGATTTCTAAAGCCAAATCTTAACTTTCTGTTTCCTGGCAACAGTCACGGAAAGGTCAAAGTTCCCCATCAGCCATAGGAAGGTAATATAGCATTGAGTATTAGAGCAAGGGTTTTTATATAGATTGAAATTCATTCATTCATTCGTTCAGCATTGATTGACTTCCTTCCATGTGCCAGGAACTGATGTAAATACCAGGTATATCATCATGAATAGAACCAAATAGCTATTCTCAAGAGGATATGTTTTTGTCAAAGAGGAAGATAATATATAAATACACAAATTTATATTATATTATCAGACTGTAGTAAGTGCCATGAGGAAAAATGAGGTAGAGTAGTGGGCTAAAGAATGATAGGTGGATCTCTTTTAAATAAGGTGACCAGGAAGCTATGCAGGTGTCGGGAGGTGCAGTTTTCCAGGCAGAGGGACAGATATAGGTTGACATTCTACCCCAATGGCTTTCCATTTGTGACCTTAGGGCAAGTCATTTTGTCTCTGCCATTCTGAGTTTCCCCTCTATAGGACAAGAATGCTGTGATAGTTCTGACTTCTTAGCTTCACTCATGGAACCCTGGCTTATTTCTGACCCAAACTCATTCCTGACCACTCCCTGTCTGGTCTAGCCACACAGAACTACTCTACCCTCTTTTCACCTGTTCTTCCCTGCATGTGGATGGTCCTCTGCTTCCCTCCAGCTTCTCTCCACCCCACTCCCTTCACCTGGATCATTTCAACTCAACTTCAGATATTAGCTTAGTCATCACTTTTTCCAGGGACCCTTGGGTGACATAGCCCAAGGCCTCTCTATGACCTCTCTTCCCAACACTGCCCACAGGATTGATAGTATCTTTGCATCTCATGAGACTCTGAGATCTGTGAGGCCATCTAAGCCAACATTTGACACATAGTAGGTGCTTCCTGATTGTTTGTTGCTTACTGTGTGCCATAGTCCAGCTCTGATGTCCTTATAAAGCTCATCGTCTCATGATTTTGGTAGAGGTCAAGATCAAATACTGATTAGACGAGTTTTTCAGAAGGCGTTTATTAATAAATTAACAGACAAATGGAAGTGCTTGTTAAGTACTGAAATAGATGATCAAGGGAAAATGATGAAAAATTTACCAAATAAAATCATCCCTTCCATGTGTGAAGTGCTTTATAGGTTATCAGTCCTTCTGCCTTTATGTCACACTTGATCTTCACAACAGATTTATAAAATGGCTAGTGGGGAGATCTCAGAGGGCACAGGAAGTGGCATCAAACAAGATCATGGATCTTGAAAAGAATGGGACCAGCACTCAAACCCAGCACCTGACTCTTCGCTCCCTGTAGATTTTGCCAGCTCCTGTCTGAAGCACTCAAGACTCTGGGCATAAGTGTAGATGTTTTGGTGTGCATTTCAGGGGACCCCTGCCTTCTGGGCCCACCTGGACGTGGAGGTCCATGCAGGGGCAGCAGCCAGTGGGAAAGCCAAGGCTCTGAGAATACACCTCCCGCAGAGCAGAGAAGGCGCTGCCTGAGGGTGGTTAATGAGTTCATTTTCGAAGGGAAGGGAGAGGAGATGAGGTGGTGGCATACTCTGGGGAGAGTATGTCCTTGAGTGCTTTTGAGCTGAGGTGTCAACAGACTGGGACAAGGAAAGCACATGGGAGAGGGGCACACTATTGGCCTCATGTTGGCCTGGGGGTCCAGAGAGCTGGATTCTGGTTCCAACTCTGCTACCTTCTAGCGATGCAGCTTGAGCCAGTGGCTCCTTTAATCTGGGTTAAAATCAAGAAAAGATTAGGACAGTGGTTTTAAAATCACATTATTGCGACTTTCGGTGATTGTGGCTCTGCTTCTGGGCCAAGGTGTGTGTGTGTTGGGAGGTGCGGTGGTGAGGAAGGTAACGTCCACCCTCGCTCCTTTAGAAACTCTCCTTTTTTAGGTTTTGTATATTGGATTTTGAGTATAAAATTTCATTTGAACAAAAGGTTCTGCTACAAAATGAAGTTTGGATACCTCTGGCCAAAATGATGTTAAATGGCCTTCCAGTTTGGACAATCTATGAAAGGAGAGTCAGAGTGAAAAATAAAGCCTTCAATTTCAAGCACTCACCCGAGGAAGGAAAAAAGAAGAGGCCGTAGGGAGGATGTGGGATTAAACAGAAGAGACAGAAAGAACCGCTATCCTTCTCTGTGACTAAGATTTAAGACTGGGGAGAATACACTTTTCATGGACCCTTTCCTACCTTTTTTGTTTTGTTTTGTTTTAAAAGGGTTTTACTACCTTTTTCTCCTTCTTTTTCTCTAGGTAGTTACTTGAATAACTTGATTATTAAGCCATGACTTCATAAAGCTGTGTTCTTTTTTTTTTCCTCACAAATGTGACTTATAGATGTTGGCCATGAGGACGGGTGTTGTAAATACTCATTGAAATGTTTATTAGAAAGTGAGTCTCATCCCATGCTAGAGGTAGATGGGGTCACAGAGAACTTCTGGTTTCATCCAGTCATTACACAGATGAGAAAATTGAAACCTGTATTGAGAAGAGCGTTTCCAAAGTCACACGGTCACAGCCTGGTAGTCCAACCAGCTGAGGTGCAGCCCTTTATCTGGCAGTGTTGGGGAGCACAATTCTGAACGATTCAAAGAGGACATGGGGGTTGCAGACCTTGAATTTCAGTGCAGCTTGTTGACATTATGTCTCACATGTCTTGCTTTTTCCACATGCCTGTTTGGGGTCTGTAAGACATGCTGCCTTTCTGCTTTTTGATCAAATACATGGTTGTGTAAACTGAAGAAACCACACACTGTTCTCCTGTCTCTAGAAAGGAACAGTCACTATAGACCTTATTTTGTGGATGTTCAAGGTCACCAGACAAGGGCAAAGGGGCCAGCCCGGTTACTGAACTCACACCTGTTCACACCTTCCCTGCGTGAAGATTCCCCTTCACTGCGAGGAAGGAGCTGCCACCCTGGGCCAGAGCACGTCCTTCTTCATTCTACGTACATGAGAAACCCAGGTCTACCTAGGACTGTGTCTGGGGCAGGCTATCCCAGATTCTTGTACATGGCTTTTCTTGCCTTTTCATATGTCTTATCCTCTCATCCAAACAGGGCAACAAAAGAGAAGTAAGTATTCAGGGAGCTTAACAGAGAAGAAACTAGCTCACTCCTCGACCTGCACTTGAAACGCCCCGAGGAAAGGGAACAAGACACTGCCTCGTTGAAAAATTATTTAATATAGACATCCTTTCATTCTTTGGCCAGTATACTTTTGTAATGGGGCAGAGTGAAAGGGTTTTGTTTCCCCAAAATATACGTGAAATTAGAGGCTGCGGAAGGACCAGAACTTGGCACCCTGCGCGTCCCAGGATACATTTCCCTGGACCGTAGCGTTTCCCTGCTTGGCCAGTCGTTCACCGTTGCCCTTGGACCAGTTTCCCTCCCCAGGCCCCCACCGGTCTCCTGCTAACCGTAGAGTCTAATGTACCTCGTATCTAAGATTCTTTCCAACTAAAACAAAAATGTGGGTTTGCGCATGTGTGCAAGTGTATGTGCCTGTGCCTCTCATAATGTAATGGTGTTCTGACGTTAAAATATTCCCCCTTTCAAGCCCTGGCTGGTGGCTTAATGGATAGGCACCGGCCTGCCAACCCAAAGGTTGCTGGTTTGATTCCCAGCCAGGGCACATAACCAGGTTTTAAGCCAAGTCTCCAGCCAGGTCTGTAGCTGGAGGCAGGTGAAGGGCAACCATACATTGATATTTCTCTCCCTCTCTTCTTCTTTCCCTGCCCTTCTCTCTAAAAATAATAAAATCTTAAATAAATAAATAAAAATTTCATTTAAAAAATATTTCCCCTTTCATCCAATCTTTCAATTACCTATCCAGCCATTCATCCATTCATCCACCCACCCACCTACCCATCCATTAGGAACCATCCTATGTATAATGATGTTCATGACAGAGTCTCTGCTCTCCTGAAGCTTAAATGCCAGCGGGTGTTTTAGAACCGAACAAAATTAGGATGACCTTCCCAACCTGAACAGGGAAGAAACTAACAATTATTTCAAGTGAATCTGGTTAAAAAGTACTCTTGCCAAAAGTATCATGTTTTTACCTTGGGAACACTTTCATACATATTCTTACATGGTCCTAATAATGACCCCCTGTGAAGTCAGCAGAATTGAAAAGAGATTTTTTCTCTGATGAAGGAACCAAGTTCTAAAACGATGAAGTCATTTTCTTTGGGTCCTCACGGGCAATTCAAAGAGACATAAACATAAATTGTTAGGTTTTCTTTTTTGTCCAGGACCAAATGATGGGACAAGAGAATGGAAGCCTTTATCAGGCTACTGGGCTTTGGGACCAAGACTGCACAGTAGGGCCCCGCCTGTGTCTGTTGTAATTGGGAGGAAGCCCTTCTGAGCCATAGGAGCGACCTCTGGTCACAGTGCAAGGCCTGGCTGTAAGTGGCAGAGCAGATTTGAGTCGGCCCACAGATCCCAGCCTGGGGCAGGGCCCTGTCTCTTCCCTGCTCTTAGCCTCAGATCCTGAATTTGCATGAGAGTGTTGCTGCTTCTCTGCCAACTTCCCAGTGGTGTTGAACACCCAGGGGGACACAGCCAGCTTCTTGAGTGTGACCTGTGCAAGGCACCATGGCCCTCTGTTCTTGCTGCCTGGTCAGCGCTCAGTATTGTTGGCTGGGTGCGTGTTAGGGATTAGGCAGGGGGTGGGCAAAGGGGAAGGGCACCTGCGCTGCTTCTTCCTAGGAACTGTATCTAGTGTCTTTTACATGCCCTTTCCTTTGACCCTCCCATCACCTTGTGAAGTGGGGCTGCTCTCCCTTGTGACAAATGACAGGAGGTTAAGTGACTTCCCTACCTCACGCAGTGGGAATGGACCAGACCTGGGATCAGGGCCCACATCTGTGTTTTCCCTTTGCTCCGTGTGTCTTCATCGGTGACAGAGGGTCTGTGGAGCAGGTCTCTATCTTATAGCCAGGAGTACAGTCTGCAGGATGAACCCTGTGGGTGGTGGATGGCTTCCTTGGGAGTCCTCAGGATAGGGGAGGCAAGCCATTTATCCTTGCGTTTTCTGTCTTTTATCTTTATAGGTTTCTCACTAGACATCTCATATTTCCAATTGACATTACTTTCCTTTCGTCATATGTGCCATTACCATCCTTTTTTGTTAAATTAACTTATTGTTGTTACATTACAGTTGTTTCATTTTATATTCTTTGTCTATTACTCTCTCCATGATTCCGAATGATCCCCTGTATCATTGCCTTCCCTCTTTGTCCACTTCCAGAACGTTCTTTTGACTGGTAAATATGACCAGGTTATTTTCCTGTTTAAAATCTCTCACAAGGTAGGCTCCGCATACCTTTGCTTACTCTAGCAGTTCTTTCAGGATCAGGTTTAGACAGCTGTCCCAGGATTAGCGCCTACTGTCCCTTTATTCCAGCAGCTCTTAGCTCTGTAGAGACACCTGCCATGTGCTCATCTTTCCTTCACCTGCCTGCTTCCCTGCCCCCAGCCCCAGACTAGAGGGCATGCTTAATTCACCTCCATCTCTTAGCCTCCATCCAGTACAGCACCTTGTGCATACTAAATGCTCAATGAATATTTAGTAAATTTAGTGAAGAAGTGCATCAGACACCCCATCCTCCTATACACGTGTCCTCTTCCCTGGGATCTAGGGATTGGGAATTGGAGTTCCAGTGTGTACTGTCTGTTTGGGAGAGATGCCAGGAGGAAGCTATTGAAGTGACACTCTCCTCACATGTTTTGCAGATCACAAGCCACTTTACACACATTAACTCTGTTTGATTTCACAGTGGTCTAGGAGCTCAGAGGTGCAGACTTTGATTCCATTGCACAGAGGGGGACACCAAGACTCAAAGGGGCTGTGCGACTTTTCCTGGGCCACGAAACCCGTGTGCCCTGCCTGGTGCCGGGATGTACACCCTGCATGACTTCTGCCACTGTGGACCTTAGTTTCTCCCCTAACAAAGACACTGTATCTTAATTACAACAATCGAGGGAAGTGAAAAGCCAGGGTAATTATTGGTGACACATTAAGCAAGTGTGAAGCTCTTGGAGAAATTGAAATCCTTTCTGTACCTTCAAGGACTTTTTCATTACACCTAATTCCTTACATTTGTATATCAGTTGAGACGTTTGCAACATGATTTTTTTTCAAACCCAGTTCCATTTGCATCTTATTTGATTCAGCAGGGTGGGCAAGATCATTTTAATTTTGCCTCCTGTGTGTTGTGCACCAGGCCAGGCACCAGGGATTAACTGTGAGCAGGCAGATGTGGCCTCTGACGCCTAGAGCTTAGAGTCGAATGGACTAGTAAATCCACAATCACAGTGGGGTGCAATGAGTATTGCTATATTAGTGATATTAGGGTGCTCACAGCCCAGGATTCTGTGTTGCACAGAGAGCTCAGTACAAAAGGTGACTGGTGAAGGCTTCCAAAAGAAGACCGAGATCCAAAGAACAGGAAGAAGTTAACAAGGTGGGAAAGAAAGTACTAGGCAAAGAGGCGATGTGCCCGTACCAGGAGGCAGAAGTAAGAGAGGCTCGAGGTTACTAAAGTGCTGTTCACAGCAGCCAAGATGGGGAAACAACCTGAATGTTCACTGACACATGAAGGGACACACAGGAGAAATCATACTACAGGCAACATCATGGGTGGCACAGAAGGACAGATCCTGCCTGATTCCACATATATGCAGTACCTAGAAGAGTCAGACTCACAGAAGCAGACAGCAGGATGGTGGTTGCCAGAGGTGGGGGAAGAGGGACACGGGAGTGACTATGCAACTGGTACGGACTTTCTGTTATTCGAGATGAAGTGCTTGAGATCTGCTGTGCAACATAATACCTGTCGCTAACAACACTCAACCCTACACTTAAAACATGTCACAAGACTACATGGATCTTTTGTTAAGTGTTCTTACCGAAATTCAAACACAGAAAGACTAGAAATGATACAGATGAGTATGTTGCAAGCCAGGCAAGGGGATGGACCTGCTTGAGTCACCCAGTGGGTGCAAGGGGACCTGAAACCACAGCAGAAACCGCCCACCTCGCAGCCTGTGTCCAGCCCCCTTGGCCACATTGCAGGCCTCCGCCCTTCAGCAAGCGGAAGCACCAGCTGGAGGAAGCACCTGGGTCCACAAGGGAAGTTGTGACTGGACCCAGCAGGTTCCAGCTGGCTGACCTCGGAGCCTCTGCACTGTGTCCCACTGCCACTCTGCAAAGTGGGCCTCCTGCTCCTGGGAGATGAACGCATCTGCAACAGTGGATCTAAAAAGATGCGTGGTGGCATTCAGACAGCAGGTTTATTAGCCTGTCATGTACCCATTCACCCAATATTCTGACGAATCAGCCTCCAGATTAGGGCAGGATTCATTGCTTGCAGTCCTCGCACCAGACGCATCTAATTGAAATGGATACATTCACCTTTCCGAACAGACAGCTTATCCATCCCCGTTACGTTGGGAGCAGGCCCTGGCCCAAGGGTGTTGCTGTCGGGCCATTCTGGTGGAGGCCACGGAGGATGAATGGAGCCCTTTTCTCACCTTCCTTGGGACAGTGGCTGCCTTGTTCTATGCTGGTTGTCAGTTTGCTATGCATCCGTCTTCCCGGCAGGACTGTGAGCTACTTGAAGGCAGAGCTGTACCAATTTGCATCAGGTCTGACTCTGTAGAATGAGAAAGCCAAAATAATTGTGCCTTAAACAAGATGGAACTTATTTTCCTCTCATGAAAAACAAGTCTGATGATGGGGTAGTGAGGGCTGTTGTAGCAGGTCTGTGGTATCTTCGAGGACTTAGCCCTTCCTTCCTTTCTTCCGCCCTTGCTTTCCTTCCTAAGGTGTGACATTTATCCTTATGGTCCACGATGACCTTAGGAAAGTCAGCTATCACATCTGAGTCCCAAGCAGCAAGAAAGGAGAAAAGAAAAGGGAAAATGAAACACACTTTCTAGTTGAAGCAGCTTCCTTTAAGGCTCCTTTTGGGAAATGACAATACTTCTCTTTCATTGGCCAGCACCTGAGTCAGCTGGCTCAGATGCAGTTATTAGATGGACATGTACCCGTTTAAATAACGCCAGGGTCTGTTACTAAGTAAGAGAACAAGAGTGCATGTTGGGCAGGCACCCTGGAGTCTTTGACACACTGTCTGGTCTGATTCAGCTACAGTGGCCCTCCTAAGGCTGTCCTTGCTCATCATGGGCAGGGTTGGAAATGAGGGTTAACAGTTTAGATGAGATAACCCTTGGTATAAATACTGGCTTTGCAATTTACTAGCTGTGTAGCTTGGGCAAGCTTTGTTTAATCTTTTGAACTCATTTTCTTTATTATGGTCATTGTCACACTGACTTTTATAAGGTGATTATGAGGATTGAATGAGTGAATTCTATTAAAGTGCTTTTTTTTTTTTTTTTAAGATTTTATTTCATTATTTTTAGAAAGAGGGGAAGGGAGAGAGGCAGAAAGGGAAAGAAACATCAATGTATGGTTGCGTTTCACCTGCCTCCAGCCACAGACCTGACTGGAGACTTGGTTTGCAACCTGGTTATGTGCCCTGGCTGGGGAATCGAACCTGCGACCTTTGGGTTCGCAGGCCGGCACCTTAACCACTATGCTACCAGCCAGGGCTTAAAGTGCTTTTTATAGCAGGGTTTCCAGCACATAGTGAGACACAAATAATTCCCATTGATAATTTCCAGGGTTGTGATGGATTGTCATTATCACGGAAGGGACTTGGAGGTGAGTACTCTATCCTATTTTAAAGAATTCTGGGTTTGGAGTGAGAAGACCCATGTTTGAGACCCAAGTAATGATGCTGTAACCCCTGACAAGTTATGTAACTAGTCTGAGATTCAATCTCATTTCTGGAAAATAAGGATAATTAGATCTACCCTCAGTTATGAGAACTGAAGAATAATTTTTCAACACACACCAGAATAACAGAACACTAAGGTAGTGTTTCATAGTGAAAAAAAATCACCAGCCGGTGGAGGGGTGGTCAGGAAATTTAGTTTCACACCCCAGCTCCGCCACTTTGGAGGAATCTGAGTTTGTCCATATCATACCCCCTTGCTGAGCCCTGATTTCTTTATTAGTAAAAAAAAGGAATAACAATAGTTTCCTTGCAGATTTCTTGTACACATTGAAAGAAATTATCTATGCAAATACCAAGTACCTAAACAACTAGAAGACTAAATTAATGACAGTGATGGTTATGGTGGTGGTGGTGATGATGCTGATGATGCTGAGGGCTAATCACTCAATGCTTATGGATAAATGAAAGAATAAATAAAAGAATGAGTCAATGAGCAAACTAGAAGCCTGGAATTAGTGTACTCTCCACCACCACCCCTGCAGAGTCACACACGGGATCACAGGACAGCTAGGCTCCCAATGGGATTCCAACACTGACCTTTGCTCTAAGCAGCCTCTGCCTGTGCGGCAGGTTGCAAATCCTAGTGGGCACCATTTGTGGTTGAGGGGACTCCCTTAGGGAAGTCCCCAGCCACTCCTTGTCTGTCTCTGCCTTGATCCTTAGGCCCATTCTCCTCGATACAAATCAACTCCAGGCAGTGGGTGGGGCTTCCTGTGTGTCTCCAGGCCACTGGCCATGAATGTCACTGGGCAGGGTACCATAAAATGTTTATTACACAGAGCATAAGATTATAACATTACTTAAACCTTTCTCTTCTAACAAGAGGTGATTAAACATTTATGATACCTTCTGTCCTATCTTGGTTCCATTTCTGTGTTATTCTTCCTCTTCCAGACTCCTCCGGACTTTCCTCCATTAGGGACGTCAGGTACTAACGACTCAGAGCTCATTTGGTTCAGAGAGAAACTCAATTATATCCTCTAGCCGAGTGTAAAAGGAGTGGAGGTTGGAGATGTATTTATAGGTTGCATCCTCTGGGTGGAAACGTGCCAATTTCCAGTTCAGCAATCTATAGGAAGGCTGCGGGGGTGGGGTGCTGGCTTGGCCCCGGGAGCCATTCCAAGGGGAAACACTCTCTAAGAGGATTTATAGTAATGCGAATGTCAAAGGTAGCTCCAAATTAAAAGAAACAATTGCACCCTGTGGAACAGAGTTTGTCAGCTGGAACCCCAAGCCTCTATTTGGTTGTAGATAAGCCGCATTGTATCCACAGTTGGGTCACCCAGTTTTTAAAAATATTTGGTTGCCCAAAATTTGAAAATGCAAATAATAAATTGTGTGTGTGTGTGTGTGTGTGTGTGTGTGTGTGTATGAAAATTGCATGCTATATCTACAGTGGGTCCACATTCCTGATGGTAAGAAATAGCTGGACTTTTTATTATTATTATTATTATTATTATTATTGTAATTTTTCCATTACCATTTATCCCACCATACCTTCTTCCACCTCCACCCGCCCCTCCACAGTCACCACGATGTTTTTAGTGTCCATGATTTCTTTATCTTGTTTGCGTGATCCCTCCTGCCCTCTCACTGCCCCCACCCAGAGCTGTCAGCCTGCTTTCTATCTGTGAGTCTGACCGTATTTTGCTCATGAGTTCAGTTTGTTCATTAAATGTCACATATGAGTGGAAAGATGGTATTTGTCCACATTTTCAGCATTAGCTGGATTTCTGTGGTAGGCACCCTTTTAGAAAGACCACAGGTGCTGTCGTTTGCTGCAGTCGCCACCACTCCCTGTTGTCCCTTTCATTGTATCCCGCTCACTTCTCAATTGATGTCTTCTGAAGATGTTGGTATTCGGGCCCCTTCGTCACAAGATAAGCACTGCATGAAGTGCTACAAATGTGAACATCACCTCTGGCTTAAGTGAAACCAGATGGATCCTCCTGGCTTATGGACGTGCTGTTGTCACGATTCCTACCAGCTGAAAACATACCCACAGTTATCCATCAGAGAGAACTCATGAGTCGTGCAAACTCAGAGAAGCTACTGGGTCAACTCTGAAAGGCATCAGAGAAAGCACATTCACCTCCATGCAGTTGTGTTTGCTGGCCCAGTTCCCGCCAGGGCTGTTGGTCCTACTGGCTTTCAGTGGCCTCAGGCTCAGGAAGAGCAGCTGGTGCAGAGAGTCATCCTTTGTCTTCAGTGGCCTTGTCACAGTGCAGGGAGTGGAAGCCCAGACAGGCTCAGATGTAAAGGAGAACTATCACTGGGACTGAGGCAGGCAGGGAGCACACACCCGCCTCATGCTAACGCTTTATAGTGTGCAGAACAGGAGGGCAAGGAACGTAGTGTGGCATGCTGATGATGAGCCTGGGTGGCCAAAAGCCTGGGGTGGATCCTGCAAGCCGCTAGTGTGTCCAGTGAGTCTGGGCAAAACTCCTTCTCTCCTGAGCTGCAGACAACCCCCATTCGTGGGGTTTGGACTAATAAACTATAGCAACCCTTTCAGAGATGCTTCCAGAGAAAGAACTGGCATGCACAGCTGGAGAAAGATGCAGACTGAAGGGCAGGTCTGTGAAAAGGTTTATCTAAGGGCTACAGTGGCGGCTTTGAATTTATCACCGCTGGCGCTGAATTTCCCTCCCTGCCTGGTCTCCTGGCCCTGCTCGCTCTCTCTCGCCTCCCCTGCTCCAGCCTAGCCGCCTCCTGTCTGGGGACAAGACGTGCACAAGCCACGGAGGGTGTTGCTCCAGCCTCTGGCCTTTTCTCTATCCTGGCCGAGTCCTGCTTTTCAAGGCTCACTCCCTCCTGCTTGAAACCTCTCCTGTCCCCTTCCACCAGGGCCCTGGCCCATCTTTGCTCTGTGATTGGGGGAGGAAGCATCCGTTCTGGGAGCCTCTGCTGTGCCTTCCACCTGGCTTTCAGACAGCTGCTGCGTGCACCCCACAAGGGGATGGGAGTGAGATGGGCCAGCGTGTCTCAAGACTGAGACAACACTATGCAAATGTGAACCTTTTATTGTTATTCCTAACACCAGCAGCGTCTTTTCTCCAGAGGCCATCCAGAGCCACTTGCTGCCCCCCACAGCAGTGGCCCAGATGTTGCCAACATCTGTCTGCTTCACAGCACCTTTTACATCTTTTACGGAGCAGCGAAAGGAAACAAAGGGACAAGAAAGAATCATCTACTGGAAATGTGTGTCCAGGTTTCCTACCCGCTACGGCTGACCCTCCCCTGCAAGCTGTCCCTGAGGAGGAGGGGTCACTTCTCATGCCTCGCAGGCACTTCAAGTCCCTGCTGGTTGGTGCCTGGCCTGAGGCGGTCAGGCTGCACTGGTGGTAGGGACTCAGGAAGCTGTGTTTGCCTGTGGGACAATGCTGTCAGCGAAGGATAGCAGGCAGGTCCCTCCCCTCTGTCACCCAAGTCGGGATGCCAGGCAGGAGCTTGAGGTTCTAGAATCCACGTCTGCGACTGCTGTGCTGCGTCACCTTGGGCAAGGCTGGCACACACGCTGCGTCTCAATTTTTACACCGATAAAGTGATGAATCCCTCGTTCCACAGGGATTTCCCTGGCTGGCTCATCTTTGACTACTACAGAGCAAGTTACAACTGGGAAGGCTGGAGAAAGTTTAACATCTGCATGGAAGAGAACAGCATCGTTTGTTTGTTTCCGCTTAGGACAGCGGCAGCCTGGCAACTTGGAGCAGAACAGCCTGTGTTTGGGGGTTGCTGGATGGGGCACCAGGAACTCTACAAACAAGAGCTCTTTTCTTTTTTTCAGCAGCCCTCAGAAGCAGGCATCAGCACCCCTGGGCTAATCCCTAATGATTAAACTGAGAATCCGAGTGAATTTGCAATGAACTCTTCAGTCACACAGCTAGTTACAGGAAAAACTCATCCTAAATTCCTTCCAGAGGCTGCGCCGTCAAGAAGTGATGAGTTTGTCAGCACCTAAGGGAGCTGTGGGGGACAGGTAGCCCCAGGGGGTCCAAGCCAGAGTCCTGGGCTGTGGCTTTATTCATTCCTCTTACAGTCCCTTCCCACAGAAGGGGAAATGGAGGCTGGGAAGGGCAAGGACTTGACCACTGGGAAGGATGTGGCCTTATGACATGGACGTTTAAGTCCAACCGTATCTTAACTCCTAGCTTGAAGCAGCTCCTGGGTTCTCTCAGAGCCGATCCTCTCAGCGGGAGGCTCCAGGAGCTCCCCAGCTGATCCATCTTCTCTGATGGCTGGTTTGGGAAGCTCGCACTGATTCCAGGAGGCTGCGATGTCCTGGAGCCCTGCGCCCTGTACTTCACCCTGGACCTGAGCTAAGAACAACATACAGTGTCGGAAACCCAGCGGGGGCTGGATCTGAGGTGGGCCCTGGAAGGATGTAGATGCAGAGTGGACTCGGAGAGCCCCGATTGGGATAGCGCCGCTTGTGACAGCAGCGTCACAGGGAACGGATTTTGAGGCGCTGATCCTCGTGGTGGGGGCAGGGGAGGTTAGCAGTGTTACAGTCAGGAGGTTCCCTGAACAAGGAAAGAAGCGCACCGTCCAGCAGGTTCTCTTGCCATCTGTGCCCCGGGGTTGCCCGCCGTATTGGTGGAGGGTGGAGGGTGGAGGGCACCTCCGTCCCATCTGCGAAGCGCAAGGCAGTAGGTGCCTGGGCAATTTTCTCTGAACGTGGGGTGCCGGGAAATGCTGAGTTCTGTGTTTTTAAAACCTCCAGGGGCAATGGAGCCGGAAGCTAAGGAGGAAAGGGTGAACCAACCCTACCTCAGCCATAGCAGCTGCAGCAGACACGGAGACGCTCCCGTCCAGTCCTCTCTCCTTTCCCTTTGCTTGGTGTTTTGTGTTGACGTTTGGCCCTTAGCAACTACCTTTCCTGGGGCTTTCCTGATCAGGGCCCGTAGGGGACACCCCAAGGCCATTAAAACATGTCTTCGAGATAATTTGCAGCTCTGTCACCAGGGGTAAGAAATGACAGCAAAACAGGGCTTTGGAAAAAACACCTGTTGTAAAGCAGCCTGGTGGTCAGACGAGGGAGGCGTTGGAAATGCTGGACAGGCTCTGCATTGGCCGCTGTGCCTTTGTGACGTCAGGTACTCCGCCCCAGTTACCACTGTCGTGTGAGCTCTTCCGTCTTCTTCACTACTTCCTCCACTAAGCATTCCTGTGTGTAAATCGCTTTGCAACATAGACAGTTCTCCCGTAAACATGATTCTTAATGGGGCATTTGAAGAAAGAGGAAAAGGCACCTGTTACGGTTTTTTTTAAAGATGGGGAAACGGAGACTTGGAAAGCTCAAGGGCTGGCCCAAACGAATCAGTGACAGCAGCATTTGAACCCAGATAGTTCACTGAAAGCGCAGTATTTCCACCCAGGTGGGAGACGAGGAGTAGTGAAGAGATGTAGCTATCCATGTGGTTTCTGTGAAGGTAATTGTGCATGAATAGTTGGTGCTGACATCATTTCACCTTTCTGCTTTCTGGTTCAGTATCTCCTGGGAATTTACAAGTAAATAAATGATTAAATAAGTTTGAAATTCAGGCCAACTCCTCCCCTGTGCTCCCAAAGTAGGGAGAAGTAGCTAGATAATTGTCATATTTGCCTCCTAATTACCCCTTATAACCAGTGTTCTTCCTCTGTTCTAGGGAACAACTAAGGACAATGGTTTACATTTTTTCAAACTAAGCATCTTTCAGTCTTTTAACACCGGGACAGGATGCAGAACTTATTCAACCCCGTTCCCCTTTTGGATCTACTAGGCCATCTATCTGTGCATCCAGATGTATGTAGTAAGCACCAACAAAGTACTAAGTTGGTTTGTTGCAGTAAAATAAAAAACAAAATAGAGGTTTCCCCTTATGGAAGTTCACTTTTATTAGTTGCCTAAACAAAGTTAGCTCATTACGGTAAAATACAACTCCAGGGGGAGGTATTCATGTGCTTATTAATAGTTCAAGCAAGGAGAAGAGTAGTGTCCCTGTGCTGGAGACCAGGGTGAGGACACTGCCCTCAGTGGGTCAAGAGAAGTCACAGACGAGGCTCTTAGTGTAGACCAGGGCTCTCAGGACTGCTTCCACACCAAACTCCTATCCTCACCCATGATATCTAAAGAAGCCAGTGCACTTGGGAGGCCCCTGTCTGTATGAAAGTTATTTTGCATGTATTAAGTATTGGCTGTCCATGGCCTCCAGCTTTTTCTGAGTCTTAGTAGTGACCCACCCAAAGGGTTAGTGCCAATGTGGAAGCCAGGGCAGTTGATTCCAGAGCCCACATCGTCAACCATGACGCCATTTAGATGGTTCTTCAGTAGTTCTGTCACAATCTGGGTATAAGGATACTAGATTTGATGGGCCAGCTCACTCCCCCACTTTTGAACTTGACTGTAATTGAAATGGTAAAGAAGTCCCTTGTATTCCTTCTTCCTCTCTGTTTGGCACTTAAAAGCTATAAGAAACTGCTTCTCACTCTGTTTCCCTCCAGCAGAGAACTTATTGAACTGTGCATTACAGTAATTATCTGCTTGCTGATCTATTTCCCTAAACTGACTTGGAGTTCTTCTAAGCCTTATCTGTGTGTTTCTAAGTTCAGGTAGAAGGTTTGGCACAGAGTCCAAGCATGACAATAATAGTAGGAACAATCAAACCAGTTACTACCCTCTATTGAATGCTTTCTATAGGTCATGGGGCCGAGATATATATATATATCTCTCATATATATCTGTACATACATATATAGATATATAGATAGATATATGGGCATATATATAATATATATATTACATATATATATAATTTTTAGTAAAGATTTTGTTATTTTCAGAGAAAGGTGAGGGGGTGGGGGAGGAAGAAAAAGAGAGAAACACCAATGTATGGTTACTATATTCCTCCACCCCTTAACCTTCCCCTTTCATAGCTGTCATCTGCTCTCCCTCTCTGAGTCTATCTCAATTTTGCTTATTAGTTCATCTTATTATTAGATTTCACATACGAGTGACATCATATGGTATTTGTCTTTCTCAGACCAGATTATTTCACGTAGCATATTGTTCCCCAGGTCCATCTGTACTGTCGCAAAGGGTAAAATTTTCTTTTTTTATGGCTGAATAGTATTCCATTGTGTAAATGTCCTATTTTACGTACATCATCTTATCCCATCCTCACAGCACCCCTTTTGGTGGATGATAGTATTCCCACATTAGACCTGTGGATCCTGAGCCTCATAGGGAGAATTTTCAAGGACCCACCTCTGGGTGCCAGAGAACTTGAAACTGTGTCTCTCTGCTTCCAGGCCTGTCCTTAACCTGGCAAATGAATACAACAGTGAATGAGCACAAGGCTGTTCCCTGGTCACCCGGGTTCATCTGTTTATCTTCAGGATTCAACAGGAAGAAAATCAATCCCGTCAAAGATACTTTCTCCCACCCTCTCCCTTCATCTGTTTATCCTGGGGTTTCAGGTAGAACATGAGGGGCCACCTGGGGATATGGCGAAGAATACTGATTCGTGCTAAATGGCTTGTGTGAATTATCCCTAGCTCTCTCTCACACAGATGGAGAATTGCCAAATGGATGGAGGTATATTTCAGTCACCTGCCTTCAGAGAGGCATTTATTTATTAACTCCTTCAACAAGTAGCTGAGGATCTACTATATACCATGTGCCATTCAAATTTGTTCGGAAATAAATAAAGCCCTTCTCTTCCCTTCAGTGTAGACATGTAATAAATGCATAATGAGGACTAGCACTGTCAGACACTGAGCTCCAGCTCAGGCACACAGAGCTGACTAAGGGTGCTCAGGGTGACAGGAGGGTAGTTGGCAGACAGAAGCGTGAGTCACTGAGGGCCCTGACAGGAGGTTTCTTAACTCAGCTGGGGAGAGCAGGCTTTGGAAAGGCTTGTGGGGAATGCAGGACCCAAGAGCTGAGGTTCAGGCAGTGTGAGCAGCTGAAGCAGAAATAGAGAGGATGAGTGAGATGGTGTGAAGGATACAGGATATTTAGCTGCTGTAAGTACACACATGTACAGCTGTAACTCTAGGCAGGATATCCTAAGAATATGTGCACCATCTATTCAAAAATGCTTTTATGTTCGCCTTTGCTTTTCTCACCTAGAATAATAGAGCTGGAGTGATTCTTCAAAACTATCTAATCTCACCCACTCACCCTAGGGATGGGGAGGGACATGGTCAAATAGGAGACCGGTAGGAGTAAACATGAGAATGAAGCTGGGAAACTGTACATAGAATATCTCATATTACAATGGAGGGTAGTTGGTAGCCTTACCACTACATTGTATATACGATTTCAGGAAACAAGGTCTTACATCAATGAGGATGTTACTAGTATCCCTTGAGTCCCACTACCTGTACGCCACGCTGCTAATTGTGTTCTATAATGCAGTCTCATTTAATCTGGCCCTAACCCTCTCAGTTAGGTGCTAGGAACCCAATTTACAGATGTTGAAGTGAGGACACCCTTGTGAGGCAGCCTTGACTCCAGCCCACGTCTGGCTGACTCAGGGCAAGCCCTGCTGTCCCAGTGCTCATTTGCGCTCCTCTTCCTGGTAAATCACTCTGGATTCATAGTGATCACCCCGCATTTGGCCCCCATTCGGATCCAAACTACAGGTGATTAAGGAAGATTGATTTGGGTGGGGAATGCTCCAAAGAACTGCTCACTTTTCGCTTTATTTCCTTGGCATTATCTTGGGAAATAAAATAGTATCCGTAATAGATACATTATAAGTAGACGATTAGTTTAAAAGAAAAATGCTTCCTGTTTTATAGTGGGACCTGCTTAAACAGGTCACGTTATGTCTGTCTACAGGCAGAGAGGTAGCTATAGATTATTATAGTTAACTAGAGGAATGTGAATATAGGTGTGAGTATAGTTTATACATGCGACTGTGTACATAGTTATATATGTGCAAATCTTTATTCTACATTTATGTTCCACTTGTTCATACATGTAAACTTACCCCTTCACGTGCTAGGGTCTTTTGTAACCCTCTGGGATCTTGCCTAGGGAAAACATGAACAAAGAAGTAGACCCCCTCCTAATCCAGGGACAGAATCCATACCTCAGTGTCATTGTTGGCTCTTGCCTGCCAGTCAAAAATCAAGTTGTCTCATCCTGCGGTGTCTATTTCATTTCTGCTCCATTAGCTATCACTAATGCTTCAGCTTACCACTTCAGCTGCCCTCATTTCAAGTCTCATCATCTCTCTCTCTCTACTATTGACATTTGGGGCCCTCTGATTCCTTGTTGTGCGTGGCTGTCCTGTGCATGTAGGATGCTTGCAGATTCCCTGGCCTCTACCCACTAAATGCCCTCTCCCTATGTTGACAACCAAAAATGTCTATTGGCAAATGCCTCCTGGGGTAGGAAACTGCCCCCCAGTAAGAACTGCTGTCCTACATTATCAACAGCAACCTCAGCCAGCAACCTGTCTCCAGTCTGCCCTCCTTACACATCCAATGTGACACCCTATTGCTTAAAACTGCTTGACTCCTTAATATCTAAAGACCTGGCATGCCTTTTGCAGTGTAGCTGACCTGTGTTAGGAGCTCATTCTCCTGCAGCTCCCTTGGGCTGCATGCAGTGTGCATTTCTAGTCCCCGGGAGGGTAAGCCTAATGCTTCCTGGAAATTGTACCAGCTGCAAGGCGTTATCCCATACATTTGCCACCTGTTGTGAGCTCAGGAAAATTTACCTTTTGAGCCTCCACTTGGTCACCTGTACAATGGGTGTAACCACAGCAGTAAGGGAGCTACGTAATGAGCATCTATAACTATTGCGAGGTAGGAAATGCTCAACTTCCTTCAGTGATGGTTAAGATGAATCACTGTGGGAGTTCAGAGGGTAAGAGGCTCCTTCTGGCTGAGCCTGGAGAGGAGATCTCAGAAGAGCTCACCGGGGAGGGTGCATTGAAGGTGGCTGTGAAGTCTGGGTGGCCTTTGGACGTGCAGGTGTAGGAGTGAGGAATAATGAAGAAGACAGCACTCCAGACATGAGAAATGGCTTGAGCATCATCGTAGCACGTTCGGTGGAACAGTAAGTGCCAGCATGCTTGGCTGTTGAGCACCATGGTGGGTGCGGAGGACAAGTGGTAGCACAGATAGGGAAGCATACATTTTAAGAAGGGAATCTCAGAAACATGCACTTTGGGACCAGGTTGTCCACCAAGTAGAAGCCTGATTGGCAGTCACTTGAACCTGGGAACTGCAGGAAGGGGCTCTGCTTCCACCTGCACCTCGGTTACGGTCCGGACACTGGATTGAGAACAGTGGGTAGGGGGAGGAAAGGCTGGGAGGTCCTCAGTGTCTTAAAACGATCACAGGGAAAGGAAGTGGTGACCAGACTTAGACCAGCCATAGGATGGAGAGAAGGAGAAGTGGCGGATGATGGATTTCTCAGCAGCTTTTAGGGGGATTGGCTCCATATTCTGCCTCCAGTACCATTTTGGGATGTTCTGTAGCACCAACGGTTTGGATTATTTTCTTTACAATCTCTCCAGCATCAACCTAGACTGAGGCCTGAGAAGAGACTTTCCCAGAGAGCTTGAAGGCCCATGGAGCCCCTTCCCCTACGAGCTGTCACTCTGCAGATGGCCAGGGGACATCCTGTGGATCAATAGTCCCCAGTTGTCTGTTGGGACCAGACATTAAGTGGCAAGAAGAGAAGGACATTACTTGGGAGAATATGCATGTTCACAGCTCCGAGGATTAAAGGCCCATGTTCTTATCGCTGCTGAACAGAGGATTATAAATCCAGTCTTAGAATACCAAATCCCCTTGCAGCTCGGCCCATGTGAGGGAATATTAAAAAGGCCAGAGACAAAAATAATCAGTTTCCAAATGACACATTGTCAAATAAAGCCTTTCTCACATTATCCCTCTCTTCCCTTTCTCTGGCTCCTTCTCCCATGCCTGGATAGGACATGAAAAATAGATTAAAATAAGCCCAGGCTGAATGTAGTTCTGGCTTTCAGAAGGCTCTGTCTCTCTGTGGGGTGATTCTGGGTGCTTTTCATTTTTCACCTCTCTCTAGTGTTCAGCGTTTGCAGTTGTATGCACATAAACCAGCTGGAGGCCCCAGCACCGGGATGAAGGCAGAGCTGCAGAGAGGGCCACGCATGGTTTGATCAGGTGCCCTGAGGGTGCTGCGGTCAGAACTGATGCAGGACAGCGAGATCCCTGTTTCTGGCATGTCTGGTCAGGGGTCACGCATCTGGATACTTACTCAGCCCATTCTCTGGGCCAAGTGCAGCCCCTGAGGCTGGGTCGCTGGTACAGTATGTGGCAGCTCAGGACCTAGCGTGGGGAAATGGTCAACTAGATGGTTGGATGGAGGGCGTGCAGTCAGGTGACTGACCCCTGTGGGAGCCTAGGAGGTGAGCCCAGCCCCACCCCAACTTGAAGATGCAGAGGCAGCCTGAGGAAGTGCCTTGCTCACTGCGTGATGGCTGGGTGAATGGAGATGAGCCTAGGAAGAGGAAGACTATGTTTCCAGGGCTGCCATCACGGATGACCACAAGTTGGGGGCTTAAAACAACAGACCTTTCTTCTCTCGTGGTTCAGGAGGCCTGAGATCCAAAATCAAGATGTCACCTGGGTTTGTTCATTCTGGAAGCCCTGAGGAAAACTGTCCCATGCTGCCCAATAGCTTCGGGTGGTTGCGGGCAATTCTTGGTGTCTGTTAGCTTATAGATGCATTACTCCCATCTCTGTCTCTGTCTTCACATGTCTGTGTGTGTGTATGTGTCCGTGTGTCCTTCCTCCTTCTTGTAAGGATACCAGTCCCTGGATGTGGGGCCCACCCAATCCAGTACGCCTTCATTTTAACCAGTGGCAGCTGCAAAGATCCTGTTTCCAACTAAGATCACAATCTGAGGTTCTGGGTAGGTATAAATTTGGGGGTGATTATTCAGCTACCACAGGGAGTGACTGAGAGGCTCTGGGCTGAGGGTGCAGCCAAAGTGAAAGAGCTCAGAGCATCACACTTTGGTGGGTGCTGGTTTCTCAGTGTGGCACCGGGGCCGGGTGAAAGCTGGGACTTGTGCAGAGCTGAGGCAGCAGAAGGAAGCCGGCCTCTAGTCATGAAGGGCCTTGGGTGCCAGGCTAGAGATCCAGACATTATTCTGAGGGCCCTAAGGAACCAAGAAAGTGTTTTGAGCAAAGGTGTGTATATGTTTGTGTGTGTGTGTGTGTGTGTGTGTGTATGTGTGTAACACTTTAGGTAGTTTTAGGTAGAGGAATAGAGAGGCTGAGAAAATGAAGCTGGTATTTGTTGACTTTAGTGGTACCAAACCTTTTACTGCCTTTTTTAATCCTTAGCATAATCTGTCACATTGAGAATAATCAGCACATTTTATAGGTGAGCCCATTGCAGCCCAGGAGATACCATGTCCTTGGCAGCTTGTTACATACAGCCTGCAGGAGGCGGGGAAGCAGAGTCCCCTGTTGGCCTTGATGCCCCATCACACTCTGCACCCAAGATCACACGGCCATCCCCTTGTCCATCTCCACTGAGACCTGCTGTCAGCCACAGAACAAAGGGAGCAGGCAGGTCCTGCTCCAGAGAGATTTCTAGTAGGAAAAGTTCTGGAAGCCATGGGGACACACATTCCTTCTCCCATGATGTCTTGCCCACCTTCTGCCTGCGGCTGAGCGCCGTTCAGACTCATCGCCCCGAGGCCAGTGCTGTCTGCAGCCTGGCGGAAACGGACCCCTCACTCACTGCTGGCACTTTTACTTCAGGAACTTGCTGCCGCTTCTCCAACACAGTCAGTCAAATCTGGCACCGGGTCATCTCTGAGGTGCCTCAGGTGGCCAGCCCTGGAGCCTTGTCCTCTTTTTAACCTGCCTTCTAAAAATGCACAGTCCTCTGCCTTCGTCCTCTTCTGCCTCCTCTGCTCCCTGTCGCCCTGCAGCAGAGCCCGTGTTTGCTTCTGGTGCGGAGACTCAATGGCTGGTCCCTGGTCCCACTCTTCTGTTGGCTTGCTGTTGGAGAAGGCAGTCCACACACAACCGGGGACAGCTCTGCAGGAATGCGCAGTGCAGTAGCCTGAACCAGTCCAGGTGAACGCAGGCCACAGTGTCTTTGTGAACCTGAGTTACTCCTCTGCTTCTTTCGGATCAAGTACTCACTAGGACAGAGATGGCCAAACGGTTCTCTTGAGCTCTTTTGCTTTTGAGCAGCACCCTTCAGTGTGTAAGGGTTGTCAAAGCAATGTTCACATTTGATCTGCACATCACCTGTGGGGTCGTATGGATCAGAGATTGGGACCTGCTTACCTTGTTCCAGGCACTCCACACCCACGAACTCACTTCTAAACTCTCTCTGAGGACAGTTTTGACCCAGTTTTGTGGATGAGAATTGGGATTCGGGGATTCAGTCCATTGTCCACAATTGTCCAGTTTGTATATGGCAGCATAAGATTTTAGAAGTCTTTCTGATCCCAAGCCTTTACTCCTAATTGTTTGCTATACTATTCCAAGTGTTGTCAAGTGCAGTTCACAGATGAGAAAACCGAGCATGCATAACGGAAGCTGGGAGACTGGAGATCACAAAGTGAGCAAACTTGACGCTGGTCCAGATGGCAGGGACACTAAGTAAGGGATGTAATGGGACAGGGAGGGGCCATAGTTGTAGGTGGACTGTTTGATTAGACCTCATCTTTCCCAGGTCATTGCTGGTCCTGGGAGTGACCCCAGTGTCAAACACCGTAATCGGGGTACGCACAAATAGCTGCTGGTGAACAAATAGCTCTGGGCCAGGCTGGGCTTGACCCTTACAGCTAGTGCAGCCCCCAAAGGTGGGACGGTGGAGTGCTGAATCTATTAGGGAAATTTGTCTGAGGGCATTATTGAACCAAAATGGAAAGCTTTCGTGAATATGCAGCCTCAAGAGGTACCCATTGAATCTTGGATTTGAAAATTACCTTATCACCTTTCCCATTTTTCCCCTCCCACCCCTTGGTGTCTGTGAACCAAGGGGCTATAAAATAGCCAATGGCTGTGCAGCCAAGAGCTGAGTTTGAATCCCTGCATTACCATATCCTGGCCTTTTGCACCAGTTGGAACTAGAATAAAATCCTGTGTGACTTTAAGCAAGTTACTTAACTTCTCTGAACCACCTTTTCTCATTTTATTTTATTTATATAATAGAAACTATAAACCCTGTCACATATGACTATCTTTAAATCTTTAAGAGAAGTTAAAATAATATTAAGTAATAGCATAAGGAGAAGGCCCGTGTTTTGGTTTGTTTGTTCATTTTCTTTTTTCACTAAGTGTTAGTGTTCTTCTTGCCTCCTCTCTCACTTCCCTCTCCTATCCTATTACCTTTCCTTCTTATTCCTCCTCGCTCTCCCATATCTCCTTCCTTCCTTATCTTTAATGGAAAAACCCGACAAATAATAGCATGTGACATGTGATTTCTAGACACAGAGCAATCACATGTTCTGTGGAGGGAAAAAGGATCTGTTCTTGCTTTTAAGGGCTCCAGAGGTGGTAAACTATACACACATTTTATGTTTGTAACAGATACACACACACAAACACCGACCTCTGTTTGGTTTGTGTATCTATTTTTAAGTTCTGGCATCCAGTGAAACCTTCCTAGCGATCCTGCATTAGCCCACAGCCAAAGTCAAAACAGGGCTGTTAGCTAGACCTGCTAGCTGGTCACCTATTAGCCCACTTACCCACCTTCTCCCCACTGCCTTATGAGGTGATGAATTCAGGCTTACCGAACTGAGGGCCTTGAAAAAATAACACGATAGATTTCCAATGCCGTCAGCAGGATAGCTGAGCCATTTCAGTGAATAATGTTTTTCTTGTCCTAAACAGGTGTTCTTCACAGCATTCATTCCCCTCCTACCCCAATGTGAGGTGTCCAGGGTTAAAGTCTGTCATCTCCATTAGATGTCATACAGGTGGTTATTAAAAAATGTCCTTGCCTTCCATGAGATCATAGTCAAGGAAGAGCGATCAGCCACGCCGACGTGGTTGAAAGAATACAGGATTTAGACCTAAAAAGCAAAACCAGACCAAACAAAGGGAGACAGAGATTCAGATTTTACTGCTACTCACCACCTGAGTTTTGGAGTCTTGATTTCTTCATCCCTTTTGCCCATACAACAGGGTGGGCCTTACCAACTGCAAGGGCTTACAGAACTACCCAGCAGGGATCCTCCAGTCTGCTGGACACACAGCACAGTGTAAAACAAAGAAAAGCAAGGCCCCTTTCACGGGATATGTTGCTGGTGAGTGAGGGAGGCCAGGGGGCTGCAAACCTCCCACCTCCTGTGCTGGATAGGTGCTGTGGGAAACAGGCATGTTCTGCAAAAACCCAGCCCTTTCAGGAAGCTCACAGAGCGGACATGAATCTCATGAATCACGTAAGATATAATATAAACACTTAAGCAAATTCCAATTTAAAGTTTGGTATGCAGACACAATCCAATTCCTTACCAGTTTGTTGTATTAAAGGAAAATAAACTTTGCCTTGACCAGTGCGGTTTTGTTGGTTGAGTGTCATCCCACAAAGTGAAAGGTTACTGGCTTGATTCCTGGTCAGAGCACATGCTTGGGTTGCAAGTTTAGTCCCTGGTGGAGGCATGTACGAGATGCAACCAATTGATATGTTTCGTTCACATTGATGTTTCTCTGTCTTCCTTCCCCTCTCTCTAAAAGTAAATAAAAGCTTAAAAAAGAAACCTCTAGTTTGCCTTAAAATTCTGATTAAAGGTGCCCTACCTCATGCTTGGAATTAAATATTTAAAGTTATCATTTCTGATAATGAAGGAAATAGGAGTTACATTTGACTTAATAATGTTCTTACATTTGCAGCAGGATGGAAGAAAGGCTATCAGTTGAGCCCTCAGTGGACTCAGTCTAGAAAAGGGAAAGCAAGGCTGGAAAGTGTAAGCAAATGTCCTGGGGCCATTTCACTGATAGTAGGCAGCTTCAGGGCTCATACCCTCCCTAGCAGGAAGCCACAACCCAGATCGGCATGACCATTATGCATTTCATGTGCTCCTCATACATGCCAAAATCAAGGCTCAGAGAAGTCAAGTTGTTTTCCCAAGGTCATGCAGCTTGTCGGTGAGAAAGCCTGGCTGAGAAACAGTGTCTCTCTGGCTTCAAAGCCTCGGTGGGTGGTTCCTAAGGCTTCATGGTCCTTAGGATCTGGGCTGAGTGCGGTGGAGAAGAAGAGCCCCCCTGGCACTCTCACCCTCAGTACAGCCCCCCATTTGCTGTCCTTCTTCCCTCCTGCTCCAGGGTGGCCTCATTGCGCTGCTGCTGCTGCTGCTGGTGTTCACAGTGGCGCTGTATGCCCAGCGGCGCTGGCAGAAGCGTCGCCGCGTCCCGCAGAAGAGCGCGAGCACGGAAGCCACTCACGAGATCCACTACATCCCGTCGGTGCTGCTGGGGCCCCAGGCCCGGGAAACCTTCCGCTCGTCCCGGCTGCAGGCCCACAATTCCGTCATCGGTGTGCCCATCCGGGAGACTCCCATCCTGGATGATTACGACTACGAAGAGGACGAGGACCCACCCCGGCGGGCCAATCATGTCTCTCGCGAGGACGAGTTTGGCAGCCAGGTGACCCACACCCTGGACAGCCTGGGCCGGCCAGGGGAAGAGAAGGGGGACTTGGAGAAGAAAGGTGAGTCCTTGTGGCGTCCCACCTTCAGGGGCATTTTGGAGAAGAGGCATAGGAGCTGGGTGGTTGGGGACACTGGTTTTACCTTCCAGGCTAAGCCGTTTTGGATATAGGGACAACTTCTGTGGGGTTATCAGTTTGCCTTCTCTGGTTCTTCAGCAGTGAGTGGAGAAATAAAAGAGTATCAGTGTTCCTGGAATTGGAGCTTTGAAGAGTATCAGAAGTTACATAGCCCCACACCTTTCCCGTGTCTGTTGGTCACTTCCTTTGTTGGTCTTCTCACTACTCAGGCGACAGCTCATGTCATTTCCAGACACAGCAATTAGAAAGATTTTCCTTATAGTGACTTGAAATGTGTTGGCCTGGCCCTCCATATCCCCAAAGGAACGAAATCTTCTGTCTCCAAGGTATCACTTGGAAAATTTGACAACGGAAGAAATGACACCTTGTAACTCCTGGGAATCAATCTAAGTATGCAACCCCGTTTCTTCAGCTCATCTCACATGATGTGTGTTTTAGACATTTGATCTGTTTGGCCACTGGGCTGCAGATGGGGAGGGTGATTTTGTGTGTCCAGAGGCTCCTCTTCCCGCAGGTGCAGATGCACCCGTGCGGGGCCAAGCGGGCCTCTCACCTCCGTCTTGTAAGCTCTTATGCTTCTGCTGGTGGAGCTCGAGATCACATTGATGTTTTGCAGCCATTCCTGGCTCACGCTGGAATTTTTGATGATGAAAACCTCTCACTTGAAATCAAGAGTGCTGTTACAATAACACATTCAGTCTGTTGGCGGACAGTTAATGATTTGGACATAAGCACAAGATGTGGTCACGTTTATCTTTATTAAGTGTCTAGGGCTCTAGCCTGTTTATAGATGGTATCTGGCTGGTGTCTTTAGATGAATGCTACAAAGGTGCCATTCCGCTTTTTTCTGCACCTAGTCTTTGTGATGCCGACAGTAATGATGGGTGAAGGGTTTGCCTGGAGATCTCAGTTCTGACCCCGACTCACTCTTCTTTGTGAGCTAAGAGGAACCCTTGCTTCCTGGTCTCGCCCTGGGACTCTGAACTCCACATTTTTCTCCTCTTCTTCTAAGAGCTTTCCTCTCAGATGCATCTTTTTATGGCCACCCCCTGCAGAACACATGCACACACGCAGGCACACATGCACGTGTGCGCCTCCACCAAGCTCCCAATGAAGAACAGCAAACATCTTCAATGTGGAAAAGCAGGTCAGGAGGCAGGTCACTGATAATGATCTTGTTTGGCCTCCTTTTCTTCCTTCCCACCCTCCCTCAGCCACTGGAAGGCCATACAAATGTTCAGAACGAGTCTGCACTCGGGGGTAGAACGACACAGAAATTAAGTTTACCATCCAGTTTTACCAGCTCTGAGACCATGAGCAGGTTGCTTGCGTCTCTGCAGTTAAAGGGGCCTGATGCTGCATCCTGCCTTTCAGTGCAGTTAGGAAACTTAGATGAGATGACACACGTTAAGTGTTCGGCACACAGTCCACGCTCAGCACCATTTCTGTCATTATTCTTCACACTCTCTGCCTTCCCAGTCGTGACACTGGGCCGGACACTGAGCTAGATCCTGCAGGAGAGGTGAGGAGAGGAGAACCTCTGTCCTTGACATTGGAGTTTTAACCCCCCTCCGAGAAAAAGGGGCTTGGGGGTTAGGAAACTAAAGCTGCAGCTCCAGCGGTCCTGGGTCTCTGTGTCACGCCACAAGGATGTGGCAGAGATGAGGCGAGAGCCCAGATCCCTGGCAGCCTGCCTCAGCCCCCTGGCCAAAGCCATTGCTGTAGATATCTGTCCCGCCCACCTAGCCTTGTGGAGACAGTCCAGGTCACTGGGAGGGGCGGCCATCCAGCTCCTGTGCGCCTTAATGAGAACATACACGTGGCCTCGCGATTTCAGCAGCTGTGTGTCCTAGCTGCCCGCAGGGCCTCTCCATGCTGCTCTTCCACTGGTATTGGTAGGGGAAACAGGTACCTGCATCTTGTATGACAGAGACAGCCCAGAGGACAGAGCAGTGCTGGATCCAGAGGGCGCACCACACACGTCCTATGAAGGAGGGGAAGGTGCTCTTGGCCCTTTCTTCCCAGTGAGGTCCTCACTCCCTTGTGTTTTCCTTCCGGTAGAATTCTATTCCAGCAATAACAAAGCAAGGCCCTTATTTTCTGAAAGCACAAAAGAGAAATCCAGAGAGGAGTGGTGGATGCATGAGAACTAAGCCCTCACCCTCCCGGCCAGGCAGCCCGGTGGGGTGGAGGCAAATTGGACCTGCACCAAGTCCTTCAGCTCACTGGCTGCAAGGCCTTGTGGAGAAGGCTTAGCCTCCCTGCAAATCCCAGCCTCATCATCTCTCCTGTTTTCGCTTGAGCAAATTTATTTTTCCAAGTGTGCCGCTGAGTGGGCTTTCAAACAAAGTGCAATTTGAAATCAAACAAAGCACTTTATTCGGTCTGTATGCTAGCCACCATGAGGGCTGGAGAGGGAGAGACCGAGGCAGGATGAAAGCAGAGGGTGCACTTTTCCTGACTCCAGGCAGGGCACTGGTCATCCTCACCCTGGGGACGTGGCTGCTGGTGGCCGCTCTTGCAGCATCCTGGTCCCCAAGCATGCGGTCCTCCTCGTCCAGACCGAAAAGAGACACTTCTGTGCCAGATTGTCGAAGATCTAACAGCGGCAGCTCAGACCAAACTTGTGCCTCCGGTGGCCCTTTGAGAACACGGAAGCTGTTTCTTTTATGGGGTGACCTGGGCACAGCCATACGTTTTGTCAAGAGTGGCGAGCGCTCAGAGGCTGGGAAGTCCGTGCAAAGCGATGCTGAAGCCCGTTGAGATGACCTTGTCTGGGGCTTGTCTCACCTGTACATTTCTCACTTAGAATTTACTGCTAAATCCAAACTGCTTCATCACACTTGAGCTCCATCTGCCTGCTTTTCAGCTCCATCCCACAAGTAATGGAGGGGCGGTCTGGAGAGTAGAGGCAGAAGTTCATTACCAAGCAATAGCTGAGGGTTCTCGGATCCTAAGCAGGTTTGAAACTCAGAGGATTACATACCTGTAGGGCTGTACCTTTTGTGAAATATGGGCATCCTTCTGTGCCTGTTGGTAAATGGCTCACAGCCCTGGCCCACCCCCATGCCCTCCTGCTTCCTGGCGGTCCCAGCCCTCCCCACAGACCCTCCTGAGGTCCCCACTGACCAGACTCTGGTGGCTTAAAAATGGTACTCCACTATATGGCTAGCTAGCATCCCGTCTTATTAACTAGAGTCGGTGCTTTAAGAGTCCTCAGCTATTATGAATATCACTCCGATCTCACCATAGAAATGAGAATTTAATCAGGTGTTTAGTACATAACAGATACCTGGTACATTTTAATTCCCATTTTTCTTATCCATCTTTAAATGCATGTCTCTCTTCCATGAATATTATGCATGGAAACTCAAGGAACTGAAAATAATAAAATTACCACTTTGTCAAGGGATAGAATAGTGGGTGGCTGAATGGTCTCTTAATTTTGTTTAATTGTTGTGAAGGAAAAGCATGCTGTTTATAATGAACGGCTGGAAGGGAAGGAGAAAGGGAAGGAAGAAAGGAAGGCAGGAAGGGAAGAAGGAAAGAAGAGGAATGGAAAAACTAAGAGAAAAAGAAATAAGTGAGAAAAAGTCTGATCTGTGTAGAGCAGTAGCTGAAAGTCCTACTTTATCTCTCCATCCTATCCCACTGACAGGACTCAAAAGTTAATCCTTTATACTAGTTTGATTTATATTCTTCTAGCATTTTCCAGTGTACACAGATACACACTGATGGGGCCATCACAGCCACATATATCATTCTGAAGCAATTTGATAGTTTACGAAATAGTGTAAGAAAAGCATCTTTCCGTGTCAGTCCTGCATACTGGTCTTATTCTTGTCGAAAGCTGTATAGGATCCTAGAATATGAGTATGTGAAAGGCACCAACATTTACCTTACTACCCCTATTGTTCATCATTATCTCAATTTTTTGCTGTTACAATAAGTCAGTAAATATCCTGCACGCACACACGTGCATGTCCACACACATGTATACATCTTGCAAAGTGTGAAACTATTTCTGTAAGGCAGAAGCCTAAAAGCATAATCTCGGCCTCAAAGGATGCCCATTATACATTTGCAATTACAAATTACACAGTTGTAATTTTGGTAAGTGCTGTTCTATTGATTCATTTTAAAAATTGGTCTTATATTCTCCAGACAGGGCTATATAGACTCTCCCACCCTGATCTGCACAGAATAACTGCTACTACATCATATTGACTATTAGTATATTATCGTGGACCTTTCTGGCTTCTTTATTGTTTGGCTCCGAACATTTTTATTTGGCAAACCCATATAGCAGCAATACTAAAAAAAATGACTAACCTCCTTCTGGTATTACAACTCCTATTATATCTATCACTTTTTTTAATATTCATTTTTTTAAAAGATTGTACTCATTATTTTTAGAGAGAGAGGAAGAATGGGAGAGAAATATCAACATATGGTTGCCTTCATCTGCCTTCAGCTGGGGACCTGGCTGGAGACCTGGCTTGCAACCTGGTTATGTGCCCTGGCTGGGAATCGAACCAGCAACACTTGGGTTCACAAGCCAGTGCTCAATCCACTGAGCCACACCAGCTAGGGCCCCTTTTGGCTTTTATCTATATACTTACCATTTTTGTTGTTGTTGCTGTTGTTGTTTGTTTTATATTAACATATTGTTATTTTTTAAATTTAATTTTATTGTTGTTGTACTACATCCATCCCCTTTTTGCTCCCCTCTGTCCTCTTCCCCATCCACCCATGACTTACCATTGTTTTATATGTGCAGGTTTCTCTTTTGATTTTTTTCCCCTAATAAACATTGATCCAAATTCTTTTCTTTATGGAATGGTTAGTCCTCAGAGTTACCTCGAGCTAGGATTCTTTGGGTGAGACGATGCAGAATAACGACTTTTTTGCTCTCCTACTTTTTATTGAGGAACTAGGCGGGAGGGAAGAAAGAAAAGTGGCATCATCTACTAGCGATGTTCTCCAGTGACAGATTGGGAGGGTCACGAGCTCTTTGACGTGGGGTCAGTAGCCTAACCCTTAGCATTGCTCAGGGTCACAGACCAGAACCTCTCAGGGTTGAGAGGATGGGAAGGAAGGGGTGTTGATTGACTCCCCGTAACAGCTCCACTGCTGTGTACAAGATCTCATTGAGCCGTTTGTAATTAACCCCAAGGGGAAGGTGGGAGGAAGGTTGTCTAAGAAACCAGTGCTGTTGCTGCTGCTAATGACAGTATCAGCTGAACCTCTACTTAGTGATAACCACTGTTCTGAGAACTTTCCACGAATTATGTCATTCACACCTGGCAGTAACCCTATGGGTTAGATCCTAATATTGCCCTCATCCTGCAGAGCAGAAGACCAAAGCAAAGAAGTCTTAAAAGCTGGTCCAAGGTCATAATGGTCATACTGTTGGAAGGGGACAGAGCCAGGTTACCTGCCAGCAGGAAAGCCCTCAGGGTAGGGGGTGGAGCTGGGACATGAACACGTCATCACACTGAATCTCAGAATCCTTGGGGAAGGCACCAAGTTCTTCAGTACCACGGGTAGGCCAAGCATAGCGACCTGGAGCTTCCCACAAATCTGGGAAGAAAAATAGGTAATTCACATATGTTCTCTGAGGCAGGAAGCTGCTACACAGGAGTTCTGAGCTCAGTTGGCAGAAAGGAGAGCCCCATTTCTGGAAGTGTTTTGAGTGGTCCCCAAGGGTGCAGGGAACTCATGTGCAGTGTCAATAAAGCACTCTAGGGTGACAGAGAACTGAGAAGCTGCTTATTAACCCACCCTTGTGACACTCCTTCTGAATGTCACGCAAATGTCGTCCTTGTACAGTGCTTTCTAAAATTTCAGAACTCTTTCATAGTCCACCCATCATTCTGTGCCTTCACTTGGTATTTCAGTGCCTTTGCCTGGACCCACTAGCCTAAATTTCCACCCCCTTAGCTCCACCCCTGCCCATCCATTTCCTCTTTGAGCTATATTTGTCTTCCTGATGCTTCCCCCAACAGCACCTCACCCTCATGCACCTTTCTGCTTGCCTGTATTTCCTCTTTGTCCATTCTGCACACACCATCCATCTGTTATGACCCCTGTAGTTACTGCAGTCTCAAGCCTAAGGTTTCTCCAGGGTTCTCCCTTCTCTTGACCTTCACCCTCTAGACTCCAGCCACAATGGCCTTCTTTCTGTTTTTTGTTTGTTTGTTTGTTTTTTAAATATATTTTATTTATTACTTTTAGAGAGAGGGCAAGGGAAAGAGGCAGAGAGGGAGAGAAGCATCAATGTATGGTTGCCTTTCACCTGCTTCCAGCTACCTGGCTGGAGACCTGGCTTGCCACCTGGTTATGTGCCCTGGCTGGGAGTCAAACCAGTGACCTTTGGGTTTGCAGGGCGGCACCTTACCCACTGTGTCACCAGCCAGGACTTTCTGTTTCTAAACTTGCTGAGGTTCTTCCTTCAGAAGCATATGCTTTGATTATCTTTGTTTGGACACATTCTCGCCTGTCCTTCCCTTGTCTGTCTTGGTTGACTCGCATTATTTTGGTCTTAGCTTGAATGCCACCTCATCAGATAAAGTTTTTTTTTTTCCTCCATGAATTCTTCTCTTTTGTTGTCTGTTAATTCTCCTGTTTGTTTCCATAATAGTACCTTTTATGTGTTTATTAAATATTTTAATATTCTTACTAGACTCAGAGTTCCATGTGATTGGGTATCAGGTCTGTTGGGTGTGTTTTGTGCCCACAACAGTGACTGGCATGTAATAGGTGTTAAAATATATGTTGGGTTAGGCCCTGGTCAGGTGGCTCAGTTTGTTGGAGCATCATCCTGTGCACCAAAAGGCTGTGGGTTTGAGTCATGGTCAGGGTGTATATAGGAGACAACCCATCAATGTTTCTCCTTCACATTCATCTCTCAAACTCTCTCTCTCTCTGTCTCTCTCTCTCTCTCTCATCAGTAAACCTATCCTTGGGTGAGGATTAACAAAATATGTTGGGTTAGTAGATGGAGAAATGGATAGAGGAATGAATGGATAAATACGTGTCTTGGAGCCTTCCCCCAGGCTGGTAACCTCTGCAGGGACCACTTACCCTTTTTCTGAACTGTACAAACCTCGTTTAATATTTTCAAGTCAACCATCTGGTCAATCTTCCCATCCATCTCATAAGGAATCAATTATCAAAATTTAGAGATCATCTCAATACAACCAAAACTAATGGAACCATAATTTGAATGCAGCTCTTCCTGATTCCCAAACCCAAGCATGTTCTAAGGATAATATGCATTAATCCTGTCCGTTTATTTGATCAGGAGATGGAAGATGTGGACTTAGACGCTAGCAGGCTCAGCCCCTTAAAGGCCCTTGTATCAAGAATGTTGAACAAAAAGGTCACAATGAGAAATGATGTTGCACAGTGGCCACACATATATGCATGCGAATGTGTGTGTGCATATATCTAAAATAAGTTTTGCAGAAGAATACTTACCCTAATTACACGTGGCATGCTTTGACATTTTCTATTCTTTTTATGTCACCTTTTAAATGCTGGTGTGAGCCACGGAATTGATTTCATAGTTTACGAGTGGGTCATGACCTGAATTTCAAAGACCTTTAAAGTTTTAGAGAGGCTGTATTGTTCTGGGAGATCCACAGGGCGACAGATACCCGGATCACTGTGTCTGGGATACTGTCCTAGGGGTACTCCTTGCCCCAGGATCTGAAGGATGTTGGTAATCCAAGGCACTGAAGGTGCGGGGCTGATGGAGGAGCTCAGAGTGGTGCCTGAGACAGACAAGGCCCACAGGACAACCATGTATCTTCCTCACACTGTCCCTGTGGCCAGCCCATGGGTGACTTTCACCCAACCCCCTGGCCCACCAATCCCATTGTCTCCACCCTTTCTCTTACAACTCTGACGCTGCCCTCCCAAATGACCCTTAGTCTCTCCTCCGCCTTCTTTCTTTGAATATTCTTTCTTCTACCCCGCCATCCCCCCAGGTTCTTCCCCTCTGCTCCCTGCTGCAGGAACATCACACATCCTTCAGGCTCCAGCTCAGCGCCTCCAGGTTCCCACCTGTCCTGGAGCCCTGGGTGCAGGTTCCCAAAGAAACCGGGGCACCTCCAGTTTTAACAACAGCTCCCGTTTGGACGGCGACTTGAGGTTCCGCCTGGGCTCCCTGGGGACTAGAGGAAAGCCCAGTGGGCAGGGCTGTCTTATCCCGAGCAGGACTGCTTTAAACTGTTTCATATATTGGAGTTCCACATAAGGACATTGTTGAAAGACAGGCTGTCCAGCATAAAAAGAAAATGCATTTCGATCTTTCTTATACCAAAGTGCCCTGAAGTCCTATTCCAGCTTCTTGTTCAAAGCACTCTTTGAAGTCTACCTTGTGCAACATCCCAAAGCCTGTTAGGTGCTTTCTGCCTCCTCTTCACCTCCACTCTCCGATCTTACCAAGCAATGTATGAATTTTAGCCCCTGCACCTTCTCTTTGAGTGCACCTCTCCCTCACTACTCAGTCACCTACCTATTCATGCATACACTCTCTTGTCAAGAGATGTTTACTGAGTGCCTACTATGTTTAATGCAGAAGTTACAAAGCAAGATGAGACATAGTTTTGTCCTTCGAAGCTCACAGCTTAGAGGGAGTATAAAACAGTAATAGCGGCTTCATTTTATATAGCCCTTAACATTTACAGCATGGCTCAGTAAACATTGTATGATAAACTCTGTGTGCTACTGAACCTGTTTTTGAGAAACAAAGAACTTTTATCAGGGCGCAGAAATTACAGACCTGGCTGGTGGCACAGTGGATAAGGTGCCGGCCTGCGAACCCAAAGGTGGCTGGTTCAATTCCCAGTCGGGGCACATAACCAGGTTGCAAGCCAGGTCTCCAGCCAGGTCACCTGCTGGAGGCAGGTGAAAGGCAACCATACATTGATGCTTCTCTCCCTTGCTTCCTCTTTCCCTGCTCCTCTCTCTGAAAATAATAAATAAAATCTTTAAAAAAATTAAAAAAAAATTGAATTTCTCCATGATACAGAGAGTATGGGAGGGAGGCTCTATTTAAACCTACATTTCCAGAATTCAGGCCCACCACTCCCTTTGTTTTGCACATTATACTTATCCCTGCAGCAGCTTGGATGTAACTTGGCAAATAACGTGTTGCATCGACATTGCCCTCCCCCTCTCATTTCAAAGATCATAAACCCTTTGTCTTTGGAAGTATTGAAACAAGACTGGGGAGCTATTTGTCAGGGATGGTGTAGCAGGGTAGGAGAGTAGACACCATTGAAGTAATCCCTTCTAATTCTCAGATTGTAAAATTGAAGAGATTTAATCTTTTTCCACTCCATTTTCCTCTTAGTACTTCTTGGAAAACGGATACAATCTGTGGTTGAAAAAGTAGGTTCCTTAGAATTAGCCAGCGTGGCAAGGGTTCAGAATTGAGATTTTCTTTGCTTTGCTTTGTTTGTTTGTTTGTTTTTATTTTTCATTAATTCCAACTAATCACTGGCGGAAAGGTAGGAAGTTCATTTTCACCCTGGTTAATCATACCGCATAGTGGAACACCAAAGCCTAACTCTGAGGCTGAGCTTCTTGGCTTTGATTTCTAGGCTTTGGACATTGGCCCTGGGGCCCGGAGGCCCTGGCGTGGCAAAGCCAGAGGGACCCGAGCTTCCAACAGACAGGCTCAACGTCTCCAGACTGCCGTGCTCTGAGCTGTCTGCACACTCTCTAAAATAAGATATAGACAGAGATTTGTCATAGAGTCACACACAGGAATGTCACCACAGCTGTCATCAGAGCCCCTTAAAATGTCACTTCCCAGCATTAATTGCCATGATAACAAAACAAAGGGACATTCTCTGAACATTTGCTCTTCCCCTTGCTCTCATGATCTTCGCCGTATCTCCCAGCCCCCCTGCCGCCCCCGCCCCCATTTCTCCCAGGGCCCCCAGTGCTTCTGTCTCACTGTCTCCAGGACTCCTGGAGGCTTTCTGACTTGATGGGGCCAAGCAAGGCAGCCCCACCCCCACTCCCTACCCTGCACACTGACAGGTGAGGGCGAAGGAGGCACGATAAATGTCAGGGCTGAAGACACCGTTCCCTGAATGATCAGAGCCGGAGCCATTTCCCAGCAGTCAGGGGCTCTGGGCCTCCCAGCCTGGCTGCCCTTGAGATGGCTGGAAGCCCCCAGCGGGGCCTGCCTGTGCCCAGGAGCCTCCTGACCCCCACAGATCAGCAGCCCACCTTGGCCTCCACCGCCTCGCGCACCTTGGCCATGCAAGACATCTCTGTCCTCACCCCCAGAGATGCTAGGTCCTCATTTTCCCTCAGGCTTCCCCATTATGGAAGTGTGCCTGTTGTAGTGGTAGGAAACTTAATAAAGTATAAATTAGGGCTTCTCAGAATACCTCATCAAACAGTCCCAGCAACTTTTAACCAATTTTTTCCTCCTCTTTGGCACATTGAAAAGGAACACATTTTTTATATTATATTTTTATTGAATATTATTCTGTAAGTATTGCAGCATGTTTATTATTCTTCACTGCCTCATAGTGTAGTTATTGATGTGCATTTCAGATCTCTTTGCCTCCTTTTTTGGCTGCTATTTTGTTTTCATCAACAACAAACATTTTGGGGCTTAGATGTGTTGTTTTGTGGGACTTTTTATTTTTTTTTCTTTGCCATTCTATATTATTTCCTCCCGGTTAATTTGCAGGAGTGGAATTATTGGGCCAAATAATATGAATGTTTCAAAATCCTGGATATATGTTTAACTCAACATTCCTGTGTCAGAAAGTCTGGGTAAATATTTGTTAAATAAGAAATTATATTTTCATTTATTTTTGTATTATTTTATTAAGCTTTAATTAAGTGCTCACTATGTATCAGGCATGATTTAGGGCACTGAGGATAAAGCAGTGAATAAAATATTTAGTTCTTTAATACTAGACCTAGTGGTGTTCAACTTTTTACATATTATTGCAGACACACTTTGTCTTTCTGTGCATGATGTTAATTTGATTTTGAATCTATTATTTTTCCTCTTTAAGCACATTTTCTGTTATAAGAATTCAAATCAGTCATAAAGATGTGATAGGGTGAGACATTTTATTTTATAAAAGCAATCAACTTCCTTTCAAGAGCATGAACTAATAAAGGTGTATATAACAGCAGTGTTTCCCAACTGGAAGTTTGTGGTTTCAATGAAGAAATAAAGCGATTCCCCTTCCCCCCACAAAATCGAGAAGTCTGTTTCTATTGATCTTAGTTGCTAGTGGGAAAAGACCATAAAAAAATGAATTAAGAAGAAAATTATATAAAATATACAATTAAATATAACAATAAATATTTTATAAACATAAGAATAAATAATAATTATATATTATATAAAGTTATAAAGAGTTATATAGATACAATGTCAGGTCATGAGACTTACAGCGGGTAGAAGTAAAGGAAGGGAAGTAAAACTCCCAGGAAAGTCCTCACTGAGGAGCTAATATTTGAGGACCTATCTGGAGTAAATGAAGCAATTAGCCATTGATTTGGACATTTGAGGAAAGCTTTTCAGGCAGGGGAGGTAGCAAGTGCCAAGTGCGGGGGTACCAGTGTGCTGGGAGCCTGGAAGGAGCAGGAAGAGACAGTGGAGTTAATTAGGTCACGGAGACATTGCAAGGCTGACCTTTCAAGTGGCCCATAGAGTCCCCACCGCTCGTTGGCATTTCCAACTTGGGCATGTATTGCATGACCTTGCTTCTCTGCATCTTGAAGTTATGCTCCCTTAGACAGGTTGTTCACGCCCTCCTATGTATGTGCCCTTGTCTGTGGAATGAGTACTGAAGAAAAGAACATCCCTGTCCCGTGGCCAGGAGCCATTCTGAGTTAGGTGGTGTACATTTCTTGTGGGACAAGAGTTGGGTTTCTAGAGTTCTTGGCCAATAAATTTCTAGCAATGGCACGGGAATGGGGAGATGGGCATTTTCCTTCCTTAGCTTGGCTTTCTGTTCTGGCATAGAGAACTGGTCAGGAAAGTGGAGGAGACAGCCCACTGTTCCCCCCGTACACTACAGGGCACTCAGACTGTATTATTGTGCACGGGCTGACTTCAGAAAGGGCGTGCTGTGTGTGTGTGGGGTGGGGGTTGATACCTCTCCTGACTAAAAGATCGAGGTTCAACTTTCACCTCATCCGCCCACTCATTTTGAGATCTTAGACCAGTCACTTCTTTTTTTCTAAGCCAGAGGTTCTCAACCAGTGGCGATTTTGTCATTCCTTCTGCCCCTATGTTACTGGAGACATTTTTGTTTGTCATGGCCTGGGAGGGGCAGGCAGTGTTTCTCATGTGTAGTGGGTGGAAGACTGGGATGCTGCTGAACAGTGCACAGGACAGCCCCCACAGTAAGGAATGACTCAAAACGTCAGTCTTGCCAGGGTTCAGTTATCATGTTGGTCAAGTGGAGATGTCAGTTTTGTAAGAATGTGGGACAAGAGCCCTGGCCGGGTGGTTCCCTTGGAGCTTTGTCCCACTGAGTGTCAGTTTGCAGGCTCCGTTCCCAGTTAGGGCACATGCCCAGGTTAGGGGGTCAGTTCCTACTTGGGGTGTGAACAAGAACTTAAGTGATTGATATTTCTCACGTTGATGTTTCTCTTCCTCTTCCTCTCTCTCTCTCTCTCTCTCCTTCTCTCCTTCTCTCCTTCTCTCCTTCTCTCTCTCAGAGCAATGAAAGAACATCCTCATGTAGGATTCAAAACAAAATGTGGGACAACTAAACTCTTAAAGAAGCGAATGCTTTTTGGTGAAGTGGCACACTGCACAAACAGAGGATGGTGATGTTGCTGTTGCATCGTTATTTTTTAAAGCATCATCTATTAGGGTCTGTTCTCTCAAGGCCTTCTGAACCGTTGTATTTCCAGATACCTGCATGTGTTCCTTCTCTCTCTCCAGGCCTTTCCTCACAAGTCACCTTGTTATGGTGGCCATCCTGGCCACCTGATATGAAACAGCACAATATACCTAGTCACATGCACACATGTCACACTGTTTTTTTATTACCCTTTTCTCTTTTTCTTCAATAGCTGTTACCACTATTTGACCCATTATAGACATGTGTGTATCTGTGTTTCTGTCTCTCCTTATGCCTTTTGTCTGTTTTACTCAGTGTTTAAAACATGGCCTAGCTGAGAGCAGACATCAAATGAATAGATAAATAGAGTGAGCAAATGACTCAAGAGAATGACTGATGTTGAGTGTTTCAATCAGCTTGTTAAGATTTCAAAAAAGAAGACTGGTTCCATGGATGAGGATTTCTTTTTAGTTGCAATAGGGGTAACATTAGCTAGCCTGTATGGGCCAAGTTCCATATGAGCGCTGAGTAAGTATTGACACATTTAGTCCTCAAAAGAAGAAGAAGAAGAAGAAGAAGAAAGAAAAAAAGAGATATCATCAGGACCTCTAATTGTTCCTTTTTACAAATGAGGAAGCCCCAGCTGGGGGAACCTAGTTAGTTTACCCAGGATCAGGCAAATGCTTTGTATTAAAGCCAGCATTTGTACCTAGGGCTGCATGACCTTCAAATGCTCTCTCTTCACCAATACTTTGTTACCTTCACTGTTAGAAAACACAGGGACCAGGGATGAGCATAAAACAGTCTCAGGTTCACGGAGAAAGAGCCATTGTTAGGATGGAGCTCTGCTGCTAAATTCATGAATCGGTATCTCTCTCTCTCCTTGTTCTCTTTGGGACATGACCTTGCTTTCTCTCCTAACCTGGCTCCTGCTCCCTCACGGCATCTCTCTATTCCTGGCTCCTCTCTCTTCCTCGTGAGAGAGACTCTCCCTGGCTCAGACTGTCGTCTTGTGTTTCCTATTCAAACCTTCCACATCCTCACAACAGGCCACGCTGTCACCTAGAAGCTAACGTGGGACCGCCTTCCACTGCTCCGCAGTGCAGCTCCAGTTCCTTCAGCTTTGTCCGGGGGTGCAGCCGCAGGGTTCGGGGCACCTGCAGCTCCCACTCCCTCACACGGGCACCGGTGGGTATGGCAGACCCTCAGAGCCTCACGCCCTGTCCAGAGCAGTGGGGAGTCCCATCTTCTCAGAGCAGGACTGGAGTGTCTTGCCGAAAAAATCCTAGTTTGTGAATAGCACAGCTTGGGAAAGAGATAGATTGGGGAATGACAGACTATTTTCCTAAATCATTCCTTATTTCACGGAAGCATTCACCACAGGGTTCCTTTCCATATCTGGCACACCCACCTCCCAGTGCATGTAAAAGGCGGTGGCCTTTAACCAACTTTTAACTTACAAAACATGTTGAACGACATACGTGTCCAGAAACCCGAGCCACACCGTGATAGCAGGGCATTCTGGGAGATGGCTAGCTGTAGGATGATAGGTTTGGAATGGGGCAGGCTTGGGTATGAATCCTGTACCCACAGAGCACCTTGCCCTTGGGTCAGTTAACTCATCTTTTTACATCTTCACACCTCTGATTCCTCATCTACTTAACTGGCTTAATAATAGTTTCCGACTCCTGGGGTTGGTTTGAGAATGAAATTTAATAATATATGAAGAGCCTAGTGCCATGGGCACCTGCCATTAATATGGATGATCTTGGGAAAACCGTATCCTGTCACAGAGTGAGCCTCCATCTTTGCAGATCTAAGCTGTGATATTCTTCATTTCCTATGCGTTTCGCCGGAATTCTGGGGCTGTGGCATGGGACAGTGGAAGTGGAGAACGCAGTGCTGTATGCCGGCTGGCCTGACTAATGGTGTGTGTGTGTGCAGGGGAAGGGAGTTATCAGAAAACCCAGGTCTTTCAGAGGAAGAGAGGAAGAGTTTCACTCTTCAAGCCCTTATCTCCTCACACCTCCTTGTGCCGCAATGATACCAAAGGCACCAGCATCTGGCAATCTCACCGGGCTAATCCATGCCAGGCACCAGTCGCAAGCTTCTTGCTATAGACTTCTGGTTCCAGGACCATTCTTTTAAAGTGTCCGAAGTAGGTTGTCAGAGAGAGAAAGAGAAAGATCACTTCTTCCTTATTTTCTTCCAGAACCAAGCCTTCAGAGACCAGGTGCTCGCGCTTCATTATGATTCTGTGAAGCCCAGCTTGATTGGCATTGCTGGTCACCCCTGGAGAGCAACCCGGGGGACACGCAGGCAGCTCAGCACAGCTTTGTCCCATCTAGCCGGGTCCTTGGCAATGGCGAGGGCTCTCCTCCAGGGAAGAGGAAGCAGTGGGAGACGGAGTGGAGGGTGCTGAGTAGGAACAAGGGAGCCCGGGCTCTGCCTCCAGCCATCCACGAGGCCTGGGAGCCGTCTGCCTCCTCCTGGGGCCTGAGCCTGACTGCTTGTGCAGGATCAGGTGCCCTGGCAGATCTCCGCGCTCCGATCCAGCTCTTCCCTGCTCAGCGTTTCAGGAGGAAGGCGGCATGGATCTTCTAAGGGTGCGGCTGGTTGTAGGTGGGCCTGGCCCTGGGGTCTGAGTGTCTCCCCATAGGCGCCTACAGGAAAAGCAATTTCTGCCCTGTGAGAAATATTCCCTGCACAAGCGGAACTTCCCTCACATCCTTAGAAAATGAGGTTTCCCCTGCCCATCAATGGGCCAGAAGGTGGGAGAGACTGTTCTGATCTCAAGGGCTACATTTGTAACCTTAATTTTCTTATTATGTGTGGGTTCGGAGAAAGGGGATACGGGGTTCCGGAAATAAGAGAACGGGGTCGGGAGAGAGCCTTCAACCAGGATCTTCAGGGACAAGAAAAATCTGAGAGGGAAGGTGAAGGGGTGAAACCAGGAGCTCCCTGTAGCACGGTGCTGAGGCGCGCGGGCTTTGGGGCGAGGCTGTCCCTGTTACCGCCTGATGGTTTCTGGCGTTTCCGAGCTGTGTGTAACCTTGGGCAGATGAGTAGATGTCCTTTTCTCTCACTGTCCTTATCTCTAAGATGGGGAAACCCAGAACATGCATCGCCGAGTTGCTGGACTAGATGAATTAAGACCTGTCACAGGGATCAAGAGTGCTTTTTGCAAAGGGAAGGCTCAGCCCACGTTAGTTGCTCCAGTGTGGTGGGAGTCCTCTGCAAATAGATCAGGCACTTTCATGCTACTTGGTGTGCTTATCACAGGGACTCAGCCACTCATTCATTCATTCACCAGACATCATAAGAACAGAGCAGTGAAAGTGACCAGCATGACCCCTGCCCTCAGAGATGCCACCTTGTAATGGGAAGGCAGACTCAAGACCCTAACCCAAATATCACACAGTTACTAATTAACTAACACACTGTCACCAAGCGGGAAATGGACAGAGGGCTCTGGGAGAGGAACCAGGATGAGAGCTGTTCCCTAGGGGCTTTCTGAGGAAGGAAGATGGGCACTGAAGGTAAAAGGGTGCATAGTGTTTGGCCCCGTGAAGATTGACCAACAGATGTGATTTTTGCAAAGAGAAAGCTTGGCTCGTTTGGTGACCTGGAAAGCCCGTGTGGCGAGGGAACAGTGCAGGGGACGGGGCCAGAGAATTCTGTCGTCCATAGACGGGGAACCTGGGGCACGGCAAGCTGAAGTGGCTTTCGGGAGTTACGTATCGGCGATGGAAGGAATCGGTTCCACGTGAGATGAAAGGGGGATGTCGTAGGAGCCAACCCTGGTTTGCTTTTCGAGGGGAGACAGAGCCCGCCTCTGAGCTGAGGGACAGTGGAGGGCGGGGTGGGCCCCACGCCCCCAGCCAAGCCTGTGCCTTACCTGTCCCAATCCCCCGAGGGTTAGAGGGTAGGGCTGGACTCATTTCAGGGTAACCCCATCCGCGCTCCAGGGTTTAGCATCTCCAGCGTTCCCTGGGTCATCTTTGGCAGGCGAACGCTCCACCCCGACCTGCGGTTGAAAGTGTTTTTGGTTTTTTATATCTGCATGTGTATGTGTGTGTGTAAGTGTGAGTGACTATGTGTGTGTGTGTAAGTGTGAGGGACTGTGTGTGTGTGTGTGGTTTCCTCCCATGAGGCATGCTGAGTTCATGGAGGAAAATGCACGGACTTAGATGAAGTCTTATTTATTTTTTTCGAAGTCACGCAGGACAGAATCATTACTCTCCCTGCATAAATATGCATGAGGCTGCCCTGTGCCCTCCTCCTCAGGAAGCGTGGCAGGGTGGCGAGAGCTCCGGTGACTGGCGTCACGGCCCTGCCCATGGCTGCTGGCACCCTGTGCATCAAGAGGGAGCAGCACTCCCGTGAACTGTGAAATTGGCAGGCCCTTGACAGCTCTGGGCCCGGCTGAGCAGGGACTTGCTTCGCAGCTGGGAGGTGGCTGTGTGTGCGAGGAGCGGGCACTGGGCGCATGGGCCAGAGCAGCTGAGCCTCCCGCCCAGCCTCCCCAGACCCCACCTGAGTCTTGCTGGGAGCGCCCTCCACTAACTAAGGGAACCACGAGGGGAGGGAGACTGCAAGAGAAGGAAACCACAGAGTGGCCCTGGTCATTGTGACAAATACTTACTGAGCACCTGCTATCTACTGAGCTCCAGGCTTTGTGCTCTGGACTGTTTCTGCATTTCTTTATATAACCCTCCTAGGGGTTTTATATAGGGTTATGAGCCCCATTTTATGGAGCAGTAAAACTGGGGCCCAGTAGCTGGGCCTGGGACCTGTGTCCCTGTGTCTGTCTCTCTGCAGAGGCTGTGTTTTTAGCCACTACACCATCCCACTATGTTTCATGCTACGGAAACAGGAAAGCAAGAGAAAAGTGACTCCATCATTTGGTGGCCGTCTTCTAACTGGACATTCCATGCAGGGACCCAAGTCACCGTGCCAAGTGCTGGGTTTTAGGCAGGGAGTAGCATCTTTGGCAAGCTCATGGTGTGTGAGAGAGATTTGGTAAACAGGTACTCACAGCAGGGTGACACATATTTGAGAGTGTGGCCAGTGTGAAATATTAGCTCTGACGTGACCAGTTCCATGACCTGGGGCCTCAGTTTCCCCACCTTTGAAATAGGTACATCAGCATACCCAGATGAAAAACAAATGTGGGAAGTAAATGAGATACTCTTTGTAAGGTGTTCAGAACACTGCTTGGTGCATAATCCATATATTATTGGTGGGAAGGTGCTGAAATAGGGATATGAACACAGAAAATAGTACTTAAATGTACCTCAGCTGCTAGGAAGGCCACCTCAGGGGGTGACATTGAGTTGAATCTTGACGATAGGAAGTTCATCAATTAACCTAAGTGGCATGGGGAAGGGATGTGCAAAGGCCCTGAGGCATGCAAGAAAGAATGCCATATTCTGGGGGCTGCAGAAAGTCTATCATGGTTGGAGCAAGGGGGCAGGCAGAGGAACAGCAGAAGGAAGAACAAGACAGACCAGGCCACAGAAGCCTTGAACTTGATCAGTACTTCTTTCTGCTACTGAAACCTTTTAGGGAGGGAGTGCCATGTTCAGCTGCCTTTCTTCCCAGCAAGATTATTAGGGTGGTGGCATAAGGTAGATTAGAGTAAGGACACAGAGGTCCCTGGGAGACCACCGCCATGATGCAATGAGAGGGACACAGTAAGGAAGGAGCAGAATGAAAATTGGAGATGCGGGGGAGATTAGAGGCAATGAGGTTGGGCAGTGAGACCCAACATGGTCCAAGATCACACTGGTGACGGCGAAGAGCTGGGACTTTGTTCTCAGTATGACTTGTGGCCCTCGGAGGGTGTCAGGCGAAGGAGTGGCAAGTTCAGGTTCATGCTGGCAAAGGGCTCTGCCTGCTGGACAGCAGAGCGCAGAGAATGTAGGGAGCAAGCAGGAACCTGGGAAAATGGCTAGGGAATGGCTGCATATAACAATAACCATAATCACTGCTCTGAACACGACTGGTGCTTGTATACTCTACGTGAATTGCATTCGCACTCCTCTCAAAGGAGGGCTACCCAGTGCGAGAATTTATATCCGTGGTTCAGTAACAGACTACACACTGTTCACTCCAGAAGAGGGGGTTTGTAATGGGGGCGGGGTTCGGGTTTGAGTTTTTTCCTAAACTTATTTGCAAAATGTGGGCATCTTTAGTTGCTTGGCAGTAGAATCCATAGCTCTGCCACTCAAAAAGTTCCCAAATCTCAGCAAGAGTCATGAGCACTGGGTTAACTGTTCCAAAACTGTAGTTTCTGGAAGTCAGATATTCAGACAGCGCACACCAGACCCCTTTACTATGAGATTGTGAAACTACTTTTATGTCATGCACTTTGCTCTAATGACATCATCAGAGGATAACGGGCAGTCAAATTGTCTAAGCTCTATTCCAGGTTTTTCTACTTCATAGCTGTAGGAATAAGGTAAGGTATTTGCCTCCTTTTCCTCAATTTCCTTATACCTGAAATTGGATAATAAAATAAAGCTAGTTTTAATTATTAAATAGGTTGTAATGCACAAAGCATGGCCTATGTAGCTACTGTTTATATCATCAGTCTTTGTTGCAGCTCGGAGAGGGTCTTGTAAGGATACTGTTTAATACCTTACACAGAACACAAAGTATAAGCATCACCCTCAGGAATCAGAACCAAGATTGTTGTGCTCCCCGGCCAGATGGGCAGTTTCATAACCATTGTGCCCCCTTTGTGCTGCCTGTTGGGATATCCTGAGCCTGAGCTGAGCTGAAATTGTAGAACTTGATAGGTGTTGATTTTGAGTGCTGCCTTTCCCCTTAGCCTCATCTTTTTATCCTTGTGTCTATTATTCTTTGTCTTTAATTGCATCCTTTTTAAGAACCCTTCCAAACTTTTAGATTACAAGCTATATTAACCATACAATAAAGTAAATACAAAAATATAATACACTACACATATTTTTACTGAAGCAGAACACATATATATATATTTACTTATATAAATCAGATACTTCTTTGAATAAATTTTGAATGACCCAACTAAATCATTTCCTCCATCAATTTCATTCCTCATTACTCCATAGTTGGTGTTTTTTCACTTTAATGTTTGTACTTTTACTTCATATAAAATAGTCATGATCATAACTTGATTTGTCTTCTACATGTGTGTATTTTTTTAATCCTCATCAGAGGACATGCTTATTGATTCTAGAGAGAGGGGAAGGGAGGCGGAAAAGAGAAAGAGATATCAGTGTGAGAGAGAAACATTGGTTGGTTGCCTCTTGTACACATTTCAACCAAGGACCAAACTGGAAACCTAGATCCTAACCAGGAATTGAATTTGTGACCTTTCATTTTATCGGATGACGCTCCAACCAACTGAGCCACACTGGCCATGTCTCCTCTGTGCTTTTAAGTGTAATATCTTTTAATGATCTTGCCAGCAATGTAAAAACTACCCTTTTCCAAAATTCTCAACAGCGATTATTAGATGATTTACAATTTGCCCATCTGTAGGATATAAAATTACAACTGCAACGCTGATATGGTTTGCATGCCACAGATTACTAATGAGGTTAAGCATCTTTTCTTTCATTAAGTTTACATCTTGTGTCAACCTCCTGATTCTATGCATTGCACATTTTTCTAATGGGTTGTTTTCCTTTTCCTTAGTGATAATCATTTGAAAGTGTCTTCTTTCAATGTATGGCTTACATTTTATTTCGTTAAGAGATCATTTTCTCATCCTGAAGATTTTTGTTTTACTGCTACAAAATTATTTTTCATTTCTAGTTTGTACTTCTTGTAATTTATGGAAGAAATCTCTCACTACCCTAATGTCTTAATGATACTCTTGTGTTTTCTTCTAAATTCTTAAGATTTTGCTTGTTACATTTAGGTCTTTAGCCTAACTGTATGTGAGATGATTTAGAGATCTAATTTGCTTTATTATTATTTTTTTTCACATGGATAGCTAGTTGTTCTGCCCAACTTTCTAAAACTCCATCTTTACTCCGCTGAATCATAGAACTGTGTATGTGGAGGTCAGTTTCTCAGCCCTTGCTTTGTTTTTATTGGTCTGTTTATTGAGCCCTACTCTAGTAACATGCTGTTTTTACTTAGTATAATTCTATAATGTCTTGATATTGGATAGGTCAGGACCCCTGAATTGTTCTGGTGTAAGTGTCTTGATTATTTTTTGTCTTTAGTCTTTCATGTGAATTTTAAAATAAAGTTTTCCAATTTTAGGAAGAGCCCTGCTGTGATTTGGATTGATAGTACATTGAATTTACACATTAATTTGCAAAATTCAGAGAACTGAGATTTCCATTTCATGACCTAAGATATCTATTATTTAAGCTTTCTTATGTCTTTGAATATAGGTTCAAAATGTTTTCTGTACACATACCATAGCCCTTTTATTACGTCTCATTTCTGGGAGCATCACCACTTCTGTTACTATTGCAAATTATCTCTACTTTTAAATTATATTTTTAATTGTTGTTTTCTTATGTATAGAAATATTAGTTTTTTACTCATCTTGAATCTAGAAAATGTGATTCATTATGTATTACTTATTGTCTCTAGAATTTTCTTAATTTCTATATGAAAAAACATCATTCAGTTTACCATTAACAGTCATTTTGCAAGCCTGTGTATCTTGCATTTGTTTTATTGTTGTCTTATTACTCTCATAGGATGGGACTTTTATTCAGTATTAAGTAAAAATCATAATAGAACATGCCATTTTTGTTGTTGCTAAAGGGGAGAACCCTAAAATCCTGTCATTATTTATTATGTTTCTGAACATTCTGGTAGTCAAATAGTAAAATTTAGGAAGCTGTTGAAAGTTAAGAAATTCTACTTCTATTACTAGTGTATTAATGCCTTTAAAATCATGAATGGGTGTTAAATTTTATTAAATACTCGTTCTGCATTGACATAACCATGGTTTCTCTTTTAACATGACTGTATAGTAAATTTCAGTAATATATGTTCTGTTAAGGCATCCTTACTTTTTCTAACATCTTTGATAAGTTTCAATATCAACATTATATTAGCTACATAAAAATAAAAAAATATAGACAGCCTTCCTTTTTATACTATCATGCTATTACATAAAACTATTTATATGTGTAACTATTGTATGATATAGGAGATATCTCATAAAGTTTGTTCCAGTTTTTGCCTAAATATATCTGGACCTGGTATTTTTGCTTGCTTGTTAGGTTGTCAATAATTCTGTCTAACTGAGTCAGTTATGTATATGGCTATTTTAGTTTTCTATTTCTTCTTAAGTCACTTTTGGATGCTTTTCCTTAAAATCACTATTTTTTTCTAAGTTGTACTACTTTTTGACATAATGCTTTATGTTTTTTTAATATTTAAAAAAATATTTTGCAGTCCTTCCCCCTCCTAGCGGATAACTCTCCAAATGGCCTCCATACTATCATCCTGTTCCTGTTCTGGCTGTTTGCTCAGTTTTTGCTTTTTTAGATTCAGTTGCTTATGGTTGTGAGTTTGCTGTCTCTATAATGTTTAAAGTTTCAGTCTTTTTCCTTAATTAAGTTCCTTTAACATTTCAAATAATAATTGCTTGGTGATGTTGAACTCCTTCAGCTTTATCTTGTCTGGGAAGCACTTTATCTGCTCTTCCATTCTAAATGATAGTTTTGCTGGATAGTCATCTTGGTTGTAGGTCCTTGCTTTTCATCACTGTGAATACTTCTTGCCAGGTCCTTCTAGCTTCTAAAGCTGCTTTTGAGAAATCAGCTGACAGTCTTATGGGAACTCCTTTGTAGGTGACTCTACTTTTCTCTTGCTGCTTTTAAGATTGTCTCTTTATCTTTAATCTTAGGCATTTTAATTATGATGTGTCTTGGTGTGCTCCTTTTTGGGTTCAACTTGTTTGGGAGTCGCTATGCTTCCTGGACTTGTATGTCTATTTTCTTCACCAAATTAGGGAAGTTTTCTTTTATTGTTTTTTCACCTTTTTCAGTCCCTTGTTCTTCCTCTTCTCCTCTTGCACCCCTTTGATTTAGATGTCGGCAAGTTTAAAGTTGTCTCAGAGGTTTGTAATTGTCTCCTCATTGTTTTTCATTCTTATTTCTACTTTCTGTTTCACATGAATGTTTAATTTATTCTTTTGTTCTGGATTGTTTATTTGAATGCCAGCTTCCTTCCCTTCAGTGTTGGTTCCCTGTATATTTTTCTTTATTTCACTTCGTATAACTTTCATTTCTTCTCCATTCTTTTTGTCATTCTCTGAGTTCTCCAGCATTCTTATCACCAGTGTTTTGAATTCTGCATCTGATAGGCTGGTTGTCTTCATTTTGTTTAGTTCTTTTTCTGGAGTTTTGTTCTGTTCTTTCATTTGGCCCATAGTTCTTTGTCTCCTCATTTGACAGCCTCCTTGTGTTTGTTTCTGTGTATTAGGTAAAACTACTTTTACTCTCTTAGTAGCATGGCCTATGTAGCAAAGGCACCTGTAAATTGTGTGGAGGAGAAACTTAGGTAATTGTCAGGGTAGGGCCACCTGCTTCACAGTTTTGTGGCTCTGTTTGTGGTGGGAGGCTTAGAGAGGGGACAGTGTCACTGCCTGGCTTCTGGCCATTTGCCCGGGATTCACCCCATTTCCAGTCACTTCACCCACTTCCTGTATGTGATTGGTGCCCTTCCAGCTCCTGCCCTGGGGTTTGTGTATGATCTATAACCACACAGGCCCTTAAAGCTGTGATAATCTGGCAGTTTCTTCTGCTGCCTCAATCCCCACCGGATGTTACTGCCAGAGATAATTGGGGTTTATCTTCCTAGTGCTGGAATCCTGGCCTGTGCAGTCCTGCCTAGGGCTGTGATGGCTTACTCCCGGGCTATCCCTTTCCGTTTTTATCCACCCCATCTGATGTCCTCCATTCCACTGCTGCTGCTGCTTGTCCAGGCCAAATTCCTCTCCGTCCTGTCCTTGCAAATCTCCCCCACCCTACCCATCTGGATGAATGTGGCCTCTTTAAATCCTTGGTTGTTAGACTTCCACAGCACTCATTTTCTGATAGTTCTGTTTGTTATTTGTTTTTGAGGTCTGTTGTAATTCTTTCTGTGGTTGGTTGTACAAGAAAGTAAGGAGGGGAAGCATGTTTACCTTCACCTCCATCTTGATTGGAAGTTGACATCAAGTTTTGTATATAGTATGCATGTTGTTATTTATTTACAAATATTTTTTTCAATTTTATTTATTTTTAATTTGAACAAATAATTATATCGAGTATTTTTGCTTGAAGTCTTATGCATACATTTTTTAAAACTTTGTTATTGAAACCAATTTTACCATACTTTGTCATAGAATATGATCTGGATGCTATTAAATTCTTTGTTATTTGTGGAAGCTTGCTGTGTTCCCTGAGACATTCTTTCATATATTTTTAAATTACTGGACAAAAGATTTCATGTGTAACCACTAGATCCTTCTTGTTAATTTTATTAACCAAAATTTCTATATCTAAATATTTGAATGCTGGGGTTTTGTTGTCATTGTTATTATTTCTGAGAAAGATTTGCTAAAATAACTTTTTTCTGAGATTGTAATGTTTTAGGTTGCTGTTTTGGGGTCGGGGGGTGGAATTGAGCTTTTACCATTAGGTAATGAATAGTTTTATTGTTAATAATGCTTTGCCTATTTCTTTTTTAGTTAATAGTTTTCCCATATGCCTCTTCTTTATCCCTTAACTTATAAATGAAAGAGCTAGGTCTCAGAAAAACAAGTAGGCTGTTTGGCTCAGAAAAGAATCAGGATTCAAAATGGATTATCTGACAGAAAATAGATACCAAATTGATGCCGAGCTGAGTCTGATTTCATACAGTTTGGCTGATGGAATTGTGGCCAGACTGTGAGGTGCGCAGCAACTTCTCTGCTGTGTTTGCTGCTCCAGTTCAAACACCTAGACCAGTGCCTGACACTTAGCAGGTGCTCACTGAGCTTTTCTTAATTGGCTGGCTTGTGGAACGGCATTCTCAGCAGGCCATTTTAGACAGCTTCTTTCCCATTCGTGAGAAGAGGCTTGGATGGACTTGCTGCCCACCCCGCCATTTATTTACAAGCACATGACCACTCCCATCTCCTGGGCACCTCCCCATGCCTCAGGTTAGCTGCTACAAACATGGACACCGTAGGGATTGTCCTCCCTGCATTGCCTTCGGCTTGTGAGGACCGGATAAGGTAATGCATGCAAATTAACAGTCCTAGCTTACTTTTAAAGGGTAACACACATACATCAAGGTATAGAAATTAACTCTTAATGAACAGATGGATATAGTATGCTATGAATTAAGTTGGCACTTGCATTAGCTTTTGTATAAAATTGTTGGTCAACCAGGTGTTAAGTACATTTTTGATGTTTTTTACATCTGGGTGTACTTGTGTTAGAACCATCCAGGCTGAGATTTACACTTGTGCCTCTTCATGTAGTGACCACTTAAACATAATTAAGTTAATTAAACTTAGAAATTTAGTTGTTTCGTCACACAAGCCACATTTCAAATACTCATTGGTCATATACATGTGCCTTTTGTATTGTACACCACGTACTGTGTAATACATAGAATATGAACCATTTTATCCCCATAGCAAGTCTTAGTGGGCTGCCTTCTGATACAATGCTTCCAGTGACCCTCAAGTTTCCTTCTTGTAGCCTTCAGACAATATCCACCTCTCAAAAGTAACCAGTATTTCTGATTTGTACCCTCGGTTGGTTTTTCATATTCTTTGTGTATACAGGATCCTATAGTGTGTACACTGTTCTGTATCTAGCTTCTTTTTACTCAACATTGTCTGTGAGATTCATCCATCAGCTATCCATAATTCATTCTCTTCTATTGCTGGGTAGGGTTTCATTGTGTGAATTTACCAAAATGTGTGTGTGTGTGTACACATATATATATATCTCCATTCTCCCAGACACTAACTTTTATTTCATTTACTCCAAGGCCAGGCATGGTGCTAAATATTTACCCAGGTTAACTCGTTCTACCATTACATCTCTAAGTCCTTTGGGATCAGTACTATTACCATTTCCATTTTATAGGTGGAGAAATTGATGAGCAGAAAGGCTAAGTCCCACAGGTGGGCCAGGAGCCCAGTCAGGCAGGCTTCCCCTGGACCTTTGGCTTTTCCTATATTACATGCATGCTGTCAGGTGTACTTGGGCCAACATTGCATACCTGGGAGCATTTCAGTTAGCTGGGCTAAAAGAACAACTTCCATTCCTCGTTCCTCTTTTTTCTTGTTGTGCTTTTGTTTCTGGTTTTAATGTACTTAGTTTGACTTCCTCTGCTAGCCCCTGATGTTGTCAGAGATTATTCCCAAATCTATGCTATTGAATGTTGCTGAGAGCTCAAGCCCTTGGAGCACTCAGGGCCCAAGAAGAGCATGCTTGGCAGTGACAGTACTGGCAGCCCCTGTGAGCCAGGCTGGAGGCACACCCCCTCCTCCAGTGCATCCAGGAGCAGAGCACACGGTTAGATTTCTGTCCCTTTGTAAATAAATGTGTTGTGCGGACTCTAACGTGGGCACCAGATAAATATCCCTTGGTAAGGTATGCATTGCTTATATCAGCATGTGAAAAAGCAGGGTGATTTTGCAAAAGCATGTCCCTCTGCTCCCTCTCCCCGTCCAGAGGTCAAAGTGAGAGAGAGTCTGAGGGCCACGCTCCTGGCATTTTCACTTGCGGTTCCCTCTGCTGGGATTCCCTTCCCTTAGGTACCAGCCTGGCTGCTTAGTGATCCCCGCAGGGCTCTGTACGATGCTACTTTCTCCACATGCACCACCCCCCTCCCCAGGCCTCTGGTTTTAAATAGCATGGCCCCTTTTCAGGCCATTCCTGTTCCTCTTCCTGGTCTGACCTTCTTTTTAGTATTAGCATCATCCAGCATAGCCTGTATTTTACCTGTTGATGTGTTGTCGCCAGCTTTCCCCCATGAGAAAGTTCAGGAAGGTTGGGGGTTTTAGCTCTCTTCTTTGAATCCCAAGTGCTTATGTCAGTGTTGTCAAATACCAGTGCTCAGTCAATATTGAATGTTAATATTAATAACTATTAGGTGCTGAGTCAGTGAATGAGCGGACAGATTCTGAACCACATCTGGGTTGGGTGGTGGGGATACACTTAGTGAGGAAGGGTGGGCATCAGTGAGATAGGAGCATATTGCAGTTGGAGTGACCAGGAGGTGGGTGTTATTTGAAATCAAATTAATACTCTCAAGCAAAGAAAAGGAAAAGGGGCAGTACTATTTATTTAACAACTACTATGTGCTAAATACGTACCCGTATCACTACTATTAAATCGTTATTCTTTAATGAATGCTTATAGTATAGCTAGCAAGTCCAATCAATTTGTATGTTTAATTTAAGCAATGACCTTTGTCAGGGAGGTCTTACTGGTGCCACAAGTGGAATGGTGGTGACAGGCCCAAGGTCACGGAAGCAGGATGTGCCGAGGCAGAGATTTAAATGGAACATGGGCTGATATCAAACTGCTCTTTCCTCAGAGTGGCTGCGTGTTCACAGGGATTCCTTCTATTCTGCCCAGGTTCCCTTCTCTTGTAGTTTGGTGCTTTTATGCCTCTGCTGTGCATGGGTGGGAGCTCCGCCCCTTCCCTGGGTGGTGAGTTGGAAATAGTCCGATTTATCTTTGACGAAGCCTTTCCCCCACCATGGCTGGGACAGCCCCCACATGTCAGATAGTAGGCGCCCAAAGAAGGTTGGCTCAGGTGGGTCTTGCCTCGGGTTGGCTCTGTGGGCAAGCATGTGCTAGCAATCCTGAGCCTGCCTCCAGCTGCTTCGTTCCGCCGCCTCATCCTGGCACTGTTGCGGGAGCAGTGTGGGCTCTTTATTTTCTGATCTGTGTTTTAATAATTAATACCTCTGCTTGGAAGTGAAGTTTACCCAAGAACAATCATAAGCAAATGAAAGCTAAACTGTGAAATTGTGGTGGAGAGGGATAACAGGGAGTCACTATAAATAAACCCTAAGCCCATGTGCCTTTTCTTATTTCTTTGACTCGCACACAACTATGAATGTTTGATGAAGCATTTTTACTTATTTATATAGCCTGTCACAGCAAACAGGCATTTGGACCCAGTACCCTCCCTGCAGCAAATAGCTACATTTGAAACATAGAAAGACCCCCGGGTAGAATATGAATGAGATTTTTTTTTCTTCTTTCTCTTTTTTTTCCACCCGCAGGCAGGAGGTAGGTAACATTGCTCTCCTTCTCCCATTAACAGCCTCTATTTATAATTACAACTGCTTATTGAACACCTGTTCTGTGCCAGGAAATCTGTGTAGTGATTCCGCATACTATCACCTTAATGCTCTCAACTCTTGAGGTAGGCATCATTATCCCCGTTTCACAGTTCAGAAAATTGAGGCTCAGAGAGGATGCCTATTGTCCGAGATCACACCAGCAATTAATAGACTGAGGCAAAACTCAGAAGTATGCTTGTCATTCTTTAACCACTGTTTTTCAAACTGCAAGTCAGGTTCAGTTTATTTAGTCATGGCATTTAAAAACATGAAGAAGCAAACTATGATGAAATAAGTAGAAAACAGTAAAGTGGGAGAAATAGAAAACATTATAACATACCATATTGGTATTACATAATGCAACTTTGTTCCCTTGGGCTAGTGATTTTCTACCAGCATGCTGCACGAATTTTTAAAACATGCAATACCTATTTAGTTAGGGACATTGATCTCTTTTAGATTTTCTTTAAATTGTCAAATTAAAAAAAAACAAAAAACGAAATAGCCATTCAGGATGAATGGACCAAAATTATGCCTAAATTTTCATCAGATTGGAAAATAGTATGTTTTTTGGTGTGCTAGAGAATTTTAGCAATTAGTTTGTGTGCCATGATATGAAAAAGGTTGAAAATCCCTATCTTGGGCAGCAATATAAAATGTGTATTTTATGAGAGTTTTCAATCTTACAAGTTAGACAGGTACTGCTGGGATGCCCGAAGGCTTTCTCCTCTCCCTGGGCTTTTATCAGAGGTCTACAGATGGACTTCATGGTGGGGGCCCTGGAAACCAGCAAGACCATTGTCTTGCACTAAGCATTTTTCTAAGGAAAGGGCCTTTTCACTAAATTATCAAGGATGTTGAGTTCCAACCACCAAGTAAAAGTTAAGGACCCTTGTACTTCATCAGGTTCTCCTTGAGTGACTGTGAGCATAAGCCATTACACTACTCATTTTCTTGTGGAAATGAAGGTACCAATAAAGCAACTTCCATTCCCGTTAATTTAATGTGCACAGCGTTTTCAGGTTGTGAAATGTGGGCATACTCATCATTTTCTTAGCTTCATCATCCCAGTGGCTCCTCCGTCACCCTTAGCTCTTCTATCGTTTAACCCCTCCTACCATCTTCCTAGCCCCTCCCAGTGTCCTCTTAGCTCCTTCTGGCACTTTGCAACGCAGGCAGAAGAAGTGTAACCCCTATTTTAGAGGTGTGGAAATCGAGTCTTGGAGAAGATGACTTGGTTAGTAGCCACTGTTGGAGGTCCCCCCGCCGCACTAAGCACTGCCTGTAGTCCTTTGTTCTAAAGAAATATCAGACAAATTAGATAATATTTCTAAAATGTGAAGTTCCTACCACTCTCATGACTAAAACCCGTGTTTTAGAATAAAGGCAAAGTCAAATGGCAGCACAGATACTCCTTCCTCGGTAGGAAGAGTCTGACCTCCCAGATCACAGCAGATTCCTGTTGCTCACAGAGCCTGCTGTGCCATGCCTTACACTCATGAGATTGTTTGAGGTGTCGCTTTCTGTGTCTAGTATGTACATTTCAGAAGAAGAAGGTCTCAGAGTATTCCTTGTTCAGAGCCTAGTGTATAATAGGTGCATAATACTTGCTGAATAAATGGGTTGACTTACAGCCTGTTTTGTCTGCCACGCTCAGGTTGATGGGAGACTGTAATATTTTCAGCCAAATGGTTAAATCCCAGAAACTCAGTTCTTGGTTTATGAGTTCACGCCTCCACCTTATTTTCAGAGTTTATTGTAATTTGATTTTGGACATTCCTCCTTCGCTCAACATGACTTTGTATTTAGAAAGGTGGTTAAAATGAAGGAAGAAAACCACAATGGTTTTAGAGAATTTATTTAAATCACTGCAAAAACCTCCTAGATATTAAACTGTAGTAATTGCTAAATCATGTTTTAATGATTAAATGGTAGATGACTCAGAACTGTGTGGATTTTAATTTCTCTTTAAACTCACAAGACTTCAGCAATTGAGGAAAGATGTTTTCAGAAAATAATTATTGTGAACAATACCATATAGATAGATACATGTGTAGCTACATAGAGTTAGAGAAATTGAAACAGATTATACTGCATTTATGAAATGTTGGCAAATTTCAGTGTCCAGATGATGCTATTTTTCTCTATTTGTCTAAGTATCCTTTTACCTTCTCATCAGCCCATGGTATCAAGAAGAATCAATGTCCCACATCACTGGCCTCTGCGAAAACTGAGGCAGAGAGGCAGAAGGAGTCAGACATCCTATTATGTGCCTGGTATTGCTCTGGGGTCTTAGGCATCATGGGGATCTTCTTTTATTCTAGGGGATTTTGTAGTCTGCAGAGAAGAAGATATTGAACAGTATGCGTATATATTGAGAGGAGAACTGGTGATGCTAAGGGCCATTTTGCAGGAGGTGCAGGGGGTCGGCAAGGATGTTTCTGAGTAGCGGAGACCTGATTGTAGGACGGTAGCACTTGGCGAGGGGAAGAGGGCAGCCTTGAAGAACTGCAAGAATTGACTTGGCTGGGTGTGGGTCACCAAGGAAGGGATGGACACAAGTTATGGACCACCTGATAAAAGGGTTTCCTTGCCAGCCATAGGCAAGCTTTTGGCTTTTTCCTAAGGGAAGTAGGAAACCACTGTAAGTCTTTAAACCACTCAATCAGAAGATCTCACTTGCATTTTTGGCAAGCCAGATCGTAATGGGGATGATGGGTGAGAGAGGTGAGGCTGGAGAGGGGAGAGAAGTAGAACCTTGTCACAGGACCCACAGGGTAAGAAAAAGCACCCCACATGTCTGGGTTCTTTCTCGTGACTTGACCTCACAGATGCCATATCTAGAAGCATCTTTGGCTTTGGTCTTCTTTGCATTTTCCTGTTACTAACTGAACACTCAAGTTACTGTTACTGAACACTCAAGGCATCCGTGTCATTACTAATTTTATTAATAAGAACCAATGCCTATGTATTGGGTAACAAGTTAACTAAGTCAAGAACTATTTGTTTTAAGTGTTAAAATAGATACCTTTTACTCCATGATTATGTTCCAGAGGTTTAGAAAGCTCAGATAATCAGGGTGTTGCTTCAAGTGTAGATGTTTCTATAATAGCTAAAAAGAAGAAGAAGAAGAAGAAGAAGAAGAAGAAGAAGAAGAAAAACAAAAAACCATACACTTAGTGTTAAGCATCATATTAGATATTTTACATCGAGCTTCTGATTTCATCTTCCAAACAATGTCACGGGGAGGGGGCATTACCATCCCATTCTGCGAGGCATGGGGAGGAGAGCTCAAGCAGCAGAAGTGGCGTACTGAGCAACTCACAGCTGAGTGATGGAGAAAGAGAACAAGGGTCTGTCTGCCACTGGAGTTTCAAATATCTGTAGTGAGCAGGTTGCTGGGCCAAGGGCTTGTGGGGAATAAAGAGTAAACTCCAGGGCCCTTGCTCTCAGGAACCCTGGGCAGTCTGCAGTCTTTCGGAACAAGCAGTTCAAGAAGTGAGTAAGAAACGTCCATGCTCTGCTGCAGGGAAAGGGGGGCAGCAGCTGAGAGGGGAGGGACTCCCCTGGAGCTGGGGCAGCGGGGCGGATATGCTGAGGGTTTTCCAAAGGAGCCCAGTCCCCTCACTCAGTGGCTTAGCCTTGCTTCTTGCTGGCTAGGCTAAATTATTCCATTTGCCTGAACCTCTGGTTGCTGTTCTGTGAGGCCAAAGCCATTGCCTGGCCGCTGCGTGCGTGGTGGGGGTTAGGACCCTTAGTGGGTGTCAGCCTGGGCTCTGAAGACAGACTGAGGGTTCCAGCTCTTCCACCCCGAGCCAGCACTAGGAGCTTCCGAGAGTTAGTTACACTTCCTGAGCTGCAGTTTCTTCATCTATGAAACAGCTGTCCTAAAAAGTTACTAACTCAGGGTTATTGTGGGAAGTGAGAGAATCCAAATACGTGCCGAGCACAGTGCTGAAAGAGGTAAGGGCGAGTGGACCGCAACCATGACCATTTGCCCTCCTGCGTGCCTGCGGAGGACCACAGGCCCCGTCGGGAACGGGAAGAGCTCCTTGCAGCGTTCGTGCAAGAGACGGGGACAGTTTTACCAAAGCCTGACACCTGATAGCAAAGTCAGAAATCTCCGTGTCTTGTGCTCACAGGGACCTCGCCTGTCCCGGTTCCTACCCATGCTGCATGAAGACGTTTTATTAACAGCTTAGAGTCTGGCAGGGATCACGGCCCACTGGCTGCCTCAGGAGGGTGCATGTTGGGGTCTAGGGAGACCAGGAGGCTGAAGATCTGTTTTGACCTGATGGCTATTGATCTTTCCCCAAACTTCATGCCACATTAGGCTGCGATTCTGTAGGTTCATTAATGCCAGAGCGGAAACTTCCTCCAGGCTTCTGTTCACTTTTCATTTACACTTGGTGACAGTCTCACCAGGTGACCAGGTGATGCCCCGGAGTGTGAATCCGTAAAAAGAGTTGGTCGCAGGAGGCCAGTTCAGTGCAGCAGAAAGCGCGCTGGGCTGGGAAGTAGGAGCCCCCCTTGCTGCCCTGACCGGCCTCCCCTGCCATTCCCATTCCCTGCCACCCAGGTTGGCCACCTGTAAAGGACGGTTTGGAAGGATCCCATACTTCTAAAAGGTGATGCTTCTAAAACCAATTTTAAAAACGAATGGAAGTGATTCTAGCTGGGAATGTATTTGAATATGGAACTTTATGTATTAACTAATTTACAATGAACTATACACAAAATAATTACTTAACCCACAAAGATCAGGGTTTTGAAACTCAGTGTTTCAGCCCGGAGTCCCTGTTATGTAATCCATTTATTCATTCACTCACCTGACACGTACCAATTGCGTACTCTGTGCCAGGCACTAGATGCACCGGGGAAAGATTGCAAACGCAGTGGTACATTATGCAGACATGGTCTGGGCTAATGTGAAAGTCATTTTCAGTCGGGAAAGGTGGCAGTCATGCATCATTGCAAATACAAGAAGTTACAAGATTGAAAAGTCCATGATAAAATGGGCAAGCATAGAAAAAGTACCTCACCTAACGAGAACAAGACTTAATGGCCAATCTGAGTTTAAGTTTAAAAAACTGAATTATTTAGAATCACAAATTGTATATTTCAATTGAATCATGGTATGGAGATGGCTCATGAGTTAAGCAATAGAGACTCAAGTCAAATTCTGCCACTTCCCTGCTAAATCATCTTTACCTACATATTTGTGATGATTCTATGACATTAAAAACAAAAAGAAAGCCCCTGGTGGAAAGGAGAAAGCTGTATTCATGTCATACAATCGTACATGTAACAAATACAGTGTTAGAAAGCTGTAACCAATTATGTCCTCCAAACATGGCGCATAGGATACAGTCCTGTTTAGTTTTATTTTCTATTATCCCTTTATGTTTGTTGACTAGTGTTACAGTGTTAGATTCCCCTCTGCTCCTGTATAAAAGCAGAAGGTCTTTTCTGATGAGCAGTAGGCAACACAGATCCCACATTTACTTAATGTAGCAAAACACAATCTCAATTCAGGGATGTCCAATGTCAGAGACTGACACTTTAGTCTCCGTTCCAAGGCGAGTTCCTTTCTGCTCCCTACGAGGGCTGCAGTCACCTCTGCAGCTCCAAGAGGCAGGTAAGTCTCCCTTGCTTTCTCCTTCTGTCTCAGTCTTTCCCTAAATCTTTAGCTTTCGCTTCCAATACCTTGGGGGCTGGAATGTGGATGGGGATGGAGGACAAACAAGAGGACCAGAAAAGGTCCCGACTGACTTTGCTGCGACTCTGAAGGTGTTTCCATGACCTCCTCAGGAACCAGTGCCACCCAAATGACCCCCCTCAGAGGTTTCGTTGTGTAGTGAGTGCCTTCAGTGGTTTTCTGACTCGTTGTTTTCCTCTGCTGAGGTCTGTTCACCCTCGTAGGCTGTCCTATTTCTGAGAATGTCAGATAATGTTGGTAGCTACTGCTGGCATGGCATTTACAAAGTGCTAATTTTCCCCATTTAATTCCCCACAATGCCCTATGTTAGTAAGATTGTTACCCTTATTTTTACAGATACAGACATGGAACCTTAGAAAGCTTAGGGAGCCCTGCCTGGTTAGCTCAGTTGGTTAGAGCATTGTTCCAATAAGCCAAGGTTGCAGGTTCGATCCCTGGTCAGGGCACATACTAGAATCAACCAATGAAGGCATAAATAAGTGGAACAACAGACTGATGTTTCTCTCTCTTTCTCTCTCCCTTTCCCCTCTCTAAAGTCAATAAAATAAAATAGAAGAAGAAGAAGGCTTAGGGAGCTTGCCCAAGATCTTACAGCTAAAATGTGGAGGACCTAAGATTTGAGCCCACACAGTCTGGCTCAGAAACCTTGTACCAGCTCTTCTGTATTCAACCCTTGCTTGTTTTCTCCGGCTTATCCTCCTACCTGGGGCATGGAGAACACTCTGGGGGTATTGGCTGGCCAATCCATCTTTCCTCTTCTGTGTTTCCCTGGTGGGGCTGGATGCCAGCTCACTGGGAAGGGCCCCCCACACAGGTCTCTGAGTAACCCTGGGAGAGTCTCACTAGGCCTGCTGAGAAGGCAGGCACCCCCACACCTACACCCCCTTCCCCAGGAAGGAGGGGGTAGGGCTCATCATGATGCTATTTACCAAAAATTGCTTAATATTCCTTCTTTAAAGGTCATTTGTCATTTCCCTGATGGTACTGAGGGGTTTCGCAGTTCACTCACTGCGTCTTAGCTACCCACTTTTCACATGACTACTGGAGGATGCTATCCTCATCTTATTTTGATACCTGACATATGTCACTTTGGGGTCTAAGCTAAAATCTCTATTTCTTATTGAATTGGAAAATTAAATTTTACACTGTCATTGAGCTTCTATTTCTTCATCTATAACATAAAGATAACTCTGCTATATGTCATGTAACATATAGCATGGTTATTATAGAAATCAACTTAAATAATAAATCTGGAATTGGTTACATAAACTAAACAATTCTGAAAGGAGTGTGGAAATTGTTTGGCCGGCTGTAACTGTAACCAGTACCCTGTTCTCCATTTGGAAATTACCTTGTTTTGTTTTCCCTTTCTGGATCTTTGCTCTCTCACCTCCCTGTATGTGAATCTCACACGGTCTTCAGAGTCAGTTCAAAAGTCTTTTGCTCCCTGAAGTGTCCTCCAACTTCTCCAGCCCTCTGTGGTACCTACTGTGAGGTTTTTTAGTCTGCCTGCTTTTACAAGAGCTCCTTTATCAACCTTTCCCAAGAACAACTACAAATAGAATCATTACCACCATCATCCTGGTACCTACTTATTTTGTGCCAGAGACTAGAGAGATTTTGGCAAAGTCATTATGCTTAAACCAATTACATAGATGAGATTACTAAGAATTACTGAGGTTAAGAGACTTCCTGAAGCTGTACAGCAGGAAAGCTATGGAACTGAGTCATCATCATTATTTTTATTCCAATCTAATGATTTGTAAATAAATAAATACATTTAAATAATTGTATTATGTGTATTACTGACATCAAACCACCACCATCAGCCATCATCATTATCATCACCATTTCATTGTAGCTCTCAAAGTCATTGTCCCCTCTTCAGAGCTCAAATCTATACTTTGTACAGGTCAAATTTTTTGTGTTGCATGCATGAAGTACTTATAAACTAGGGTTCACATACTTTTCATTTTAGTGTTTAAAGAATCTTTATTGTGTGCCTGCTACATTCCAGTCGATACTTTTGGTGCTATGCTGGCAATATATTAGTTAACAAAGTAGGCAAAATCTTCTCATTCATTTAACTTATATTTAGAAGGTAGAAGGGCAATAATAAACTAAAAATGCATCATATAATATCAGGAGTGATACATTTTCTTTCTTTCTTTTTTTTTTTATTTAAGATTTTATTTATTATTTCCAGAGAGAGAGGAAGGGAGGGCAGCAGAGATGGAGAGAAGCACCAATGTATGGTTGCCTTTCACTGGTCTCCAGCTAAAGACCTGGCTGGAGACCTGGCTTGTGCCCTGGCTGGGGAATTGAACCAGCGACCTTTGGGTTCGCAGGTTGGTGCCTTACCTACTGTGCTACCAGCCAGGGCAGGAGTGATATGTTTAATAAAGAAAACTAAAGGAGAACAAGGCAACAGAATATGAGCATGCTGTGTTTTCAGACTCTGTTATAGGCATCGCAGTTACTTCCCAACAGCCATCTTAGGAGGAAGTCTGGGTCAGGATTACTGTCATTTGTACAGATGAGAAAAGCTCCAGGTCAGATAACTCACTACCGTTTCTGTTTCATCACGGCCACTTCCCATCAACCTGACCCTTTATGCTCTAGGAACTTTGACTTAAGTGATATGGCTTTCATGGTGTAGTGGAAGCTTGAAAGATTTCTAGGTGTGATAGCTTAGATTATTGTTCAGCAAATATTCACTCTCCACCTGCCACTGAGCCAGGCATACTTTCCTACCCCATTGATATTGGGCTTGACTATTTGACTTTCTTTGATCATTGGCATGTTAGCAGGTGTGCATGGTGATAGCTTGAAATGTGCCGGCACAGTGGAGTTTCCTTCTTGTGCCTTGTTGCATCTCTGTGGGAAGATGCCCCGCAGAGGCTGCTGGTCCAAAGAGCATGAGAGACTCATGAAGTAGACCTGAACACAACCTGCAGCGTGCAGCGAGGGAAGCCCAGTCTGAACAGTCTGACCCTCACTTAACCCACAGACACATAGATAAATACAGGCTTGAATGAAAATTTAAAAAAAAAAAAAAATGCTGGTGAGGTACTTAATGGCAGTAACTAGCTAATGCTTGAATCAAGAATTAGATAAATCCCTGCTTGCTCAATCTAGCTCTTCACTTTGGCCAACTTCCTTAATGTTTTAGATTCTTAAGTTTTTTTCATCTATAAAATGCTAATAGGAAGCAGACTTCATGGATTTGCCTTGAAAAAGAGAACAGACAATGCCTGTGAAATAACTGGCAATATGGTAGATGCTCAGTAAACTTTTTCTCATTCTCCAAAAGCTGTGAGCATGCTTCTCGGTTTTCCAGGCAAGCTCAGCTTCTCAGATACGGCCTCTGGCCAGCTGACCTGGACCACTCAGGCTTTTCCCTCTCCATCTTCCCCAGCCTTCATTCTCCTCCTCCAGCAGTCAGTTCAACTCATTTTCGTATTTGCTGGAGAAATTTCAATAAACGTGTAGCATCAGTTTGATAGTCCATGCTGGCATTTGAGCTTCTAATATGTGTTTGTTTTTTGTTTTGTTTTGTTTTTTAAATTTTATTGTTGTTGTATTACATCCATCCCCTTTTTGCTCCCCTCTGTCCCCCTCCCCACCCATCCATTCCCCCCAAAGTCAATCCCACCTCTTCTCCATGTCCATGATTCCTTTATGTGTTTATAATTATGCTGCGTTATCTTAATTATAATGATATGAGGAAGGGAGCAGGGTAGAAGGATTGAAAAAGAAAACTTCAGAAAAAATGTCCCATGAAAAATAACTCATCGTTAGTGGACGACAGGCCGGCAATTGTGGCTATAATTGGAAATGGTACTATTAATAAAATACTTCTTCATTCTATGTAATAAAAAAAAATGGAAGCCCTTTGCAATTACCCAATTTCATGTAAAATTAACATTCCATGGTATTTCCCATAAATGGGTGGTTGGCACACGTGGGTGGAGACAATAGCTCGGAAGTGATATCAGGGCTGTGACCGGAGAGAAGGTGAGGCAGGGAGGGCGTAAAGGCAGCGGAAGGGATTTAGGCTTCACTGGAGATGGAAAACATTGAAGGTTAGAGTAGGCGTTAGTTTCAGAAAAGCAGTGGAACATCAAGGACTGGCCTCGCAGGGCAAGCCATGGGGATATTTGTTAGCTTCTTGAATAGCTAAGTGGGGACATTTACATGAGTTGCGTTTACTTAAGTTTCGTGTTCAGGCATAAGCCCTCCTGCTCGTCCGCGCAGTGCCCTCCTTGGCTATCCGAACCCACTGCTTCTGCCCCTACCCGGAGCTGGATGGTAAGATGAAGAAGCTTCTTCATGCCATGACTTTTTTATATTCTGCAATGAACGTCTTGATTAAGTTTTCATTTAATTTATTTTTAAAAAAGATTTTGTTTATTATTTTTAGAGAGAGGGAAAAGGAAAGAAGCCGAGAGGGTGAGAGACATCAATGTATGGTTGCCTTTCACCTGCCTCCAGCCATGGACCTGGCTGGAGACCTGGCTTGCAACCTGATTCTGTGCCCTGGCTGGGGAATCAAACGAGCATCCTGTGCCACCAGCCAGGGCTTGATTAAGTTTTATATGCATGTGGATCATGGTGAGGAAAACACCATTGAAAAGTCACCCCTTTGTAACTGAAAATGGGAACATTTGGGTAAATTTTGGATATATTAGGCTGTAGTTAACTCCCAAATCATAGAGTTATATGCCTTTTCCAGGGGCACAGCCAGGATGCAGTCTTTACTTTTATCCATCTCCTCCAATTTAGTCCTGTTATTCTTGTCCATTCCACCCGCTAAACACACACATGCACACACACACACACACACACACACACACAAATGTATTTTCCTCTTTCTTTTGACGTTGCTATAGTCTAGAATGCATTATCTTCTGTCTAGACTTATACAGCCTCCTTGAATAAGTGGATAGTCACCAAAATTGAATCTGGGTTAGTTTCTTGACTTTAACAATAAGTAGTTTGAACCCCTGGAAAAAAATTGAATTCTAAACTTAAATTCTTCTACCAAAAAAAAAAACAAAACAAAAAAAACACACAAAACAATTCATTCACATACTTCCCTCCTCCCTCCTCTGGTGGTTGTGACTAGTAAGTTGGACAATTCAGGTAAAGTGCTTGGCACAGTTACGGGCACACGCTGAGTGGCTCAATGTAGTTTGGCTCATTTTATCATTATTATCTGTGTCCATTCTTCCCCTTAAGATTCCTCTTCCACACTGATAGTCAAATGGATCTTTCTTAATTGTATCTCTGACAGCATCACTCTTGTGATCAAAATTTTTCTGTATGTACATGTATCTTGTAATAAATTATGCGTCATCTTTATTTTATAAACTGAGGCTCACGTGCTTAGCTTAGTATTCAAGTCGCATCCTGGGGTCTTTGCGTTGTGCACAGAGGGTCCCTCCAGCATCACTGAACTCTGGCCTCATTAAGTGACTTGGCATTTTTTAAACTGAAGATGACTTTGGACTTCTACACCTTTATAAATGCCACCTAGGAAAAGTCTCCTCCTTTTCTGCTATACCACACCCAGCACCTAAGTGGCACTTAAGTCCCTGTTCTTAGCAGGAGATTGCTCAAGTCAGCCAGGCACGTAGACTTCTCTCTCCCCTTGGTTTTTACACCAAGTCCTCCACTTTGTCCTTCTCCTTGGTGGTTGAGTCACTAATTCATTGAGGGATTATTTTTCATGTTCAGCCAGATTTGATGCCTCTTTAATCTGACCCCATCTGGGTATAATTCACTGCATCATGAGGCCTCTTTGCGAACTGCCTCTGAATGCCACCTGGATAACGGGGGCTTCCAGCGGGTTCCCTACCGCATGGGGTCCACGTCTTTTGTTGTTGTTCCAGCCTGCGATTGCTTGAGATGTTCATACTCTCCCTCCGCTTCCCTTGTCTCTGTTCAGATGCAGTTCACCATGCACATGTGCACGATCGCATGCATGTTAGGGCAGAAGAGGCAGTTGGGAGATGGTAGGCTTCCTCTTTGGACTTTCTTCCCTTCCCAGGCATCATGAATTCATATGCCAGAGACTTGCCAGTTTGCTGCACCGCTGGTGACTTGCTGTTGTATCTCAACTTTCTTCTGCTTAAAACCTGATAATGGATCAATTCTTTCTAAGCCCATGTGCATGGACAAGAGGGTTTGTGTCTTCTGGAGGATGAAGAAAGGGAGTTGGGACTGGTATCTCCCTAATCCTGAACATACAACAGCAAGGTGAACCTCTTTGGGTTTCTGCTAAGAAGGCAATTCAAATTAAGACGTTCTTAATTCCTCTATAATTATTGAAAGACAATTAGAATAAAAATTAGAGCTTTGCTGGTCTTCCCTGTCTCTAATACTTGAATCTCTTCTATGTTATTTTTGGAATGTGACACCTCCCCCTGATTATTTCCATTTTCAGAGGCCTTACCACCACCATAGGCCCTTTTTTCCATATTTAGAAATATCTGTCCCATAGTGGGCTCACAAAATGGCAAATGTTCCTATTCTGATTGTTATTGGTTTTAATTTTAAGATCATGGATCTTGGTTCTAGGCAGTCCTCCCACTCACCCTCTAGGTCACCTTAGTCCAGTGATTCTCAACTAGGGTTGATTTTTCTGCTCAAAGGGTATTGAGCAATATCTGAAGACACTTGTGGTCATCACAACTCAAGTGGGGCCTCCTAGCATCCAGTTGGCAGAGGCCGGGAATGCTGTTAAACATGGTACAATACACAGGACAGTCCTCACAACAAGTAATTATTCAGTCCCAAGTGTCAATAATGCTACGATTGCAAAACCCCACCTTAGTCAAAAACCTTGGCTGTCTCAGGGTCTGTTTTCCCATATGTATCCCATACATATGGGATATGTATGATACTTGCTTCACAGTATCAGCGAGAATTAACATGAAATTATATTTGCCAAGCATTTTTTTAATTTAAAAATTCAGTTACAGTTTATATACAATATATTACAATATATGTTGTACACTAACATATTGTTTATATAAAATATGTTAGTGTGCAACATAGTGATTAGACATTTATATAACTTACCAAAGGGTCATCTCAATGTGTCTGATACCATACATAGTTACTATAATATTATCAACTATATTCTCCATGATGCACTTTATATCCTCACAACTGTTTTTATAACCGGCAATTTGTATGTCTTAATCCCTTCCCTTATTTCACTCATTTTAGCAAGTGGCTGGCCTAATTTAAGCACTCAAAAAATAAGCTCTTGTAATTATCACATATATAATACATGAACCATGGTGCATAGGACATAGCTACAGCAATTGGAATGTTAAACATTAGTGTTAAGAGTGGTGCTAGTACCACAATCATTCAAATGATTGAAAGCAGCTAATATTTACTCCCTCACAGTGTCTGATTTGTTCCCTATGACACTGTTACAAACCTTCATATCAGTCTAGCTTCTCACATCTGGACCTATTCTACTCTGCTAATAATATTCCTAATGTTACACTCAGTTCTTAGCATGGTTCTCTAGGTGAGGTCTGAGCACTGCAACAGTGGAGATGTTCCCTTCCCAGTTCTAAGTTTTTGTTAACGTAGCCTAAGACTATAGTTCCTTTCTCAGTGGTACCCTTACTGTTAACTCACAGTGGGACCTCTGATGCCCAGATTATCGAATGGAAATTGCATAGTGAGGAGAGGAGGAAGGAACACCCAGTGGAACATGTGTTTATTACCTTATTGGAGAAGACTCCCCAGAAGTCTACTTGGGCACCCATGTCTAATCTAGGCATGAGGGGTCCAAATTCAGAGATGTAAATTAGGAGATGACTGCTAAGAAATAAAAGATGAGGAAGAAGAGGGGCTAGTGTGAGAAGGGGGGGGGAGAGAGAGAAAGAGGGGGAAGGATGGAGGGAGGCAGAGGGAGGGGGGGAGAGCCAGTGAGAGAAGGAGAGTGTTGTTTATACTTGTGGAACACTCCCATCTGAACAGCAGCTGGCGTGTGTGGGTGCCTCCTCCCACGGCTACCAGAATTGCCACTTGCTACAGGTGAGCTTGATTTGGAGCCTCTATCACAGCCTCTCTGTATGTCTCTTTCTTTGATCACATCTCACTACCTCACTGCGCACATCCAGATAAATGAGAGAATTCCTCAAGTCCCGCCCGCCCATGCATGCAGGCTCCCTGCACAAATGCCTCCCCGGGATGGATCTCTATTATTTCACCAAAAACATCAGAGGAAGGATTTGTTCTGCTCCACTGAAGGCATGATTACCTGTTCTCTCTCCTGCCTTAGGTTAGTTTTTTTTAGTTGCTCCTTGGAGAAAGGATAAAGAATAAAAGAAGGTATCTATAACTTAGCTGAACCAGTTTTAACCAGGACTAAATGAGAAAGGAAGAAGGTAATTCAGGATTATCTAGCAAGGGAATATAATGAATTTCTGAGGTGCCTATATGACTTCATATCCACATGGCACCCCCCATGCATGCTTGGGACAGCCCCACCATCCCATAGGTTCATGGATCTCACTTCTGTTCCTTCTGCATCCTTCTTTTGCTCCTTCTCCTGTTTGTATCATTTCGGCCAGGGTTAAGGTCATAGGTGTCAGGCCAGCTTAGACTCCAGATAGAGCTGTCTCCATATGGAGATACTAATATCACCCACTTTCTGGGCTTGTGGTGAGTGACACAGGAGGTCATAGTGCCTGGCATAGAGTCAACACTCAACAAGTCAACAAATGTGACTTCAAGGTATCCCTATTGTGTGTATTTACATCCATCTTGTAGGTGTCCTCATTTGCATTAGTAAATGAAGACTCCCTGAGGCTCATAGAGGCAGTGCCATTGTTCTCAAGGGTGAGCAGATGCCAGCAGGCAGGTCCAGGATCTGAACCTCAGCATTATGATAAAATAATTTCACACCATGTTTTCACTGTGCTGTTTCACCTCACCTCTTTGTATGTACACTATCTTTTTAATTACAGTTGTGTAGAATAGAATTTAGACCCCCAGCCTTGACCAGTAATAGTGAAGTGGCACTGTTGCACTTATAATAAGATGGCTTATCAAATGTTTTAATATGCATCTCATAGAAATTTTTATGTACCAAGGTTCAGAGAGGCTTGGTGAGATGTCCCAGGTAACACAGCAGCTAGGCTGGAGCTGGAGACCCTGATCTTCTTCCCCTGGGTCTGCTGAGTGTCTCTTTGGGATTCTCTGTTTTCCCTCGCCAACATTGCTCTCTCGCTTTCTGCTCTCATTTTTGTGTGGTGGTGGCACGTGATCACGAATAATAAAGCAAGCCTGCTCTAGCTGTCATGTAGGAATGGGAAATTGAAATTATAAGTCATTAAATGGAAAACCCCAAGCTTCATAGTAACACCAACTCAGCTTCAATCCATTTTTGTCTATATATTTAGCCAGTCTATTTTTAAGAGTTTAATATTGAGAAATAGGACATTCTTATAAGGCAGCTGCATTAATTTCATGCCAAAATCTCTGCCTTTTACGATAGTTGATTTACATGTGTTTAAAATATATAACCACCCTTTTGCACTGGGAAGATATGCCCTTCATTTAAAGGAAGGTGGGTGGAAGTAGTGAGACTTGTACGTGTTGCATAGTTTACTCCCTGGTCAACCCCTCCCCAACCGCAGCCTGGGTCAGCCATGTACCTATGTCAGCGTGCGTGTTTTCCATATGCCTCGTTCAGTGCCCCGTTATATAGACTACAAAACATTTATTCGTCCTTTCAGCAAGCATAGCTTGACCCTGAAAGCTCTGAATAGATGGATGTATTAACAGTCTTTATGCCACTGAAGAGATAACCAGGTTTAGATGCTGTCATTTCTGCCATCATTCTCCTAATTATCATTAATATGGCCTAGAGAGAAGCTGTCTGAGAGGGCTTTCTTTCATCCACTCCAAAGTCATGTCATTAAACTAGGTTTATTGGTCCCATTCCAAAATAAGCCGTGAAGTAGTATTTGAAGGTATTTGTCCAGCTCTGTTATTTATAGGCTCTATGGCCTTTGAAAAATTAATTAACCTTGGTGTGCATCACTTACTTATTTGTAAGCTGAATATAATGAAATGTATCTTGGAAGGTTGTGTATCAGTCCGTTCTTGTCACAAGAATGCTATATAATAAATAATCTCAGAATCTCAGTGGGATCTAATAATAAACATCTCAATTTATCATGTATCTGAAGATGAGATGGAGTGCTGTGCTCCTCTCAGATGGGTTTGCTCATCTGCTGAAGGTTGGCTGGGCTCAGTGACCTGGGCTGTAGGGGTCGTGTGACCCTGCTCTGTGTTGTAGAGCTGTGACTCTCCCATGAGTTGCTCATTGTCCTTGAGCCAGCAGGCTAGCCAGCACCGTCCTTCTCCTGCTGGTGGCAGGCGTGCATGTGTGAACAGAAACAGGTGATGCCTCTTGAAGCCCTGGGTCAAAATTGGCACATGCTGATTTCTACCCCATACAGTTGGCCCAAGTAGTTCACAGAGCCAGGCACAGGTCAAAGGTCAGTGAGTACACTCTGTGCCTACTGAGGCTGTATCAAGGCTGCGGGTGCCGGGAGCGGTAAAGGAACGAGGCTTAGTTCCACATGCTCCAGTCAGTTGTGAGAATGACCTTAAATGATGTCTGTGGTTACTTTAAAATAATACCTGTCACATTATAAAGATTCCATACATGGTAAATATTATTATTATAATTGTGATTGGGGCTCATGAAATAATCTTGATAAATTGAATAGTATGTTTAGGTGAACCTTGCTATAATAAGATAAACCAGAGCCATGGCCAGAGTGGCTCAGTTGTGGGTTCAGTCCCCAGTCAGGGCATGTTCAAGAATCAGTCAATGTATGCATAAATATGTGGAAGCACAAACTGATGCCTTTCTCTCTAATCCATAAATAAAACATTAAAATAAAATATATATTTTAAAATCTATAAATCAGAGAAGTTCAAGCTAACTGTCTGGGGGAAGAAGTGAAAGCAAGAGGGGGTTAAATTGCTGGGGAGGAAGGGATTCCAGGTAAGACTGTGGGACTCTCTTCTCTCTGCAAACCAGTTGCCAGAAAAACAACTTCCTTCCTTTGTCAACAACAGATAAAAATTGTCCCCAGTGTTCGCCACGGTGGAACTAAAATTTGAGACCTGGTGATTACTCTCTGAGAAGATGAAAAACACACTTGATGACCATGACACAGCAGGCAATGCAAGTAACCAGAAGCCCATGAGCGTAGTGTATTTTCCAGGTTTATGTTGTGGCTGTATCAGGTCCCAGGTTACGGCCAGATCCAAGGTCTAGCCATGATGGGCATCAGCTGAGGTATGGTGCAGGCAGAATCCCCGGATGTTACAGGGATGATCATGAAACTCATACCTGGGAGGACAACAGGGAATTGGAGTCCAGCCTTGAATCAAACACCATGGGTTACCCAGTCGGGAAATGGAGAGTTTAGCATACGCCAGGCCTTGACTTGGCTCAAGGTCCCCTCTGTAAGCTTATCTCACTTACGCTGGATAACAATAATGATAATGAAGGCTCTACTTTATTGAGTGTTTAATCCATTTGGGGTACTGTGCTAAACACTTTGCATATATTATTGCATGGAATTCCATGAAAAAAAAAGTCCCACAAAAACTCACCATTCTTGAGAGCGGCTGATGCACACGGTTTTACAGATGAGGAACTGGGGCTTAGAGACGTTAAGGAACATGCCCGATACCCAACGTCCCATAAGGTGTAAGTGATAGAACGGGGGGTTAAACCCCCAGTGCGTCGCGTACCCATGTATCTGAGACAACAGCAACAAGTACCAGGGGGGAGAGTGAGGCTGGAGAGCTGGGCTCGCAAAATCGTTGGGCTTTTGAGCTAGGATCCGAGAGAGTCGGTCCTTCCCAGCTCAAAGATGGAGCTTCTTGGTAATAAAATTGTGTCCCACTTGAGGTGCGAGAAGAACCAAGCTCTGTGGGGTTTTCTCTACAGTCCTTGCCCCTTCTGCCTGCTGACGCCCCGCTTTGTGTCGTCTTCTTGACCTGGTATGACATCCTTTAAGTCTCAGAAGGATGGCCATCTCCTCTGGAACAGTTCCAAAGCCTTTTTGCTCACAGAAGGAATCAGAGGGCATGTTTTCAGTGTTCTCATCTCCTGTCTCCATCTGGACATTTAACACAATGTATTTTCATTGTCTTGTTTCATTCCCTAAACAGTGTCACATTTTAAAGAAGGGACAATGTTCAGCTCATCACTGTGTCCCTAGTGCCCACCTCTGATCCAGTGCTCAATGATGGTGTTGGATGAAGAATTCCAGATATATAATATAGGTGCTTTCCGGCGCCAAAGAGAGCTGAGCCGTACACATGGTCTTCCAGTGCATTTGCAGAGGGGTGGATCGAAGGGAGGGGTTGGGCTAGCGACTGTGAGTCCCATCAGATTCTGGGCATGTGCACGTTTCACCACATTGGATGGAAAATCTGGATTTGCTATGATGGAGGCTTTAAGATCTTTCAGTAATAATAACAGTAATTTCCATCTTGGAAATCCTTACTCTGTATCTGGCACTGTGATAAACATTTTAGCATTTTATTTAATCCAAAAGCAGCTTTATAAAGTTGAAATTACAAACCCCATTTTACCACTTGGAGAAGCTGAGGCTCTGAGTGGTTACATGATTTGCCCGCAATTCAAAACTAGTAAGAAACTTGGCCAATATTCCAAATTGTGGCTGACTGCAAAGCCTTTTCCCAGAGCTGTGCCTTGCCACCAGGGTGGTGATAGAGTGACCAAGAAGTCTTTGTACCAGCTTATCAGGTCACTTTCCCTTTCTATCTTCCTTCCTTCCTCCCTCCCTTCTTTCTTTTTAATATTTTATTTGTTTACCTTTAGAGAGAGGGGAAGGAAGGGAGAAAGAACGGGAGAGAAACATCATTGTGTGGTTGCCTCCCACACGTCCTCAACTGGGGACCTGGCCCGCAACCCAAGCATGTGCCCTGACTGGGAATCGAGCCAGCGACCCTTTGGTTCACAGGCCAGTGCGCAATCCACTGAGCCACACCAGCCAGGGCTGATCACTTCCTCTTTCTTTCTTGAATTGGACTTGTTGGCTTGTCATGTCAACTCCAGCCTGACCTGTGAAAAATCTGCTTTGCTTCTCTGGCTCTATAAAATGGGAAGCTGCAAAGATGGCATTAGTTTAAAGAGGTGAAAGTATTTTGCGAACTGAAGAGGGCAGTTCCTACAGTTACTACACCACTCTTATTGAAAGCCTCTTTTACTTTCATTTAGAATTACAGGGCAACAGAGCAGGACCATCTTAGAGTTCATCTATGTCTGGTTAGGGACCATGGAACCAGCTCTGGGGATTGGGTTTTTTAACAGAACAAAGGAAAATATCACTCAATTTAATGCCATCATTCAAACTCAGTGCTGTTCTCCAGGAGAAATTATGACCACCCTACCAGCCTGCAGTATTCGCTGGCAGGCCCACAATTGTATGTATAAACAAAAGGCTATTTCTGTGTTTTCCAATTTGTATTTGTTGCTGTTTGTTCATTTGTCTTGTCCTCAGGCATTTGCTTGAAGATAAGCTGCACCAGGCATCAAAGGTGTAAGAAATATGTGTGAGAAAAAACTACAAAGTGAGAAATTCTATCCATCGACTTCTTATCCTCAGAATTGGGAAGAGGTGGCCACTTTTAAAAATGTGCATAAAAGTTTGAGATGTATTCTACTGGTGGAGTATTCTCATTTGGCTGAGAAATCGTTGACTGCTTGCTTTCTCGCTTATTTTATTACTTAGTTTTTTTCTAGCACCATTTATGCCTCCATACACTCTTCTACCTCCACCCACGTCCCTCCCTCACCCCTGCGATCACTGTTGTCGATGCCCCTGAGCTCTTTCTCTTTTTCCCCCCATTTTGCTCAATCCTCACCCTCTCCTTCCCCTGAACTGTCAGCCTGCTCTCTTATCTGTGAGTCTCTCTCTATTTTGCTTGTTAATTCAGTTTGTTCATTAGATTCCACATAGAGTAAAATCATACGGTGCCTGTCTCTTTCTGACTAGGGCACTTCTTGCTTATTTTGCTTCTTTCTTTTCATGAAGTGGTGACTCCTAGATGAGATGGAATGTTGGGTTCAGTGACTAGACTCTCACAACTTCCAAATGACCTGCTTCTTTGCGTTTATATCAGGTCCTCCCAGATGAGGAGTATTTAGGACTAAGCTGCTTCCTCTTCATTTTGTCTTTGCAATCTTGGCATCTGAGTATGCCCAGTCCAAAGCCAGGGCATGCAGATTGAGGTCTCATTTAGGGTTCTTCAGAGAACAAAGCCAATATGTTCAGGTTGGATGCAGATCTAGGTTGGTTGCATACATCCTACCTATCGCTGTAGAGTTGACCCTTGACAATGTGAGTGTGAGGGATGTTGACCCCCTGCGTGGTAGAAACTCTGCATACAACTTTTTTTTTTTTTTTTTTAAGATTTTATTTATTATTTTTCAAAGAGAGGAGAAGGGAGAGGAAGAGAGGGAGAGCAACATCAATGTATGGTTGCCTTTCACCTGCGTCCAGCTATGGACCTGGCTAGAGACCTGGCTTGCAACCTACTTATGTTTCCCTGGCTGGGAATCGAACCAGCAACCTTTGGGTTCGCAGGCCGACACCTTATCCATTGTGCCACCAGCCAGAACCCCACATACAACTTTTGACTTTATGTATTTATTGAAAAAAAAATTGTGTATAAGTGGAACAGTGTAGTCACACTGTGTTATTCAAAGGTTAGCTCTATATATCTCTATATTATGTCTATATCTACCTATTGATTGATTTTAAGAAATTGATTAGTACGATAGTAGAGGCTGAAAAGTCCAAACTTTTCAGATTAAGCTGGTACATTGGAGACCCAGGGAAGAATTGATGTTGCAGGTCAATTCTAAGGGTAGTTTGCTGGCAGAATTCCTTTTTATTTGGGGGAAGGTGGTCTTTTTTTTTTTTTTTCTGTTAAGGCCCTCAACTAATTGGACAAACCCACCGACATTATGGAGAATAGTCTGCCTTACTAAAAACCTTACTAATTTAAATATCGATGTCAACTAAAAAATACCTTCACGGACAAGTCTAGGATAAAATTTGACCGGATGTCTGACTCACAGCATACACAAGTGGACACGTATGTTAAACATCACAAGATCTAAGACTACAGGTATTTTAGAATTTGGGAAATCAGGGGAAAGTGGAAATAGGGGAAATGAATGCAAGACTTTGGTCTGCTGCTTTTATCATGACTTTGTCTCTCGATCCTTCCGGTTTCACATCGAATAAAAGGGAGAATATGTACTTCTGAAAAGAAGTACTGGAGTGGATGTGTTCTAATGAATTCTTTTAAAAATGAATGAAAGGATGGATGGATGGATGAATGAAATGATTGAGTAACATCACGGAGCTAAAGAGTGAGAGAAAGTTGGATAATGACTGCTCCCTCTTAAGGCAATTTATGTGCATAATTACATTTAATCCTCCCAGTGACCTTGCAGACATTTTCAGAGGAGGAACCTAAGGTTGTGCAATAAGAGGGAGTGAGTCAAGGCCAAGTTTACATTGAAACCCTTTTTTTACTTGCCATAGGCAGCATGGCTAGCTAATGCCCACCTGTGTCTCAGTTCTCTGAACAGTTCTCTAATGACACAGAACTGGGAAAATGGGTCGTGCACTGAGCTTAGCACCTCCAGGTTGGACAGTCCTCACCATCAGCCCCAATCTGAGTTCTTCTCACGTGGCTGGTCAGTTGGCAGTCAAGGTGAGCCCCTGTCTCCAGCCAGGGCCAGGTGGTTTGGGGCTCCTGGCCCAGATGATTTAAGAAGGGCTGGGCTCTCAGAGCCATTTTTCAGGGCATATCCAAGCTCCAAGCCTGGGATAGCCATCTCTATCCACCGGACAGTGGGAAGATTATGTGGAGGGTGATGCAGGGGACGGGTCCGTGTGACCTGTCACTGTAACCTGGATCTAAGTCCTAGCTCTGCCATTTCCAAGCTATGTGACCCGAGGGGTTGATTTGCTTCTCTGAGCCTCAGTTTCCTTATTTCAGAACAGCAGCGAACGATACCTCCCTTTTGAGGTTATTGGGAGGAATAAACAATGAAATGCAAGAAAATGCTAGGCTTCTTGCTTGGCAGAGTTGGTATTCAAGAACTGTGAATTTTTGCCTTGGCCAGGGTGGCTCAGTTGGTTGGAGCCTTGTGGCATAACTGATCATTGCTTCTCTCAGGCATTGATATTTCTCTCTTGCTCTTCCTCTCCCCCTTCCTTTCTCTCTAAAAGCCATGAAAAAATGTCCTTGGGTGATGATAAAAAAATAATTGCAACTTTTCTTTCGACATAGGCTGGGTGAGTCTAGAAAACTTAAAGAGGATGATAAAGATGATCCGGGTACTTTAACCTGAACTTGTACGAGTTTTAGTGATGAAACGTTCCAGGCTGTACAGGGGAGGGAGCGGAGCCAGTGAGAGTTTTATGCAGGATTGTTGAGCATCAGCATAGCGCAGCGAGGAGTATCTGTTCTGCAAGGCCGAGTGTCAGACTCAGTGAGCAGCTTGCCTCACAGAGCTTTCCATGCCTTGGCAAAGACGCTCAGAGTCCAGCTTCGTTTCTTCCTTTTCTTCTTGTGCCCTCTCTGCGTCCTCTCCTGTCTTTCCTGTCCCTCCCTTTCTTCTCTCTCTCAAGTTTTCCTGCCTTCTCCTCTTCTTTTCACTCTTCCTTTCCTATCTCCTACCCTTCATTATGAAACACAGTTTTATTTTTCATTCCTACTTTCTCTTCTTCTTCCCTCTTTCTCTCTCCTGCTCCCTCCCCTCCCCCTCTCCCTCTCTTTCTTGGCTTGGGGATGAGGGCTCTTCTGCCCAAGCCCCAATGGTTCATTCTTATTAAACTTGACAGTCTCTCATATGTCAGTTAGAAGGAGGCAGCTCCCCGCATCCTCTCTTCCTGCCCCCTTTCCGGGGCCCACCATGACGCTCAGATCAAGCACCATCTGTTGCATCCATCCAGGCGACTGGCAAGCATTTTGCTGCTCTGGGGAGGCAGGGCTCAGCGGGTACCAGGAGGTAACGTTCCTTGTTTGGACAACTTGATGTATTGATATTGATAGAGCTACCAAATGGAATTGGGAGAACTGGGGTGGGAGACAGGGTTCTGCACAGGATGGGACAGGCCATGGAGGAGGGGTTTGCACAAGGACACCCGCTCTGCGGGCTTTTGGCACTGCTGCTGAGGCAGGAGCCGCCAAACAGATGGAAGGGATTTTCTGTAGTCAGGATCAGAAACCCTGCAGCTAGGGAGCAAGCCTCCCCTCTCTGTGTGTCTTCCTCTTCTGCCGCCCGTCAAATCTGCAGCTGCTGAGGAGAAAGCGAAGCAGAAATAACAGGATGGGGTGAAGTTGACCTTTAGGAGTTGCTGAATGTCAGAGCCACAGTGAAAAGGGATGATGTATCAGTCAAGGTTCTAGATGGATCCCCCCACCCCCAAAAGGCACCCTTCCGTGGGATTTTTAGAAAAAATTCAACGAAGGGACTATTTATAGAGTTGTAGGCAGAGTGAAGAGCATCTACATGGGGCAGTGAGGAAGTAGGGATGAGAATGATCAGGAAACCACTTGCAGTCCTGTGAACTGTGGAGGGGCAGGGAGAGGAACTGGTTTGACTGGTGTCTGTGAGAATAGGATCAGTGGAAAAGGGGCAGGAGCTGTACAGGTCAAGGGTCCCGTTCCCTATCGAAATAGGACACAGAAACAGGAAAGGGCAAGGACAGATATGCCCCACATCTGGCTTCCCACATGCAGACCATCCCACTGGTGGGAAAAGCCAACTGGTAGTCAGACAACAAGTAGCCATGAAGCATCCCAGAGACGTCTGCCTCCAGGACGTAGAGCAGGGCGGGGTGAACCTGGGAGGGAGGGTGGGTGTGGGGGCGCACACGGGAAACAGGGTATAGATCGGGAATGTTGCCTCTACGCACCAGATGCTCCTATTCTCAGCACTACAAACACCCGTCTGCCCGTTTGAAGGGCTTCACGTACAGAGTCTCCATGGAGTCGGTTTCAACCCTGTGACTGCAAGACCCGTGTAACTTACGGCCTACTCAATGTCTCCACTTAGACGTCTGGAAGACACCACAAAGTTTTCCTTTTGAAAACATGCTCTCTTAAGATTGAGAGGTACCATCATTGTGGGAGCCTCTGCGGTTTCCAGAAGATCAGGGGCCATCCTCCTTTCCTCCCTTTCCCATGTCTACCTTTTCCAGTCATTCACCACATTTAGAGGAAGTTGTACCTAAGAAATAACTCAGATTTGTCCACTTCTCTGCCTCTGCTAATCTGCTGTCTCTCTCTACTCTCTGCCCACTTTTGTATTCCCATGTGCACTACTCTGTCCAGGTTACTGCCATCCCCTATGCAGACCCTGCAATCTTTTGGTAGATCTTCCACTTCTGTCTTTCTGCAGTGAATTATCTCTGCTGTCAGAGCAGCCTTCCGTAAATGAAAATTGGATCAAGTCACTTTCCTATCTGAAATCTTCAGCTTATTCTACCTTTCACAAGGCCCCGAACTGTTAGGATCCGGGTCAGGGTCCGGGTCAGGTTTATGATTCTCTCCAACTTTATCTCAAGCTGTTTACCAGTGTCTCAGGTCCGGAGGCTATTCTAGTCAATTCTCAGATGCCTTCTCCCAGGGTGAGGGAGGTTTTTGTTTGGGCTCTTCCCTCTGCCACTTTTGCTCTTCTCAGTTCACTCCCCCACCCCCATCACTTCCTCCTCACTTGACACGTACTCTTTTCAGACCTTCATTTGACTTACTTCCCCTAAGGAAGTTTCCATGATTTTCCTAGACTCTGTCATATTCCGCTTATATTGTCTTTCTCATCTCTTATTGTATGTATCATTTGTATAGTTTACAGTTATATGCCAGTTCTTTCATTAGCATTAGCCTTCCTGTCCCTATGGTGGGCATCAGAAGGGGGTTCTGTTTGCTTTTCACGGGGGTGCCTTGTCATAGACTGCCTATCTTTGTTCTCCGAAAATTCCTTCACTTCCAATATGACTGTGTGTTAGCCTACTTGGGCTGTCATAGCACAATGCCGTAGCCTGGGTGACTTAAGCAGCCGAATGTGTTTTGCTCACCCTTCTAGAGGTGGGAAGTCTAGCATGGTTGGGGCCTGGCTTTTACACAGCTGTCTTCTCACTACGTGCTCACATGGCCTTTCCTTGGTGAGTGCATCAGGGAGAGCCTCTCTTCCTCCTTTTATAAAGACACCAATCCTATGAGGTTAGAACCCCACTCTTGGGACTTCCTTTACGTTTATCTACGGAAAGCCCTATCTCTGAATATAATCACGTTGGGGGTTAAGGCTTTAAGATTTGGAACTTGACTGTGCACAGTTCAATCCATAGCAGACTGTAGGCTAAGTTGCTCTAGATTTTTGACCACAGTATAGCACAACTCTTACAATTTTGGGCAAATCACCGTCCTGTCTGGGTTTAAAGGGTCATGTTGGGCATGGCGGTGCTTCTCTGAACTGCACTGTCGCCACTTGCTGCAGGGTTCTCTGTCCCAGGCTGGAATTTGGGATCTTGGTTCACCTTTAAGTAGCCCTACCGGAGATTACCTGGGGAGAGAGATGGCGAGTCAGGCCGGAGAGGAAGTTACAATGCCACCACACAGTTCGTTTGTATTTTTTTTTTTTTTAATATTTTATTTCATTATTTTTAGAGAGAGGGGAAGGGAGAGAGGCAGAGAGGGAGAGAGACATCAATGTATGGTTGCGTTTCACCTGCCTCCAGCCACAGACCTGACTGGAGACCTGGTTTGCAACCTGGGTATGTGACCTGGTTGGGGAATCGAACCTGCGACCTTTGGGTTCGCAGGCCGGCACGTTTGTATTGTCATCTGTCTTTTCCATAGCAATCATAGGTTCTTCTTTATGCCCCCAAGATGGAGCTTCTCGCAGAGCCCAGTGCCCAAGTCCGCCTTCTGTGTACGAGCTACCCCGCAGACACGTCTGTCAGCTGATAACTTGCCCAGAAAAACAGGAGCTCCCTGGAAGTTGGTATTGGGAATATTCAGAAACCTTGTCTGTCTTGCCTCGTAAAACCCCTTCAATGAAACAGGAACCTTCGGTGTGTCCCATGGCTTGGTCGCTCAAACTGACGAAATTTCCCACCCTGTAAGGCAGAGCTGGAGTGAGAGCGGCGTTGGGAGGTTGCAGGGTTGGGGCTGTGTTTGGGAATGTCTCAGAACAAAGGCACTGACGTCAGGCAGCCGTGTTCCTGGTCTTCTTTCTCCTTTCTCTCCCTTGCCTTTCATGTGGCCTCTCACTTCCTTCTCAAGCTTTTCTGATGGTTGTTCCTTTTATCTCTCTTCCTTTCCTCACTGCCCTACTCACCTCACCTCCTTCTCTGTCCTTCGGAACTTCCTTTTATTTTCAGTTTTGGAGTTTTGTGGAAATGTGGCTACTAACAAATCATGAGACAGGGTTGATACCAAGGGATCATTGGGCTAGGTCTTAGAAGGCTCAACTTTGCCACCTGTATGCTTGGAGAAAGTTGTATGCCTTATATTGGAGCCTCAATTTCCTTAAGTAAATTTACAGAAGTAAAACAGGGACATTGCGCCAAGTGATCAAGGTATCATAATGCTGTAGTTCTGTCCCTTAAAATGTTTGACCCACATACTGCTGTCTCCCTTCACTGCTGCTATTCTGGTTCCGGCCACTGTTGCTGCTGGCTGGCTATGGCCAGGTTCTGTGCTGGCCTTTCTTGTCACCTGTGCTTCAGTTGTCATGCTCTTGTTCCTAATTGCTGTCAAAAGAACTTGATGTGAGCATGCCAATTTTCAGGGATTAACTTTTGCCATTAGGATGCAGTCCAGACTCTTCAGTGTGACTAAGAAGGCGATCCGACCCCTCCAGCCTCCTGTCTTCTTTGCATGCCCTGTTGTAGCCACACTCCAGTCCTTGCCATTGCGCTGGCACTGCACTCTTTCTGGCTTCAGGTCTTTGCTTGCGCCTCACTTTCTACTCAGGGCACTCTTAGTCCACACTTTTAATCACCCCACCCTGATCCTACCTTCTTTGTTCATTCCTACTCATTCTTAACATTGCAGTGAAAACTGCCTCCTCCAGGAAGCCTGCCTTGATTCCCAGAGATGATTCTTCTTGGTTCTTCTCTCATACTCTGTACTTTCCTGGGGCATCTTGTTTTATTTTGTTTTGTTTATAAACTTTATTTATTTATTTTTAGAGAGACGGGAAATAAGGGAGAAAAAAGGGAGAGAAAGCTTGATGTGTGGGAGATACATGGATCAGTTGCCTCTCACATGCCCCCAACTGGGGACCTGGCCCAAACCCAGGCATGCGCCCTGACTGGGAATCGTACCGATGACCTTTTGGTTTTCAGGCTGACGATCAATCCACTGAGCCACACCAGCTAGGGCTGTACTTTCCTATGACAGAGGTTTTGCACAATGTTAGAAATTCCTACCAAGCTATGCATCCCTTGAATCATGGATTGTGTCTAACTGTTCCCCACCATGTCACAGGAGTCAGCCAGTACATACATCTACACTGGGCCGGCGGCTCCTGTATCATCACTGGGTCAGGGAGGGAACTGCAGGCGCCACCCCCAGTCCTCCAGGTGCTGGAGGTGGCTCAAGCCCTAACCTCAGCCCCATTGCCCACCCTGTAGCTGCAGCTGAGGCGACGGCGCAGGAGACGGTGGAGTCCCTGATGCAGAAGTTCAAGGAGAGTTTCCGCGCTAACACGCCTATCGAGATTGGTCAGCTGCAGTCCACGCCGCGCGGCATCTCAGCGGGAAAGCGGAAGCGGAGGAGCAAGTCTCGAGGTAGGCTGTCCTACCACCTCTTGCCAGGGCCTGGGCGGGCTGCCCCCACTTTCGGGGGCACCCGGAGGAGCTGTGCCCTCTTCCTGTGTGCTCAGAATGTGTGCCACTGTCTCCCTGCTGAATCGTCTCCGCGGAGGCCGTGGAGACAGCAGACCCCAGCAGAGCTAAGGTTTCTGAGCTGCCTCATCTGAAAATGGGAATGCATCATCCATCTTCAGAGGGGTTGAGAAGATGAGCAGCAGTCTGTGGAAAGTGCATAGCACAGGACCTGGACAGAGTAGATGCTCTTTAAATGGTAGCTGGTGTCATTTGGAGTTGACAAGAAGAGGCAGAATGGGCTCATGGAAGGGTCCGCAGGCTGGGAGCCCAGAGCAAGGTTTCAGCTCATTCTCTACCAGCCTGAATAATACAATAGTCAAGAGTAGGCCCATTGTAAATCAGAACTGGATTCCAATTTCTGTTCATATGAATGGAAATTTCTCTTCTAATTCAAATGAAACTAACCATGTCACCTTGGCAGGTAACTCTGCTTCTCCAAGCTACTCCCATCTCACAGGGCTGTTACATCTTAGCACACAGTCCACCATGTGATAAAAAGTAGATCTTTCCCTTATCACCTTCCCTTCCTCCTTCCTTTCTGTCCTCCACATCATCATCATCATCATCACTTTCACCCCTTCTTTCTTCGTCCTCCTCCTCTGACCATCTGTGAAGTGTGGATGGGACGAATCCCCTTTTCATTGTCTGATTTACAAATGCCATCTCATTTCTTCCAGTCCATTCAGTAGTCTCCAGCTGGTCTTTGCCTCTTCTCTGCCTCTCCAGTTCTCATGAACTTGGTTCTTGTCATGTCACTCCTCCTTTTGGAGAACTTCAGTGGCTGTCCAGCACTTCAGAAGTGTTCAAGCTTACAAAGATGATAGTCAAGTCTACCACAGAGCTCTGATCTCTCTGCTCTCTCTTCTAAATCCATAGTTTTCCCCATACCATTCCCTTTGCCTGTAATCTCCTATCTGGACCCTATGAATAATTATTATCATGTATTGACACTTACTCCAAGCAGCAAGCCAAATGCTACCTGTATTTATCTCCTTTGATCCTTAGCTACCCTGAGAAGCAGGTACAATGATAATTTCCATTTTACAGATGGTATTAGAAAGGCACATGTTGCTGTAGAAATCTGCCCAAAGGGGGACATACTAGAGCCAGGAAAAACTAAGCAGCCTGGGTTCCAGACTTGGTAATCAAACCACCGTGAAGTCCTACCTGTCTTTCTAGGCTTGACTTTGGCTATGGTACAGTTCCATGATTGTCACAGTCGCAGATCACTCTGAATTCTCCCATGTGTGGCTTTGCCCATACCTTTTTACCTGTGTTACACACCAATTTTAATTTTTTTAGTAATACAATTTTTATTTTGCCTGGCTCTCTCCTTAGCTAGAAAGTTCTTTTAAAGTGGGAATTACCTTATCGTTTGAATCATCTTTCCATTTCTTGCCCTACATTTGTGCCTGTATACATGGTAGACTCTTGCTGTCTGTTAAGACAATGCCTAGGTGTTAATCCTGTGAAATGCTGTACCTGATCACAACTTAGTATCTGCAACAGAATGCTGATCTCAACAGAGTAAGTGTCTGCACTCCCTAAGCTGAGGCAGAAGTTGGTGGAGAAGTTTCTCTTTGGAACGCATGTGGTCAACCCAGTGTGAACCTTCTGAATGCTAAAGAATGGTTTCTTTGAGGTCAGCAATGCCGGGGTGCTAATTCTAGCTGGATCAGTTTCAACTTGCATGGCTTTGGAAGAGTCATCCAATGTCTCTGAGCCTCAATTTCCTCTTCTGTAAAATGGGGGTTCCAGTCCCTACATCGGAGAATTGCTGTAAAAATCAGATGAAATGATGCATGTAGACTGTCTTGGAAGGCTCCGCTAAAGCTTATCAGGAACTGAATACACACTATGTTTTGTGTTCTGGATGGGACATTCAGGTCACTTATAATTTTGCTCAGCTATCCTCTCCATGTTTATTCCTCCGCCATCCAGCAACGAGCACCTTCTTTTATCTCGACCAGTACAACTTCCATAAATACACTTGATTCCCAGTCCCTAAACTCCTCTTTCCTTACCAGCCTGGATTCAGTTTCTCAGTGTTATATCCTACACATGGTTTATGGCACTGACTTCTTCCCTCAGATTTTGCTTTCATGCACCACAACTGTCTTAGTGAAGCTCCTACCATTAGGCATTTGGTCTGTTTCTAATATTTCCCCTCATAAACAAGACCACATGCAGCTTTTTTTATTTGGCTTTCACTTTGGAATCTGTATCCTTCTCTTCTCTTAGCAGAATTTCAGAATTAGATTATTAAAGAAAATCTGTTTGACTTAAACTGTAATTAGATGTCAAGTTACTGTAATTTACAAGTTAAATGGGGCCTAAGAAAACCCAGGGAGAAATCCATTTTCCCCCCTGAAGGCATCTCAAATCTGTGCTCCCTTCCGTGGTCACCATTGCTGACCACTGCCACATCTTTTGCTTGCAGCCTCCCCAACGTAGGCAGAGTAGCCTTTGTAGAAACATCAACCAGATAAGGTTTCTCTTGTGTTTACCGTGGTTTCCTGTTACCTTTAGAATATGATCCAGTCCCCTTGCCCTGGCTGCAGTCCCTGTTCTGTCTGCGTCTGGCCCCTGTTCTCTTCACTCAGTTGGTGTTTCTTTGGGCTTCAGGCCCATGAGCTTCCTTCCTGTGGCAAGAACACAGAAATACTTCCCCACTTTATAGAGTCTGAGAACTGGTCTCCCTTTTCCTTGCTGAGCCTCTTTTCAGCTGCTTTTCCAGCAAGTGCGCTCTCACCTGTCATCCCTCAGCTCCAACATCAGCTCCGGAGACCTGTCTTCCTGATGGCCAGATCACCCTTTTGTGGTTCCTCCATCATAAACTTATTTTTGTTTGCCTATTTACTCTTGTCCTCTCTAAAGTATGTGTTACATTCTTAAACCAAACACATAAAAAGCAATAAATATTTGTTGAATCAATGAGTGTATTCACCTCAAAGATCATTGGAAAGTGGCCCAGTTTTATAACTTTCACATTGATGTAGAAGGGGGATCCAGGATAAACCAAAGCTTCCTGGTACCCAGGGAATCCTGTTTTCTCAAGAGAGGGACTCTGATGCATAGCATGTTAAATGTGTTCAAGTGGATGCTGTCAAAACAGTTTTTCAAATGGTTCAATGACATTATGCTTGTGGTTTTCCTGCCACCATTGGATAAGGATTGTGTAAGAGAGGGTCCAAGGAGAGGGTGCACCAGCCCTGCACATCCCAGCTCACACATTTACCACTACAGGTCCTCAGGGTTTTCTCAGACAAAGGAACTTCATGGTTAGTAAACGTTTTGGGAATTCTGCATGTGTCCTCTTCCTCTTGGAAATTTCCAAATGCATTTTAGACTGTTACAGACCCTGGGGAGTCCTGCACTGCAGAAAGCAGGATTTCTTTGTTAACATCAATGTCTGAGAAACCATCTGGGCTGCAGACTCTATTCCCTGACCCCTTAACCCCCCCACCCCCAGAACGTTTATTAACATCTTAAGGAACAGAAGCGAACATAGAAATACAATTTTGGAAGTGCTCTGTTAGCTTACACTGATTGTCAAAAGTCCCAAATATGATGGTCCAAATCCTCAGTCTTTCACATTTTCTCCCTGCTCCACTGTCGTCCATGTTTGTGGGTCATTTACACATGTTTCTTGACTAGACACTTTCCCTTCTTTTCCCTCTAACCCTCCTTCCCCCTCCCCTCTGGTCACTGTCAGTTTGTTCATTGTTTCTCTGCCTCTGGTTCTAGTTTGTTGATTTGTTTGTTTTGTTCTTTAGGCTCCTCTTATAGGTGAGATCATGTAGTATTTGTCTTTTGCCACCTGGCTTATTTCACTTAGCATAATACTGCACTCTCCAGTTCCATCCATGCTATCATGAAAGGTAGGCATTCCTTATTTCTTTCTGCAGTGTAGTATTCCATTGTGTAAATGTGCCAGTTTTTTGATCCGCTCGCTTAGTTGACGGACACTTAGGCTGTTTCCAGCACGTGGTTACACTCAGTTCAACATCTGGCTAACTGAGTGATCTTAAGCAAATGAACAAGCTGTTTTTCACCTCCGTTTTCCCATCAGTGTAGCCCAGCGCCTGGCACGTAGGTGATCCTCACTAAAGAGTAGCTAATATTCATGTTTCCAAGGTCCTACTCACTTGGCCTCCAGAGGCTCACCCAGCCATCCCCTCCTGTGTGAGCCATTGCCTCTGACTTAGCTGAGGTTTCATTACCCCTCATCCACATTCTTGCAGCAGCCTCTTCACCCACCAGCCCATCTTCCATTCTGATGGCTGGCGTGATCTTTTGAAAACACACTTAATCTGACCATGTCACTCTCCTGCCTGGAATGTTTTCCTGGTATTCTGTCACTTGCATTGGGGGTTTCTCAGGCATTTGCAGTGAAGGCAGATGAGAATCAACATATCCCCAAAGGGTCTGCAGCTTTGCTTGAAAGACATGCATCATAAGTCCCAAATCCCAGTTTCTACATTAAAAAGAAAAAATCCATAATATTCCATTGGGTTGCCCAAAAAGTTCATTTGTTTTATTTCCATAAGATGGCTATAGTAATGCTTAGTTGTTGACTTCATTCAAAACAATTTTGTTCAATTGTATTGTGACAGCTATCATATTAGTATGTATTTAAAAAAAAAAAAAAAACATCAAAATTGGTGAATTTTTGTGTAGCCATTTTAATATTGGAGGTGGAAGAAGATATGCAACGTTATCGGCATAGAATGCCGTATTATTTCAAGAATGATAGACATGCAAATGAAATGCAAAAGAAAAAAGACTTGCACACTGTATGGAGATCCTGTGACTGATTGAACATGTCAAAAGTGGTTTGGTAAGTTTTGTGCTGAAGATTTCTCACTGCATGATGCTCCCCTGTAGGTAGACCAGTGGAGGTTGATAGCAATCAAATTGAGACATTAATTGAGAACTATCAATGTTCTACCTTGTAGGAAATAACGGACACATACACACAAAAAATAAAAATAAAAAAAAAAGAAAAAGAAAGAAAGAAAGAATAAAGAAAAGAAAGAAAGAAAAAAATAAAAAAATAAATCAAAACCAATAAAGTCATTGGTGAAAATAAAAAATGTGTCTTTTATTATAGGGAAAAAAACTAAATAGACTTTTGGCCAACCCAATATTTTATAATATGCACATACTTATTTTAGTCTCAATTATGTTACATTATTTGTCAGTTAAGTTATTTAACCTTTTCCTGAGTCTTCAGGGAGCCTTGATATCCCGGGAAGAAGAACCATCCTTACGCAGATTGCACTAGGATGGTAATGCGCCATCCTCTGAGTATGTCCACAGGATCAAATGAGATAATGCCAGGGAAGCACTGAGCACAGAGGCGGGTTGAACCTGTGTGCCCTGTTACATTATTGTCTGCTATTCTTATCACTACTGTTTTATTATGACTATTAATTTAGTCAGTACCATTACCCATTAGGCACATAGTTAACCAGTTTTAGAGTCTCTAGGATGACGGGCACAGTGTTGAATAGGATTAAACAGTTGCCGCAGTCTGCCACACTAAGCTCCTTTCTAGCCTGGACTCCAGCCTTTCCCAGGCCAACCTCCACGCCCTGGGCCACTGTGTTCTATGGCCTTGGGCACACTGGCCACTTTCTCCCTCTCCCAGCATGGCTTCCCATGTGTGTGCTGATCCTGCCCTGCCTGAAATACACTCCTCTTCTTCCCTCTCTCTTCTTCAGGCAGTACACAGGTAGTCATTTTCTCAAAATTCAGTTTCAAGGTCTTCTCTGAAGATCCACCACCCCTATCCTGCCCTTGGCCCCAGTGCAGCTGAGTGAGCCACTCCTCTTCTGGGCACTGGAAGAAGCCCTAGGCTGCTTCCTGTCACAGCCCTTAGCAGTCCACCATCAAATACATGTGGACACATCTGTCTCCTTATTTTGACAGTCCTGTGATGGAAAGGACAGTGATTTATGTCCCTGAGTAGCCCAAATGCTTAACACAGAACCGGCATAGAATAGCACTGCCTGAATCGAAGACTCTGTGGATGGGTGGGTGGGAGGATGGATGGAAGGATGGATGGAAATAGTTGATATTTTCATGGCATACAAAGGGTTAGCAGGATGTGGTGCAGCTAACATCTTTTGAGTAGCAGTATGTTCTAAGTTCTATGCTCAACAAGCATACCTCATTTAAAAACTCCCCCAGATTTGCCCTGGCTGGTAGCATAGTGGATAAGGTGCTGGCCTGTGAACCCAAAGGTTACTGGTTCAATTCCCAGCCAGGGCACGTGACCAGGACGCAAGCCAGGTCTCCACCCAGGTCCTTAGCTGGAGACAGGTGAAAGGCAACTGTACATTGATGTCTCTCTGTGCCTCTCTCCCTTTCCCTTTCTCCAAAAAGAATAAATAAAGCCTTTTTTAAAAAACTAAAATTAATTTATTAAAAAATAAATAAAAACTCCCCCAAGTTTCATTCAACAAAAGAGGAAATCCAAGCTCAGACAGTTTCATTGACATGCCGGAGTGCATTCAGAGCCCAGGCAGAGCCAACATTTTAGTTCTCAGCTGACTTGTGTTTTAGTCTTAGCTAGCCAGACGAAGCTCTTAGGGCTGTGAAACTGTGAACGCCTTGTCTAAGCACTGGAGAGGAGTTGTAGCTTTTCTTGCAGTGGCAGGTGTTTCTGTATTATCTGTGCAGCTATAAGGGTGTTTAGGAGCTACAAGTTTCTGGAAAGTGAGACATCTCTCACTGAGCAAACAGGACTGCCCTCTTACAGGCTGTCTGTGGCCTCAGGAACCCAGTGCCATATCCTCAGGAGTGACAACCCAGTGGTTGTGCCACTGTCCAGTGCTCTCTGAGATTTTATGGCATTCAACTTTTTTTGGTATGCCATACACATATAAGATGTGCCACCCAGATCTCTGCTCATCTTACTTCATCCCCTTCTTCATCCTTGGTAAGGGTCAGGGCTTTAGCCATTTGCACGACAATGGAATATGTAGGAAGGTGGTGTTGGCTGGCCTGGGGTGTTCCCTAGACTGGGACAGTAAGTAAAGGAGGCTTCCCAGGGGAGGTGGGCTTTGAAGAATGCATTCCTGTTATCTAGGGAGAGAGGTTAGGAGGGCATTGGTGGCAGAAGAAAGTCAATATAGGAAGGCATATGCAGGGCATTGTGGGACTATCTGGGGAACACTGTGAACAAAGAAGATGCATGTGAGGTGAGTAGACACCAGACCCACCGGCAGAGACAGGCCCTGGAATTCCCTCCAGCAATTCCCAGCTGCGCCCCAGACTAGGAGGGGAGGTGCATTCTGTCCCCTTTATCCTCCCTGATAGGTAAGCCCTGGTATGCTCTTTTATTGTGAGACTCCGACCTCAGAATGCAGGCTGATGTTAATATACTTTTTTCCCATTTATTAGTAACTGGCTATAAATTATTCACTTGGTTGGGGAAAAATTCAGAAACATTAACGGCTTTAAGTCATTTGCCTTACGGAGCTGCTGTTGCACTTAACTATTGAGCAGGCAGCCAGCAGGATCAGTGTTTATTCCTTTGGTCCCTGTCTTTGTGTCCCTCCTCACCCCCAACCCCGAGTTCCGTGTCCCCCTCAGCCACCTCCCCTTCCTACCCAGGAGTCTGCCTTAGAAGTTCTGATACCGAATGTCAAAACGAAGTTCAGTTTGAAACCATGAGAGAGTTACAGAGATGGACAGAAGGCTGGACAGACCCCAAACACCGGGAGGCTAGCCCTAAATCTCCTTCGGAGCCTTTCCTCCAGCGCATGTTCCTCCCTGGCTGTGTTGCCCAGCGTCAAAAGCCTGCCTTTCCTTCAAACCCTTGATGACACTTTCTCCATGAAGTCTTTGAAAATTTCTCCCAAATGAAAGCCAAGCATACTTCCCCCAAACTTTGATAACCTATTCTCTATCTTCCTTCCGATATTTGTCATGTATTACCTTTTATTAGAGTAATTTATAGCCACTTTTCCCCTGATTAATCTCATTAAGTATAGTGACTATTTCGAGGTCATCCCTTGCTTCCACATCCCAGCCCAGTGCCTGACAAATAGCAGATGCTCAGTTAATGCTTGATGAGTTAATGGACAATTAACCAAATGGGCTGCATGATCTTGGACAAGACCTTCAGTCTCCAGGCCCTCAATGCTCCCACCTAAGGAGCTGTGTGGCGTCGAAACAGCGAACTGAGGTTTTGGAGAGACACCTATGTAGACTCCTGTCCCAGCTCTGCCTCTGACTCACTCAACTTGGGCCAATGACTTACTGTGCTAAATCATCGTGATCCAGTCCACAATTTGTCCAGCTGGTCTCCTTGTCAGGGGGTGGGGGGCCTGGAGGTAATGTACCCAGCGTGCTCAGCAGGCCAGTGAGCCGTGCTGAGCACAGCAAGTGCTAATAAATCCCGGTTGCTAATTTGGAAAGCAAAGGTGGTGGGCTACATCCTTTCCACAGGTCTCTTCCAACTCAAACCGTCTTTGATTATAAGTCTGATTGGAAGCATTTATTGTCTCATGTGCAGCCTAGTAATTAGAGTAGGAAACCTGATTTGAACCCCAGCTCTTAAGTTCAGTGCGACCTCAAGGAAACAGCTTCTTGGGATTCCGTCCTGAGCCCCTGGGGATATAACACCCGCCGTTCCTGGGGGGCAGGGCGGTTTTGAAGAGGCGCTAGCATGCTGATAGAAACGCTCCTCCAAAGCAGTCTTTCCTTATCAGCTGCATCCTGCAATCAGCACCGAGGCATCCTCAAAGACAGGGAATGACAGGCTTATTTGTCCTGGGAGTATTTTCCTGGGGGCTGTGGTTTTCCTTTTCTCGACCTCAGGCCCTTCCTAGGCGCGCTGCCAGGGCAGTTCCCCACCGCCCAGCCGTCCCCAGGCTGTCGGACTCAGGCGTGCGGGCTGATTTGCAGGCAGAACACGCAGCTGCTCCCAGACATTTTGCCTGATGTGTCTTTCAGAGAAGTTTGCGTTCCTGAAAGTGTATGTCTCCTCCAGGCGGTTTTTTTTGTTCATCTGCAATCTGTCAGGTGGCTGTCAGTTAATTCTTTCTGGCCGGGCTGGATGGAGAGGCAACTGTCAGCAGCGTTAAACAGAAGGCTGGGCACCAGGTCCTGGTTTTGACATAACTCTGGGATGTTTCCTTTGTCAGAATGGTCCAGTATTATGTCAGTGGGAACTGTGGCACATAATCACCCTGTGACTTTGTGACTTAGTACAGCAACCGTTCATTGGGCTCTTAATTCAAGCATTTGGATTGGGCTCAGCGGGATAAGTCTTCTGGTCTGGGTGGAGCAGGCTCACCTGACCTAGGCCAGGTAGCCAAGGTCAGCCAGCTCCCTGAGGCTGGGTCACAGGTTGGGGGCTCCACACTCAGCAAGAACAGGAGCTGCAGAGTCTCTGAGGCTGAAGCTTGGGAGGCACATGTCATTCTTCCTGCTGCGTTGTGCTCAGGGGAAGCCACGAGGCCACTCCAGTTCAGGGAGCAGAGGAACAGACTTCGTTCTGTGAAGGAGAAAGTGCCAGATTATTGGAGTGAACATTGAAACCTACAAGTATGGGTATTCCATGAAGCCCCTAGTTGATGTTAAAACCTGGGATGATCCTCTGCGCCACATGCGGTAAGCACAATCATTCCCACTTTGTTGACGGACAAACTGAGGCTCAACTGTGTGACAAAACTATGATGTGGGGCAGCTGGTCAAGGAGGACCCAGTCTCTGATCCTAGGCTTTTTGTAGCTGATCTAAAGGACTGCAGGCATACCTTGTTTTGTTGCAGGGTGTATTACTGAGCTCCACAGGTGCTGCCTATTTCACACTTGGAAGGCAAGACCTCCCCCAGCAAGAAGGATGTGACTTGTTTTCCAGCCATAGTCTGGAACTGAACCTGCCATCCCTTCAAGATGTGTTGGTATTTTTCTTTTTTTTTAACCTCTGTTATCTTGTCTCTCTTTTAAGAGCTAAAGAGGTTTCAACCTCAAGCCATTGTTAGATAGATACAGCCTGGCTGTGGTGTTTGGAAGGGCAGTAGATTTGGATCCTGGCTCTGTACCTGCAAAGGCCTGTGGTCTAGTGAAGGATGATCAGCAGGTGTTTTCAGTGAAAGAGCCAGAAAACATCTGCAGCCTCGCTGACCAAGAGGTGAACTTGAGGAGAGTGTATAGGCACTTATACAACGAGAGAACGTTTCCTATAATTTTTTACTGATGAAACTCAATATATGATAACAAGTACCATTTTTGTTATAAAATTCTACTAATGAGAATGGAATTTATGGATGGCGCTCAAATGTGAATTCTGTGTCATTTTCACATCTTAACATAGCCTTCATTTGACTTGCTTTGACCACTTAAAGATGAACAACCTTTCTTAGCTTGTGGACCACACAGAAACAGGCAGTGGGCCAGATCAGTCCTGCAGCCCACCCTAGGGGGCATGTCAGATTGGTGCTTAGAGAACCCTAGATCTAACCCAGTGTGACTGGCCACTTGCTGTGTGACCTTAGGCAAAGCCTCGATGTCCCAGGGGAATTGTTGCCTCAGGCCCCCAGGCACACACTTGGGGGAAACAATGTCCAATGTTTTCTTAGTCCATCAGTGATGGAAAGGAATCTGAGGGTCATCCAATCTGACCTGTTTTCAGATGTGGAGAGTGAGAGCCGGGAGGCCTCATCCATGCTGCAGACAGGAACCAGAAGACCCAGGAATGGAAGCCCTCTGGCCTACCACATGCCATCAGACGGGCCTCTTCTCATGCCATCTGAGCATGTACAAGTGTACAGGCCATGCTACCGGCGATAGAATTGACTGCTGGGGAGTTGGGATAAAACACGTTGTTAGAGGCTGGCAGCTTGGGCTCTTCTCTGGTTCAGTTATCAAATGGGCGGAGAGCTCTCTTCGATTCCCAAGAGACGCTGTGCCTTTCTGCATGTTTGGTAGACTTGGGTAAGGGGGCTGAGGGTGTGGATAGAGTGCAGGAGGCCCTAGCGGGAGTTCTCGGGCTCTGCTCCAAGCAGACACGCAGGGAAGGGAGTGGGGAATGTTGCTAAGGAGTGGGGCTCTTTCATCCCGCTTCTAGTCTATGTATATTTATATATTGAGCTCCAATGTTTTGGGGAAAAGTCCCAATTCTAGAATATATGTATTTAAATAAAGAAGATTTTTGTCTACTTGTAACCAAAGCTCCCATGCCTGTATGAAAAGAAAGCTGGTGAATTGTGTAAACCTTCCACAGCCAGGCTCACAGAGCTGATGGGTCCTTTTTCCTTTCTCACATACACCCCTCCCCCCACATGCTGCGGGAAAAATAACTTTTTTATAAATGTAAGTTTCTCTCAGAAACAAAGAAAGAAAACTCCTCGGTGTAAGGAATGAGGAAGACAGGCAAAGCCTGAGCTCTGGTTGGTGACTTCAGTGGGCAGTAGGGTGGGGAGAGAGCCAAGGCCAGGGGGAGCAGAACAAGGGGAAAATCTGAAAGGCAACATCGTAGCAATGAGCCAAAAGCATCAGTAGTCACAGTAAATGCAATTTACATGTTAAAATTCAGAAATAGATGATACTGAACAAATCCAGTTATATGATGTTTATAGATTTTCCTAAAACATAACACCAGAGTTTGACAGTAAAGGAAAAGGAAAAATATACAGTAGGCAAAAACTAATCAAATGAAATATGGGGAGAAAGTATAAACAGAAGGCTAACTACTTCTGTGAAAAATGCCTTTGGAATCTTGGTAGCAGTTGCCTTGTATCGATATATGGCTTTGGGCAGTGTGGACATTTTAATAATATTAATTCTTCTAATTCTTGAAGACAGGATACCTTTCCATTTACTTGAGCCTTCTTTGATACATGGATATATATTTAAAATCAGTGTCTTGCAGTTTTCAGTGTAAAAATCTTTCACCTTTTTGGTTAACTATATTTTGTAAATATTTTATTATTTTTGATGCTATTGCAAATGGGATCATATTCTTTATTTCCCTTTCAGGTAATCCATCATTAGTGTGTAGAGATGCTACAAATATTTGTATGCTAGTATTGTAATCCTGCAACTTTACTGAATGCACTGATTAGCTCAAAGGGATTTTTGTGTGTGTGTGGAGTGTTTAAGATTATATATATTAAAATCATGCCATCTGCAAAAGAACGTATCTTTTAGGAATGAGAATGTCAGTAATTAATCATGAAAAGGATGGATCACCAGGAGACAAATGAGACCTGTGCTTAACGTGCAGGGACAACACAGCTTCAAATTATGTAAAGACAACAATAGAGAGAAGTACAACAAGTTGATGACTAGATAATCAAAGGGAAGATTTTACAAAAGTCTTCCTATTAGATCAAGTAGGCAACATAATCATACAGATAAATAGAACTGTACTATTAAAAATAATACACAATTTATGTAATTCTACAAGAATCAAAATTCGGATATTTCAGGAAGTGAAGAATTCTCATGGGTCTTGACATCTTACAACTTCAGTTTGCTGGCTTTGGCCTTATACCATGAAATTTTATTTTTTATTATTTTTTAAAATTAATTTTATTGTTGTTGTATTACATCCAATGAAGTTTTATTTTGCTTTCCATGATGACTCTGCAGCATTGATGACTAAGTGTGGTTTAATTTTTATCCCTCTGCAAGACGTTTTTTTGTCTCAGGGTGGGAGTAGAATGAGGCAACCTGCGTGCACTGAATTTATTTAGATTTTGCTTTCTAGGGGAGAAGGAGCAGTAGAGGAACATGGCCATTGCCAAGACAAAGTGGTAATATTTTGTTTCAATCATATTCCTCGTAGTTGTTCTTCAGGCCACAGAAATAGTCCATTTTGTTAGGATAGCTTCTGGAAATAATAAGGCCCTCCGTATGATCTGGTTGTGACGGTTCTGGGGAATAGCGGTAAGATCCGACCTCCTGCAGCCTTTGTCAGCCTGATTTTGGCTGAGGAGGGTCAGCGTGAGTCCCCTTGGGTGGACTGTTGTGACATTAGTACCTACGTTCAAACAGTCCAAGATGGGGAGGGGTCTTGAAGAAAATCTGCTTTCAGGCAGGACTACATGGAAATAATTCCACAAGATCTTGATAATTACAGCATCCCAGGATGGCTAGGCTCTCTGATAGATGTTCTGACCTCATTCTAAAACCAGCTCCTGCTGATCGTATCCCCAACAAAGGATGAGTCCGTCCTACCTTCTGTCTAGTGCTGTTGCTGAGACTCATTTCCCAGGTCCTAACCTTTCCTACTACATCCTGCTCTCTCCATGACCTCCAACATGACCTTCATTCATTCTTTCAGTGCCTACCAAGTATGAGACACCCAGCTAGGTCCCGAGATGGCAGTGGAAACCCAGACACAGTGCCCTTGTTTCTGGACTCAAGGTATGGAGGAGGGAAGCCGGCAGGTGATCAATCAAGCCAGGGAGCATTCAAGTGCAACACTTACAAATTGTTGCGAGTGCGTTGGAGGAAATGACCTTGGTGTTAACCATTTAAGTTGTCCACCCTGACTGTAGGGAAAGTTTCCAGGCTTCCTCCCTATTCCTTGCCTTGGCTGGAAACCATCACTGCCCATGATACCCCACCCGAGATGACATTCCAGGAGGAACAGATCCCGCTGCTAATGCACTGGTTTGTTCTTATCTATTCCCTACTTTGGGATAGACATCTAATAGGAAACAACCACAATTGGCTGCCTATTTTGTGCCAGTCACAGTTATAGGTGCTTTCAGGGTATTATTGTAACCACCTTTCTATAACCCTATTTTGTAAAAGAAATGGATGTTCAGAAACAAGCAAGCGTTAAGTTGCCCAAGCCGGCGCACTGGGTCGGTCAGCGGTGGAGCAGGGTATACACTTAGATCGGCTTGCTCCCAGCCCACTGCCCCTCCTCCTGCCTTGGAGCTGTGCCTTTTTGCAGTGCTTACCTCCAGGATTTGCATTCACATCACCGGTGTGGCGTCTCTGCACGTTCACACACATGCACACACACCTCAGAGGTTAGACTGAAGTTTGGCAGAAATAAAGGCAGCCACACAAAAGGGACCCTTTCCTGGATCCCTTAATTACCCTGGTGGGGTTTGCATTCATTTTTCTGGCCCAACTGTTATTAAGAAGATGCCATCTCTGTAAATTAGATTTTATGACTTGACTGTAAACTTCTGTGCAATTTAGTTTTTAAAAAATGTCTAACCTTGTTCTCTTTTTTTTCTGATGGAAAATGTGGGTTTGATATACAAGGTCTAATGGTCCCCACCACATGTGAGAAACCCAAATGTAACTACACATTAAGGTTAAATGATAATATCACAACTTTACTTGGTTTGCATTTTGCATCTAATTGAAAACACAAACCCCTCGCCTCATTAATCCTTTGCAATCTAATTCCAGCCCCCCCTCCCTAAATGAAATGATACTTTTGGGACACATTTATATCCTTTTTAACAGCCGCCTGACAGTTCTGCTGATGGAGTCTGTATCCAACTTTGTTCCTGGATAGTGACAACTTGCCCTGACGGATATGTGTACCTAATTATTCTCTCTCAGTTAGATTTAATTAATGCTTACCCTCATCATAATCCTGCAGCCCGCCAGCCCTCACTGCAGGAGCAGTTAATGGCAAAAGGATTTCTTTCTTAGCTAAGGGAGACTCTGAAAGGCTTTGTGAAAATGCTTATACTTTTTTTTTTTTAGGAGGGAAAAAAATGCATCCAAGCCTGTTTCATTTCTTTCCCGCCTCACATTAATGCCACGTGTGAATGGATTTGAGGCCACTGTGGGCATGGGGTCGTTAAACCTAATTTCAGACTAAGTATCACTAATATGGGCAGCTCCGACAGATCCACAAGAAAGATGTATATTTTTTAATATCTTAGCGTTAAGTCGTGGTATCCTTGCTTCATAAACGCATAAACAAAAATATGTATTTGCGCATTTTTCTAACTAACTGTCTCCCTGAATGCCACCCAACATTGAGCAATAAATAGCAATGGGAGAGAGGCCATATTAAGAAGAAATGACAGGGGAGACAAAGGGAGTTTGAAGATAAGATTTGGAAAGCAATTGTTAAGTAAATTGAAATAAGGAGAGGGAGTGTGTACTAATAAAACTCTAGTAGTGGGGAGTAATTTGCAAATGATCTGCCCCAGTTCATGCTAGTGAAATATTCATGTGCCATTTGCTTTTGATTACCGTAATGGCAATGCCTTCAGTTTTCAAAGAGCTTAACAGTTTGCATCCAGTTTTCACATTCATTATCCAAGGTGATCTTTGCAGCAACCCATGAGGAAACTGAGGCCCAGAGAGGTTGAGTCACTTGCCCACAGTCACACAGCTAGAAAGTCAGAGAACCTGGCTGTGAAGCCACAGCTTATAAAGCCAAATTGAACGCTGCCTTTGCTACCTCCTGTCGGGTGTGGAAATGCATGCAGGGAAGATGAAAGCAAGTGGCTCCAGCAGTTACCCCTTGCCGCCTTCATTGAATTGGCTAGAGCACCAGCGGACTCTCAGCTTAAAGGTACCATCGGACTTAACAGTAAGATGATGCTACTCACTGCGGTGATCATGTGCACTATTGATGGTCATTATTACTGTGTGGTATTATGGGAGAGTTCATCCAGTAGGATCCCAGAGGCCTCCTGGGAAAATGAGGCCACTGCTTAAATGCCTTGACCCTGAACCCCAAAGAGGCCTAAAATAAAACATTCTAGTAATTCAGGATTGTGGAAGGGAAATGGGTACTTAGCAATCACCCCATAGCACAGGTGAGAAAACTGAGGCTATAGAGGGTGAAGTGATTCCTCTCCCATGAAGTTAATGACAGATCTGGACCCTCGGCCCTGGTTTACTGACCCCCAGTTTACATCTCTGCCAATGACATTATGGCTGTAACCTTTAGCTGACAGAGGCCCAAGAAATCTCCTTTTTGACTGTGAGAAATGAAGGCCTTGACCAGGCTTACCTGGGTCACACACTGACCCAAAGGCTGCCGTGGGTTTGAAACCCTGCCTCCTTAATTTCTGCAGGTTCAATTCAACTCAACAAACATTGTGAGAGGAATACGTGCCAGGCACATACTGTGTGGTGATGGCTGCCTACAAAGGCACGGGCAGCCTAGTTACAGAGATGGGAGGAAAGACCGTGGCAGCTCACCCTTATTTGGCACTGTGGGGGAGAATGGGCAGCTATTTCCTGGGGAAGTCCAAGTCCACATTTAAGCAAGGTGACCTTGGAGAAGAGAGCTGGGGAGAGGGGGAGTGGGAAGAGGTGGAGAGGGGTAGGAAAGGGGCAGTTACCACCCTTGTTACAAAACCCTTTTCTCTTTGCTTTTCTCCTAATGTTGTTACCTCTCTATGTCCCAGGAAATGAATATTTGAGTTGAAGAACAAAGGCTAAGTGTCAGAACTCTACGGTGTACAAAACACTAGCATAACCTGTTGTCATTATGTCCTTTTTCACCCAGGGCTTCCTGTGTATCAGACACCAGGCCCATTTTTCAATCTGTCTAATCAAACTGACATACTGTCCCTCTAAGTGTGGTGTTATTGTGACCATCATTTTACAGATGAGAACACTGAGGCTCTCAAGGCCAGGTCCCCTTGCCAAATGCACAGTTGGTCATTGGCGGAGTCTGGCTTTGAACCCAGATTAGTTGAACTCTGGAGCCCTCAGGTAGAGCACCAGGTATGAGTGGTGTCCCCAAGGTCAGTCCCTGTTGCTCTGGGACAGTCACTCTCAAAGGGAAGCTCTCAAAGGAGCAGCCTCTGCATCCTGGAGAACTTGATAGAGATGTAGAACTTCAGGCGCGACCACTCTGCAGAGGGACCTAGCAATCTGCCTTTTAGCTGCTTTCCAGGTGGTTCGGCTGCAGGACAGAGTGAGAGCCCTGCCCTAGGGAAAGACCCCATCCTTTGTTCCTTTGTCATGGAATCTCAGGGCCCAAGGGACCCTGGAGGTCTGGAGTCATGCACCTTTTGGAGCTTTGTCCTCCTCCACTGTTCTCTGTTTTGTAGGCCCTGTTCTGTTTTCCACGGGTGGTCTAGGCCCGCTTAAATCAGGTTGAGGGCTGGACACTTTTTAAGCAGGCTCCAGGGATGGTGGGCGCATTTTGTGGCATGTTGGGCTGTGGCACGTGTCTGAACTGCTCAGAGTGAATGGGCAGGTTCCACAGTTGCCTTTGTTTGCCTTCTTTCCTTCATAAATCCACTCGTTGCAGTTGCAGGCCTGTGTTCAGTCCAATAAGCTACACCAGCCAGGGCTTAAATCCACTCATTGATACCACTAGCCAGACTTGCCTTCCTGACTTATTAAGGCTTTTGTTTAAGTGGTTCTTGAGCTAGCAAGGGGAAGAGAGCCTATCTCTCTGTGCCAGGGCCCTTGACCAGCCAATCAAGCCATACAGCCAGTTGTCTTCCCATGAGCCTCTTCTCTTTCCCCGTAAAGTGCATGACCAGGAGTGCCCTTTCAAGTCCGGAGCACTGAGCAGAAGTGGCCTGTTTTTGGCTTGTATCTATTTATGGAGCCAGTACCTCTCTGTGATAACAGCTTGGTCTTCCACCCACCCCCTACCAGGTAGTCATAAATGTAAGGTGACAGGTAGTAGTGGTAGATGACACGGGATCTGGGCCATCTATGTACTTGTGCAATTTACTTGTGCCCTCTGACCTCGCTTGGGCCTGAGCCTGGATGGACCAGTTGTCATCTTTCCCACATGACTTGGTGAATCTGACAGAATTCAGCTCTTCCGAGGCAGCTCTGGCTTCCTGGTCAAGGTCAGCCTACGAGGAATGTCTCCCCCATGCAAATGCATAGCTTTATTCTGCAGATGACATGGCCTTATTCCAGGAGCTTAGGGGTCTGTATTATATGTCTCCTAATCATCACTTGCAATGAACTCCACACAGTACTTACGACCACCAATGACTCTTACACTACTGGGCCCGCTGGCTCATACGGAGCTAATGGCAGGGTTTATGCCCAAGCCTGACCTGCTGCAGGGTCCTCCCTAGGTGACTCATTTGGAGCTGGCAGCCTTCCACACCCTTGGGGAAATGGGTTGAGGCAATACCCCCAACTGTGTAATATGCTGCCTTCAGAGCTCAAAGAGGCCTGCCAAGCATTCTGCTACCTTCTGGAAGTATAAGATGCAGGCAGTTCTCTTTTATTCTGGAACAGATGTATGGCATGCCACAGACCACAGAAGTCTAAACTCTTGAGTGACGTGGCACATCCTGAATCTTCATCGGATTGCCTGTACCTTCTGGAGCACATACGTCTAACCAAGCTCTTTAATGTACCTTCACTTTTATGCTCATCTGGTCCAATGATGATGTGTCAGCATAGTGGACCACTGTGGTGTTCTGCACTGGATCCAGGTGGTACCTGTCCCTTCAGCTACTAGGATGGGAGGGTAGGACAGTTACTACAGCTCTGGGGCCAGACTGTAAATGTGTGTCTCTGCCCACCTCATGAGACTGGAAACTGCTTCTGATTCTCCTTCCAGAGAGAGAGAGAGAGAAGAAAGTCTTTTTTCCGGGATTCATAGCCACTGATCTGAGGCTGCGTTCATTGGCTGTAGCCTAGACTCCGTATCCAGCAGCTGCAGTTGAGCTTATAATCTCTTTGAGTTTGGGGTGGCTCACTGCCATCCTCCTGGACCCATCTGAGTTTTTTAAGGGACCCAGTTGGTGAATTCAATGGAGATACATTATAAACCGCCGCCCTGCACCTTTAGGGCCTTCAACAGTGTCACTTTATCACATCCATTACTCTCAGGATGAGATACCGGTTTTGGTGTCCCCTCTTGTTTGGGGTGGAGATGCCTCTTAACTTGGCTTTCCCACTATGATAGCTTAGCCCGGAGACCCAGGGAGCAATAGGAAGAGGCTGTGATGACTTGCTGTACGTCCATGTAAATGATGCGCTTGGGGACAGGGTAGGTGGTCATTACCCTGTGAAACAGACCCAGGTGAAGCCTCCATTCTGTTCCCTGGCAGGGCCTGTGTCCCCCACTCTCAGGATGCCTCATGCCCCTGGGTATTAGTGTCAGCTTGTATTCTATGGCCTTTGAACAATCTATGCTCCTCTACCTGGGTGAATGGTTACCCACGTAAATGGCAATACTGCAGTGACTCCTTTTGTCAGAGGTGTTCGCAAGGTGTGTGCACTGTCTGAGGAAGGTCTTTAGGAACCATTGCTATGTGTGGGGTTGGCCAAAAAGTCCGCTTAGGTTTTTTCTGTAAAATGACACATTTTTTTTATCTTCACCAATATCTGTATGGATTTGGATATTTTGAATATGTCAGCTATTTCCCGCTCTTGGCTTCCAGTGGGTAGATGTTGAACATCTTCCAATGCATATGACAGCCCCACAGCAAAGAATTATTTTGCAAACCACTGTTGACATGTTTGATCAGTCACAGCACCTTCTCCATGCACTGTACAATTTTTTTTTTTTTTGCATTTCAGTTGAGTTTTTACCTTTCTTGAAATAATAAAGTAAATATGCCAAAAATGTTTCCCATCTTCTTCCATCTTCAATATTAAAATGGCTGCACAAAATGCACCAATTTTGATCAGTTTTTTTTTTTTTTAATACTCGCTGATATGACACCTGTCACAATACAATCTAGCAAAATTGTTTCAAATGAAGTTAAAGGCAACCAAGTGCCACTAGAGCCACCTTACGGGAAAAGCTGAACAAACTCTTTGGCCAGCGCGCACACTTGCAGCCTTTCTCGGAGGGCCCTGGGTGCTCCTGCGTGGGTTGAGTCAGAAGAGCTCAAGACAGATGGGGCTGTGGGCCGGTCCAGGTCTGGGGACCCCGCACAGAGTAGAGCACAGCGGACACTGACCGTGACAGCACAGTGACTCATTTTGCCGGAAGTGTTCACAGCGTGTGTGGGAAGGTGGAATGTTCATTCACAAGCAGATACAGAAACCACCAGCTTCTTCTATTTCAGGGTTTTTTTCCATCCCTCCCTCATACCCAATAGGAGCCAAAATATTTTGTAATTGTTCAATGTGTCACACTTACATAATCTTCGAATACAATTTTTCCTTTAATGGAAAGTAATAGCCATGCAGCTTTATGGAATTACCTTTTCATATTCCTCTGCTATTTATCTGTTTACCTCCACCCGGTGAAGCCTACCCACAGAAAAGCTTTTAAAGTCAGATTGCCAAGCTTCTGGGGAAATTTAGGGTAACAGGCAGGTTGCAGCAGGATTCCCTAATATCTGTTACTCACAAATACCTTATTTGAAAGAAGATCTGTGGGGCAGAAATCAGTGCCCCGATTTTTTGTCTTACACCTTTTTTTTTTTTAATTAAAAGAGAGTCAAACAGTTAAGTAATGCCTGCAAACCCAAAGGTTGCTGGTTCAGTTCCCAGTCAGGGCACATGACCAGGTCTCCAGCCAGGTCCATAGCTGGAGGCAGGTGAAAGACAACCGTACACTGATGTTTCTTTCCCTCTCTGCCTCTCTCCCTTTCCCTCTCTCTAAAAATAATCAAAATAAAATCTTTAAAAAAACAAAAGCTAAGTAATTTTCTCACTGTCACACAGTGTAGAAGAGGCTAAGCTCAAATCTAGTCCCCTGACATGTGTTTTTTCTCGCACTGGTAAGAGTGGGCTTTATTATTATTAACCTGGAGGGAAACATTCTGGGACCAGTGGGGGGGGGGGGGGGGGGGGGGGGGTTGGGGGCGGGCAGGGGCCTGGAGGTCAGTCCCTGGTTTACCTTCCTTCACCAGGGGCCTTGTAACTCTGGCTGCATCCAGCCTTGGCACTCTCACTTCCCATGCCTGAAGCCATTTCCTGGGAAATCTAGACCAATTTGGGAAATAACACATCGTGCCTAGCAGAATGCAGTTCATTACTTTCATTTCCTTCGTTTCTCCAGAGATTTCTCACATAATTGCATAGGCAAGTTCCTGGAACATAGCCAGTCAGGTCCCCCAGTTATTTGTTGGGGATTGGTTCTGGGACCCCCATCCACCAGGATAGCAAAATCCGTAGATGCGCAACTCCCTTTTATGACATGTCACCGTATTTGCATATAACCTATGCATTGAGTCCTGTTATTGCTGATTTCACATCCACAGGTTCAGCCAAGTGCAAAGCAAAAATATTTGGGCAAAAAAGAAAAAAATCCCAGAAATTTCCAAAAAGCAAAACTTGAATTTGTCATGTGCACCAAGCACTCTCTGCTGAAACCTCATGACACCTACACAATGTGTAGGTTAGCTTACATGCAGATATAGGTTATATGCAGATACTGCGCCATTTTATATGATGGGCTTGAGCATCAGTGAACTTTGATATCCAGGAGGTGGGAGTGGCCTGGAACCTGTCCCCCATGGATACTATGGGACAACTGTGTTTATATTTAGGCCACAGCAGGGTATGACCTCCCATTACTTCATTCATATGAATGCAGCAGGGTGGCAAATTCAAATTTGGCTTTTTGACATTTTCTGGGATATTTTAAAATAATTTGGACCCACAATTCAAAATCTGCAGACCCGGAATACTGACTTGCCTGTGTTGGCAAGAAATTTCCAGATCTACATGAAATCCTCTCTTCTTTGAGGTGAGCAGGCAGGGCTGGCTGATAATGTATAATTTTTCCATCAGTTGGGCAGCTTTCAACTTTTCCACTACTTTTCCATGTACCGCCCAGCACAAAGGCCAGGGCGAATGGCACACGTTTGAGAAGGAGGGCAGAAAGAAATGAGGTTGGCTTGCCTGCTCTCTGGGAGAGAATAAAAGGGACCACTGAAAGCTGCCATATTTTGGCCTGAGTAAGTTCGGGACTGGAGATCACAATCTCTAGCATGGGGAAAACTACACGTGTAGCATGTTTTGGAAGGGTCATTAACATTTACAGTTCACAACATGGCCATGTGAAAGTGTTTCATCTGAAGTGAACAGTAACTTTGCATACTATATGGGGAGGGTGGAATTACTTTCTATAAGAGAATACCTGACTTACCTGAAGCCACATGGCAACATTGACAGAAACAGGATGCGAACTCAGGATACTGAAGTCTCTGTAACTTGCCCTTGAATCCCTTTTTGAATGACAATGAAATTAACTGGCATATTTGCCCTTGAAGGGAAAGGTGTGGGGAAAGGTTGAAAATAATTTGTTTTTTGTTGGTTTGTTTTTTGTTGTTTTGTGTAACAGCATTTTTTTTTAAATTTAATTTTACTGTTGTCCTATTACATCCATCCCCTTTCTACTCCCCTCTGTCCCCTTCCCCACCCACCCACTCCCCCACAAAGTCAACCCCACTTGTTGTCCATGTCCATGGTTCTTCGGGAAATTTTGTAGGCCTTGTACCCTGCTGTCATAAGAGTCAGGGACCTCTTGGGTGTGAAGCTCACCCTGAGATTGCCATGGTTGGGGGAAGGTGTCCCACGGTGGCAGCTTTGGAAAATGATGTTTTCTACTGGGATGGAAGTGGGAGAGTCTGATGAGGGAAGGCTGCAAGGAGATAGGAAAAACCAGACTTTCTGCACAAGCTGGAGTATTTCTGTTTGTGATTAGGAGGCTAATAAATCAGCAGACGGGATTAGTGTGCAGAACATCTCTTCACAGCATTTGCACACTGTAGCTGGAGGGTGCTGGGAAGGACAGCCCTTGTGCAGTCCTTTCTTCCAGCCAGTGGGGGTTAGCACCTGCTGTGTGTGCCAGGTACCACCAAGGGGTGGGGGGCGGGGAGACATTTCCCCACCCACCAACAGATTCTCTCACTCTTTCATGATATTGCTTTATGGGCACAACACTGAGTATTAGACCTGCTTTGTTTTACTTTGTCCTTTTTTCTTTTTTTTTAACTTTACTTTTTCCCCCATATCCCTAAGCTGTTTAAAACCCTTAACTGGTCCATGGGAGAAGAGACGGTCTGCAAATAGCAAATTGAATTTAGTTCATTTCACTTTGATCTGAGCTAATTAAATTTGGCATTTGTTTAGAGTCTTCCATGTGCTTGCCACAGAGACTTCTGAACCTTTCCCAACGAAGGGGATACAGAGGTTCCTTGTTCCAAACAGAGCCTTTTCCTCTTTTCTGATGCCTTGATTTCTCCGAAAACCTTGCTGTTACCACCACCTGCATTAAACTATCCTATTGTGCACAAGAGGTATAGGTGAAGAACACTGGGTATACATAGAGACTCAAGTGTTGATTTGGAATCAGCTCTTTTACTGTCATCTAGATACAAGACCTTACACAGCAGTTCTGTGACATTCTGCTTACTAAGCCGACATCATGGGGCTGGTAAATTGGCCTATTTAAGTGCTGGGTGAGAAAGTGCTTTTTTTCCCGATGCCTGGATTCTCCCTGGCCCCAAATATCCAAACACACACACACACACACACACACACACACACACACACACTGTGTGTGAGTGATGGTTATCTGACAATCAAGGAATAACTCTACTGGCCACAGGACGGCCATTAGGTCATAGAAGGTAGGCGAATCCCTATGTAAGCCTTACTTGAAAAGAGGGATTTTGCAAAGATTTTGACCCAAGCTTTACTGTTGCTTCCCAGTTTCACCTTTTCCTATCATTGCATTGAGCAAAATGAGATGTTTCTGATGAAATCTTAGACCTCAGCTCTGTTGCACACTTTGATAGTCCAAAGGGACAGAGATTATTCAAGGTAGCAGTTCTTTTAAGTTTGTTTTTCTGGATTACTTGTTTGCTTACTATTATTTTTTTAAAACATGTATGGTCAGGTAAAGGCATGGAAGGTAGACACTGTAGTGCCTCCATGAAGCTCAGAAGTGTTCGTTTTTACCACTTTTACATAAGTCCCCAGCATTCTACTTTCCTTTGTCAGTTTTCACTCACGCCCGACAAAGCTAAGCCAGATGCTGTGCTTCTCTTGTACAAGGGTCTCCTCTCCACTTCCATGGCGCCCCCACCTCCACACATATAATCTAGAACTGTGACTGTTCCCCGCTTGAAGGAGAGCTGGAGCCAAGCCCCTACGGTGGTGGCCACGGCTCCCACAATGACCTGTAGTGGTGGCCTTACCACGCTTCATCCTGTCACCTTATTTCTTGACCACTTTCTCTACCTGAATATGAGTTCCTTAATGGGAGGAACCGTAGCTTATTAACCATTATACTTCTAGCTTACTACACGTTTCCCATGGCATTCAGTCAATGTGTCGAGTTAAATGCATAAATTGAATAAAATTAAAGAAAAGATTTGCTCAGTACTCCGTGACTTACAACAATCCTTCAAAGTCTTGCAACAGTACTGAAAGTAGATGACTTTCCCATTAGACCGAAGAGTTTAAAGAGGTCATGGTTGCAGTTATTTTTTAAATTAATTATTGTTCTATTACAGTTACCCCATTTTCCCCCATTGCTCTCATCGGCATTGCCCACTCCATCCCTTCTCCCACAGTGAGTCCCCACATGCAGTCCAAATCCATGGGTCATTTGTACTAGTCCCTTCTCCCCATGCCCCTCTGGTCACTGTCAATCTGTTCCTTGTTTCCATATCTCTGGTTGAATTTTGCTTGTTTGTTTGTTTTGTTCATTAGGTTCCTGTATTAAATGAGATCATAGGTTATTTGCATTTCCTTATAGATTTTAGGATTATCTTGTTAATTTTCAAAAAGAAAATGCCTGCTAGAATTATAACTAGGACTGTATTTAACCTATAGATAAACATGACAGGAGAAATTACTTCAAAACAATGTTGAGTCTTGAAATCCTCACACATGGTATGTATAGTTCTTCAGTTATTTTGATGTTGTCAAAATAACTGACAAAAAAATGTCTCTTAACATTTTTCTTTGGTTCTAATTGAGGAGATCTTGCATCTCTTTTATTTTTTCTTTTCTTTTTAATTTAATTTTATTGTTGTTGTATTACATCTGTCCCCTTTTTTCTTTCCTCTGTCACCTTCCCTACCCACCCACTCCCCACAAAGTCAACCGCACTTGTTGTCCATATTGCATTCCTTTTCTTAAACATGTTAAATACTTAGAATTTCTTGCACTATTATAAATGAAAATGGCTTGGAAATTTTATTTTCTAATTATTTGCTGCCTATATTTAAATATACAATCAACTTTTATATATTAATTTTTTTATCTTTCAACCATAGTAAAGTCATTTCTTGTAGTAGTCATGTTGTAGATTCCTTGCAATTATTTTTCTAAACAATTATGTCATCGACTGACAATAATAGTTTCATTTTTTCCTTTCTAACCTTTACACTTTGTTTTTTACAATATAGAAATGGTTAGAGCAAGAGGGTCTCTATATGTTTGAGTTTCAGCAGCTTGACTGGAAATATAGGTTCTCCCCCATCCTGTGTTTATCCTGCTTGCTGTTCCCTGAGCTTAGTGAATTTGCTAGTTTATATCTTACACTAAATTTGGTTAATTGCAATAATTACATCTTTATTTTTTAAAAACTCTCCCTTCTCACCTTCTATGACCCTCTATTTAGAACTTCTGGTGTGGTTCCCATGAATCCCTGAGACACTTTATAATTTGCAGTTTTTCTTCTGTCTCTTACCAGATTAGAGAATTTCTGTTAATCTGTCTTCAAGGCCAATGATTATTTCCTGTGTCATTTTCATTATATTAAGCCCATCCGGTGATTTCTTAACATATCCCTAGGTCTGCTCTATTTATAGGTCTAAAGTTGTTTGCAACGTGTAGTGTTGTGTTCACATCCTTGTGCGTCTGGTTGATCTTAGGTTGGCTTTTGCTGCTTTTCTCTTGGGAACGCATGAAAGTTTCCTGGTATGTGTTGCGTAATTTTGGATTGAGTGCTAGAAACTGTGAATTTATTGTGTGAATATGTTTGGATTCTGTTTCTCCCAAGAATGTTGGTGCTTTGTTTTTTGCAGGCAGTTGACTTGGCTAGACTCCAGCTGTCTTGTCTGGGGAAGGCAGAGCAGTGTGGTTCCTTTAGCTGAGCTGTTGAAGCCTGCCTTACGCACGGTGGTTCGGAGGTCCGCCAGAGATGTGGGCAGAGATGACACGCAGACTGCGGGACTCTGCTCTGGGTACCCCCTCTTCTGCCTCATCAGTTGATCTGGGATCCACCCACTGGGTCCTCAGAACTGAAAGACAGCAGGTTTTCTCTTGGTGTTTCAGTTGCTCAGAGCCATAGTGACATTGGAACCTCCCCTCAGGACAACCCTAGGGGCATGGGAAGTTCACCTTATGTTGTCAGCTTTCTCCAAGTTTCATCGCCTTTCTAAAATATACCTGCTTGTATTTACTTCCAGAGCCCTCAGGTAGTGTTTTCTGTTTGTTAGTTTGTTTTTTATTTTCTCTTGAATTTATTGTTGCCTGAGGAGGGTTGGTCCGTTAATATCTGTACTCTTCCACACCAGAAGCAGAATCTTCACTATTTCCAATAGTATTCATTTTACAAGATAGAATTGATGTTTTTAACTCCCTTTCTTAAAAATAGTATTGGATGCAAGTATTTTCTCTAATATTTTATCACCAGCTAGGTCCAGTTAATACTCCAGTGTAATTAACCATTCTCCTAAGTTGTTTGTTAAGGTTATTTCCATTTTCTTACATTTATAAATAACATTGCAATAAATATAATGCTGCATAAATCTTTTTCTGAATTTAGGGTAATTTCCTTAGGGTGAATTCCCAGAAGTGGGTCAAGAGGGATGGACATTTTTAAGGCTCTATTTTATATCACCAAATTGCTTCCCAAAAGGGTCATACAAATTTGCACTGCTTGCAGCAGTTTAGGAAAATAGTCATTTCATAAAACCCTGCCAACAGTGGATATTGTTAAATGGAAAAATAACATTTCTATTGTAAAAGATGAAAAATTATAACCAAGAATTTATGAACACATATACACATAATATTTTAATGCTAGAGGATGGATTTTTTTTTGGTTTTATGACTGGAGACTCTAAAATTAAATAGATAAATTAAGAGAAGAAGACTCTGAAAAATGGAGTTCTGAAGAAATATAGAGAATAAAAATGAAGGAGGAATTGGGGAATCACAAGGGAGAAGATATATTTGCACAGAAATCGAAAAGATGGAAAAAAGGGCAAAAATGTGTAACAGTTTTGCCCAAACTTATGAAAATGCTCCCCCAAAAGCCGAGACTTCAAATTTTTCAATGCATAGTGGCCAAATTTGAAAGGAAACAAAAATAAAACAAGCTTTTAAAATTGGTTTTGGAACAAAAGGAAAAAGAAAATGGTTGTCCCGTTGCATGAAACAACCAGAACCTTATTACAAGATGAAAGTACCAAACTAAATTCATTCTCTATCTGTCAGATCTGTCACTTTTATCAAGAAAAAAGAACCTAAAAAGCTAGGAAAGAGAGAATGAAGATGTTTTATAGGAATGGAGTACTAACCCGTAGAAAACGTTCCAAGTATTTACTTTGAAGTATCTGCCTCAATTTCAGTCCCCAGAGCCAAGCAAATGACTTTTCCTTGACTAAAATAACTTGGAGATATGTTTTCAGAAGCACAGAATTAGTTATACTTGGGGAAGAATCAAAGTTTTAGGTAGAGAAGCTTCTAAGATTCTGAAGAAGAACAAAACTTACTCTACTTTCAAATAGTTGATGTAGCACTTTTGAAACTTGATCTCCATTCTTCAGAACAGTAAGGCCAGTTTACAGAATGAACATGTGGGAAGTTGAGAGCCCTATCTGGGTTCACAAAGAATCAACATGACAGGCAAACAGCATTTCTCCTTTGCATAGTTGCGTGGCACAGGTAGATCAGGGGGAGATTGCAGACCACAAATGTCTGAAGGTCAGCAAGATCCTGGGCAGAGCTTCTTGTAAGTGTATTAAGTTTTATGTGTTTTCCCTTGAATATTTTGTGCAAGCTCTGGAATTGTAGGGAGTATTCGGTTTCATTTCCCAGTGCATAGTCACTTCCTGGCACGTGACTCAGATATTTGCTGAATGAACGATGTTTTTATTTTCAAAGGGGAAAACTGTACACCTCTTGGTAGGTGAGTCAGATGGTTCATATTTTTTCTTCTTTTCCCCTGTTGCCCCCTATCCAGAGATGGTTCATTTTTATTCCACGTTCCCAAAGAGTTCTTATTATGGAACTGAGAAGAATGCTCTAGCTGAGAGCTACCAGGTTCTATTCTCGATATTCAGTTCTCTTCCACACCGGTATCCTTACCTTCGATGAGGAAATACCTGGTATGGGATACTTGGAATAACAAGGATCCCAGTTAGATTTCCCAACCCTGATCTTTCTCTTTAGCAACTGGGTGGCCTTGCCAAGGCGCAAAACCCCTGCAAACATCTATTTCTTTTTCTTTTTCTTTTTCTTTTTTAAGATTTTATTTCATTATTTATAGAAAGAGGGGAAGGGAGAGAGGCAGAGAGGGAGAGAGACATCAATGTATGGATGCATTTCACGTGCCTCCAGCCACAGACCTGACTGGAGACCTGGTTTGCAACCTGGTTATGTGCCCTGGCTGGGGAATCGAACCTGCGACCTTTGGGTTCGCAGGCCGGCACCTTAACCACTGTGCTACCAGCCAGTGCAAATTTCTTAATATTAAAACAAAAGTATCATCATCGCCCAGGCTGGTGGCACAGTGGGTATGGCGCCGGCCTGCGAACCCAAAGGTCACTGGTTCGATTCCCCAGCCAGGGCACATAATCAGGTTGTAAACCAGGTCTCCAGCCAGATCCATAGCTGGAGGCAGATGAAAGGCAACTGTACATTGATGTCTCTCTCCGTTTGTGCCTCTCTCCTTTCCCCTCTCTCTAAAAATAATTAAAATTAAAAAAAAAAATCATCATCAACCGTATTCTTATGTGTACTCTGGGATTTTAACACACATAAACTTCTAGTTTATGGCTAGGTGTGTTATAAACACTCAGTAACTGCTCATTCTTTTTCTTACAGTCTACTCCTTTTCATATTTACCCAGTTCACAGAGGGCATGTAGTCAAGGAATAGGGAAAACATGAGATTATAGGATTAGGAACAAAAAATAGCTTGAGACACTAGAAGAAAAGGCCAAAAGATACAGATGTAATTTGGTAGGACAAAATTGTTCTTTACTTTGGTTTAGAAAAATCAATTCTACAAATACAGGATGGGGAAATCCAGATTTATTTGCAGCGTATGTGAACAAAGAACCAAGGACATAGGGGATACAGTCAGCTGTCAGTAAAGCAGAAGCAGTCCTGGACAACATTATTCCAAGTCTTGTGTTCACAGAGAGGGGGCAGTAGTCCCTTTCTGCTTTGTGTGGGTCAGATTGCACCTGGATAATCATGCCTAGTTCTGGACATCAAACCTCAAAAAGGACTTGAGCCCATTGGAGTTATGTTGAAAAGAATCCAACATAATAAATTTGAAATATGAGATGCATGTTAAAATCATTAAGATTGGGAAACAGTGATGTAATACCCAAGGTGTAGAGGGTACAGTGATATAACCACTCCTGTAGACAGCTGATCAGGATAAAATTGATAGAACCTTTCTGGAGGAATCTTGACATGGATCAAAAACATTAACCGTGTCGATTGCTTTGACTCAGCAATTCATCTTCCTACTCTCAAAAAGTTCCACACATGGATGCACAGGATGTGTAAAAGGATGTATCTTCAGGAGTAATACTGTAGTGAAAAATTGGAAGCAATATAAAATTTAAATAATAGGAAAATGATTACATAAATGATGATACATTGGTACAATGGAATATTGCAGACATTAAAATGTTATTAGAGCCAAGACTTAATGTCATGAGACAATGGGTAAGATATATTTTATTTAGCTTAATTTTAATTCCACAAGTGATCTCGGTTCATTTTCCAGAGAGAGAGACAAAGGTAAACAAAGAAGAAAATTGCAGTATTCAGAGAAAATCACTATTAATACTTTGGTGGATATAAGTATAGATAATAGTTATAGATGAAGTTACTGATATACATGTACATTTGGGAATAGATCTAGATAGATGCATATGCATGCATTTGTATGTAATTTATATAATAGCAAAAGTACAAAGTGTATGGTTGTATCCCAATATGCATTTCTGACATAAATGAATGAATAGATATATGCTTAGATTTTTAAACAAAATCTACCAGATGTACTCACGTTATAAGACAATAAAATTCAGTTTTAAAAATGTGTACAGATGCATGGTTAAAAACTAAAAATAAAGAAAGATAGTTAGAAGTGATAGTATTTGACTTTATTTTCTTCTTCTTTTTTTTTTATTTTCTCTGAGTTTCTCCAATAAATATGCATTGATTTTATAATCCGAAAACAGTCCTGGTCTTTGTGAAGCATATGATATAATGAATGTTGATGATTTAGTAGGAATGCTTAGCTTGGATAGGAAGATTATCATGGGCACAGGAGCATGCTTAGCTGAAGGGCCATTGTGTGGGGCCATGAAATTGCCTGAGCCTGGATTCCAACAGGCTGGACGTAATCTAGGGTAGAAACGGAGGGGAACTTGACTCTTGGACAACCCTACCTGCTCTTGTATTCTCTTGTACCTTCTGCATCTGCCTCTGTGTTCTCATCACTGCTGCTTGTGAAGTGTGTGACCTTGAGCCTGCCATCTGTAATGTCTCTGACCCTCAGTTTTCTCCTCTTTCAAATGGGGACAACTCTTATCTCATACAATTATTGTGAGGGTCAAGTGAGTTGCTTTCTTTAGGAAGAAAGTAAAGGTGTATTAAGTGTTATATAATATCTACTAGATGTTAATGTCTCCTTCCATCATATAGTATGTTAGTAATAGGACAGACTTTGGGCTTGGGTCTCTGGGCACTTAATTTATTTTTCCATTGCCCAGTGCTGCCATATGGTGACAGGTTGGGAGAAGTATGGGTGTTTTTTTTTTTTTTTTTAATATTTTTGCATTTGTTATCCTTTTTTTTTTTGAAATTTAATTTTATTGTTGTTATATTACATCCATCCCCTTTTTCCTCCCCGCTGTCCCATTCCCCATTCACCCACTTCCCCCCAAAGTCAGTCCCACTTGTTGTCCATGTCCATGGTTCTTCCATACTAGTTCGTTGACTAAACTGCTTCCCTTCTTTGCCTCTTCCTCCCCTTCCCCTCTCCCCTCTGCCCACTGAAGGTCTAGTCATTGTATTCATGTATCTGGTTCTATTTTGCTTGTTTATTTGTTTTGTTCATTATTGTCCTGTAATGGGTAAGATCATATGGTATTTGTGTTTCATTGACTGGCTTATTTCACTAAGCATAATAGTTTGCAGTTCCATCCATGTTGTTGCAAAGGGTAGGAGTTCCTTCTTTCTTTCTGCTGTGTAGTGTTCCATTGTGTAAATGTACCAAAGTGTTTTGATCCAATCATCTACCGATGGGCACTTAGGCAGTTTCTAGCACTTGGCTATTGTAAATAACGCTGCTATGAACATAGGGGTACATAGGTTCTTATGAATTGGTATTTCAGGGTTCTTTGGGTATAATCCTAGTAGTGGAATTACTGGGTCAAAAGGCAGTTCCATTTTTAGTTTTTTAAGAAAACTCCATACTGTTTTCCATAGTGGCTGACCAGCTTGCATTCCCACCAACAGTGTACCAGGGTTCCCTTTCCCACACATCCTCACCAACACTTGTTTGTTGATTTGTTGATGATTGCCATTCTGACAGGTGTGAGGTGGTATCTTATTGTGGTTTTAATTTGCATCTCTCTGGTTGCTAGTGATGCCTTTGGTCCCTTTGTATGTCTTGCTCAGAGAGTTGTCTGTTCAGGTCCTTTGCCCATTTTTTAATTGGGCTGTCTATCTTCCTGGTGTTGAGTCTCCTAAGTTCTTTATATATTTTGGATATCAAACCCTTGTCTGAGGTATCATTGGCAAATATGTTCCTGTACAGTTGGTTCTCTTTTAATTTTGCTGGTGTTTTCTTTAGCTGAACGAATCTTCAGTTTGGTATAGAAGTATGGATGTTTTTATAGGACTGGGCAAGGGGAATGTTGTGTTTGCCTCCTACTGTGTAATACACCAACCCAAATTCAGTGCCTTAGGACAACAACAATCTTATGCTCACAGATTCTAGGAGGTGTGAACTGATAAATGAGAAAGGGAAGCTTGGTTGTCTCAGCTCTGCCATGACCAGGACTCAGCTGGAAATACACATCTGCAGGTGGCTCAGATGTTTGGGGGATGGAATCAAGTAGAAGCTTCTTCTCTCACACTTTTGCCACCTGGGATGTGTGAAGGGCTTGGCTGCGCGGGGACTGTTGCCTGGATGGCTTGCACTTGGTCTCTGCACCTGGGGAAGACTTCTCGAAGTACGGTGGCAGGTTTCCAAAGAGGGAGTGACCATCTATGGAGTCAACATTTCAAGATAGCCAGGCAGAAGCAGTGGTACCTTCTGTGACCAACCCAGTCCTAGAGTCACTTCATTGGCAGCCTCTTTATTAGACGCACACCCTGAAGGCGGCCTAGATTCACGCATAGGGGTTAATCTCTATGTTTGATAGGGGGTAGCCGCAGCCCCATTTCAGAAGACAGTGTGGGATGGGGGTTTTGTTATGGCCATCTTTGGGAAATGCAGGGAACAGTAGGATAGTCCAGAAGAAGAAGCTTCACTTTCAACAGATACTGAGTTAAGTTTGATTGGCAAGCTGCTTCTCCATCGAGAGTATTTTGAGCCAGAATTTGAGGGTAAATTGAGTTGTGTCCCCTCCTGGGTAGTGGTGTGACCATGTCAGGGATGGCCATATTGCAGTAAAGGTCAGGTAAGGGTGCGATTATGCTGCAGCAATAAAGACAACCTATTTAAAAAAAAATAATATAGTGAAAAAATAAATATAACTTTGATTGTCTTTTTTATTGCCGAGCATTATATACTTATTGGAGGAAAATTAAAAATGCAAATGAGAAGCAGTAAGGAAAAAAATTGAAATGCCCCAAATCTTACTATCCAGAGAATAGTCCCTAGGGCACCTTAACATATTTATTTCTTCGTGTGTGCATATGCATACATTATGTGCATGTGTATTCTTAAAATAGAACAGGGTCATTTTGCACTTAGAGTTTCGCAGTATGCTTTTTTTTAAAGTTCATGATGCTACATCATGAACAATCTCAGAATAACTTTTACTTTTCTCTTACTCATTTTTCATAGTACAATGGATTTGTTTTTGTTACATATGCTCAGTGAAAATCACACCAAATATCTGCAATTGTGAATAAATTTACGTGAGTGGAATCCCTCTTTGCATTCTTCTTGATATACTCTTTCACTCAACAATATATCATGGCGAGTTTGCATGTCAATAAACATAGATCTATGTCATTGTATTTAATGGTCTCATAAAAGTCTATTTTAGAGATAGGCCATCATTTTTGTATTCAGCTTCCTATAAATGGGCCTCTGGTCATTTCCATTCTTTGCTGAAATTATAAACAGTCATATTTAATTATATTTTACCATAAGGATTTTTTTTTAACCATAAAGATCAATTACAGGAAAATTCAATGTGAATCCCAAGAATGCTGCAGAATCTTCTTTCCAGGGGGATCAGATAAACCAGCGTTTGCATTCAGGTCTTCTGCTTGCCGGCTGTGTGACTGCAGATAAAGATCTTCGCCATGCTCAGCTTCTGTTTACAATTCCGGGGGAACAGGAACATATCCTGGTAGGGTGCCTGGCACCGTGCCTGGTGTATAGTAGTGCCCTGTGGCAGGTAGCAGATGTGGACAGCGCATTCCAAGGAATGGATATATATGAACATCTGTGGTGTAGCCCTAGAGCTCAACAGTGATGAGTTGTCTGGTTGGGGAGGGGCACTGGCACTGGCAGTTTTAGCTACATTTGTCCTCTTTCCAGGATTGGCACTCTTTGCATTCCCTGGGCGGTTGAGGGGTCAGGTGGGTTTTTGCATTCCCAAGCTCCATATCTCTCTATCTGGCACGGTTCAGGGCAATCTAAAAATGCAATATTGCTGTCACCAGCTCGAGGAAGACACAGAGCCTGAATAATTTAACATGTCACCACCATCCATCATGATACCAGGAGAGTGGGAGGTGGAGCGTGGAGGGGCGGGCCTCCTGGAGGCGGCAGAGTAGGTTTGTGGGCAGAACAGCCCAGTTAGAGAAGGTGGGCTCACTCCCGCTCAGGTTCCTAGTGTGCTATCAGGTATCTGTCATCTTGAGAAAGCCCTAGTACCTCTGAATATCTCAGTTTATTTATTAGCAATATTAAGATCATTTCCTGGTAGAGCGGCTTACCCTTATGCATGGAATATCTTAATTGCTTCCTCGCCAGCAAGTCCACTCCAAAAAGTCAGTGAGTTTTTGTGTTATTCACAACCATATTCTCAATCTCTAGAACAGTGCTTGATACAGAATGCAAACTTAGTTGATTATTGTTGAATGAATGAACAAACACATGAATGAATATTTCTGTGATTTTCTTTCTTTTTTTTTTTTTTTTTTTTTGAGATGACCAGTAGGGTCCAGGACACACTGAATGGTCACCCACTGCACTCTCAAACACTGGATCAGGACCCAGGCAATGCCTGAACTTGGCCTTTTTCATCATGGCTCTTGAATGCCTTTTTCTCTCTCTCTCCCCCCACCCCTTTCTGTAGTTCCTCCATTCTATAGTTGCCATCAGTTTTGTGATCTTACAAACAGACCACAGGGTCTACTTTTTAAACATTTTATTTATTGAGGTAAAATGCACATAATATAACATTAACCTGTGAACTATTTTAAAGTGTGTAAGTCATTGCCAATTAGTAACATCACATGGTTGTGAAACTATCACCTCTGTGGAGTTGCAGGCATTTTCATCACACCAGACGGAAACCCCGAACTCATGGTCACTTTCTATTTCTCTTCTTCCTCTGCACAGCCCTTGCAGTCATCACTCTCTGTCTCTTTGGGTTTACTTATTTTAGGTACTTTATATCAACATAATGGTATGATATGTGACCTTTAATGTCTGGCTTCTTTCACTTAGCAGAATGTTTGCAAAATCCATGTTGACCCGCATTGTACCACATCAGCATCCCCCCCTTCTTTTTTTCCTAAGATTTTATGTATTATTTTTTAGAGAGAGTGGAAGGGAGAGAGACAGAGAGGGAGAGAGACATCAATGTATGGTTGCCTTTCACCTGCCTCCAGCTACGGACCTGGCCGGAGACCTGACTTGCAACCTGGTTATGTGCCCTGGCTGGGAATTGAACCAGCGACCTTTTGGTTTGCAGGCAGACGCCTTATCCATTATGCCACCAGCCAGGCCAGCATTCCCTTTTTAATACTCCATTTTGTAATCCATTTATCAGTTGATGTACATTTGGGATTTTTTTCCTACCTTTTCATTATTATAAATAGTGCTGCTATAAACATTCATTTAGAAGTGTCACTACTTGTTGGAATACCCTATCTATCTTTAATTCTTTGGGATATCCATCCCTAAGGGCAGCATAGCTGGGTCATGTGATGATTTTGTGATACGGTCAGCTATTTTCCACAGTGGCCGCTCCAGTTTGCATCCCCCCAGCAATGCCTGAGGGGTCCAGTTTTTCCATTTCCATCCCAACACCTACCATTTTCTCATTATATTGATTATGATCTTGGATAATGAGCAACATGAAGGTTCTGAAGGTTGCTTTGTCCGCAGTAAAACCAAGATGAGTCTTACCTCTCAGACCCCTTGTGAGTGTAGATGGGGTATCGCATATAAAGTGGCCGGAGCTGTGTAACTGTAGCATGAGCTCAGTCCCTTTTCTTCGGGGCTCCATCCCAGACCACTCAGGACCAGAAGAACCAGGGGCTCATGGAGCAAGGCCAGAGGACCTTGCCGTTCCTCCTCTTTTCTCTTGCCAGTCTCGGGCCATTCTCACTTTCCTTCAGCTTCTAAATGGAAATACTTGAGCAGCCCTGAATAGTTAATGGCTGTACTTCAGGTCACAAAATCAACAATTTCATATTAAAATGCTAGCAGAGGGGGCCCTTTTCCATTCCGCTGAATCCTCTCCAAGTCCATTTGTAATTGGCCTGTGGCCCCGTCGGATTTTATGGACATTCAGAGGCTAGATGCCCTGGGTGGCTGGCACGTCCCCAGCATATCCCAGAAGGCGGGGGAGTCACCACTCCACCCCTCAGCACCTCCTTTTCTCCTGACAGACGTGGGTGAGCATTGAAGAAATGAGTGTGCCCCCACCACCCCTGTTTTTGTTCTTTGTGTTGACTGTTGACCTGCACTAGACAGCTTTCCTCACAATAACCCTGGGAGCCGGGAAGTACTGCCCACTTTTAATGCCGAACGCAGAGAGGGTAGGTGCCTTGCCCAGGCCCACACAGCTCGCAAGCAAGTCCAAGAATTAGAACTCAAGGCGGATTTCAGTTCCCTGCTGTCTTTCCGCAGAAGCGCTTTACCTCTCCTGGCTCGTGGAGGAAGCCCCTGCAGGAACCTGCGATGCTCCGAGGTGCCTCTAAGACAGAGACAATGGCTATTGTTTTTTAATGGAATCTGAGTTACACCATTTTTCATCCACATCACATCATAAAATGGTTCAACACCTTAATGGGGCCTGTGGCTTATTTATCTCTGTCCTGTGCCCAGATCCAGGTCCTTCATTATGCTCAGTAGTAGTGGATGTACAAGCGTCGCTGCGACCGTGTTCTGCAGTATGGTAGGCCCTGGATGTGTGGCTGGTCTCTATGGAGATGGGCTTCAGCATAGCATACACCCGGATTTTGGAAACTGATTGTGCCGAATGTATAAAATATTTCAGTATAATAATAATTTTACATTCATTACATATTGCAATGACAGTGTTTTGGATATGTTGGGTTAAGTACAATATATTCTGAAAATTAATTTTGACTTTTTTAATGTAGCTACCAAAACATTTAAAATCAGGTGGATAAGGTGCTGGCCTGCGAACCCAAAGGTCGCTGGTTCAATTCCCAGCCAGGGCACATAACCAGGTTGCAAGTCAGGTCTCCAGCCAGGTCCATAGCTGGAGGCAGGTGAAAGGCAACCGTACGTTGATGTCTCTCTCCCTCTCTGCCTCTCTCCCTTCCTCTCTCTCTGAAAATAATAAATAAAATCTTCATAAATTAATAAACAGAAATACTTCCCAAAATAAATAAATAAAATCACATGTGTGGCTTGCATGGTATTTTTATTGGGTAGGTTGGTGTAGAAGTAACCTTGCTGGGCCTCAGTTTCCAGTCTGAAAATGTTACCTTGGAACTTGAGGAAGGTGAGGGTCAGAGGAGCGGGAACAGAGGAAGGGTGGAGGAGCCCGTATGGTAGCCGGGGCATGATGCCTGTGTGCTGGGACACGCAGAATGCTGGGCGCTTCCCTAGCATCTGGCTCAGCCTGACTGGAGTTCCTCCCAGGAGCACAGTTACAGAGAGAGGTTCAAGGGAGGAGCAGTGAGAACGCACCCTGGCATTGGGAGCCAGTCACTCCTCTGGGGTCACACCATCAAGCATTTACCCCTGCCCCTGCTCCACGCATGTCCACACGCACTCACGCATTTTCAGGCTTTCTTAGGAATGAGGCAGGCTTTGCAGGCAGGCAGACCCGATTTCAATTCCAGCTTCCTCACTTCCTACCTCATCCCTTCCCTGAGACCCAGGTTATTCATCTGTAAAACAGGGTTCATGATGCCTCCCTTCCAGAGCCGACTGTGGACAGAGTCTTGAGCGTGGAGGCTGGGGGAAGGGCTCTACAGCCACTGTCTGCATTTGCAGACTGTTTTTGCTACTTGCAAGATGTGTGATGCTGGGAAAATTACCTAAATTCTTTGTGCCTACGTTTCCTCAGCCATTAAAATGGAAATAAAAATAGTAACCTACTTCTTAGGTTACTGGAAGGATTAAACAAGTCAATTCATGCTAAGGATTCTGCCTGGCAGGGAGACGGTGCCCTACAAGCGCTCGCTTTTCTTGTTACCTCCAAATTGCCTCGTGAGCTTTGTCACCCCCAGTAGGCTGTCCCACGAAGGAATGAACCCTGACGCACTTGTCATGGCCGGGGCAAATAGGTCATTTGTTTGGGAGGGAGGGAGGATTTAGCTGGAACATTTGAAAACCCTTGAGGTGGCATGAAAGGGGATGTGGGAAGGGCCTGGGGTTGATCCCTAACAGGGATAGGCCCCTCCCTTTTCCTCTGCGGCCCAGAGCACAGCAGAAAGATTGGCAGAGGCTCCCTGTACCAAGGCAACTATTTTACCAGACGCCTTTCATGTCTCCTTTGCCAAGAATTGTGTGTAGACAAACAAAAATGCTCCTTCTCGCTCCCTCCCTTCCTCTCTCCCTCTTTTCCCTCCTCCCTCCCTTCCTTTTTTATGTTTCAGTACAATATTTTGGTTAAAAAATGCTACTGGCCTCTGCAGAGCTCTGTCTTGTACCACTTCCAGAGCCTCACAGGGCCTCTGCCGATGCCATGGGAGGGGAGCCTGAAGTGGGCAGTTGCCTCTGGTGTAACCTGGACGGTTGTCTCCAGCCCCTGCCTTAGTTGCTGGGGGCCAGACCTTGCTGTTTGTTGTCCACTTCCGCCCATTGCAGCATGCCCTCTTCAGGAAGGGCAGGGCAGGTGCCTCTTTTTTCGTTTTACAGACCTTTGAACTGAGAAACAGTGTTACAGGTGGATAAATGTGCACTTGACCATCACTCATTATTAGCAAATCAAAGTTTCCTTTTCTGAACTTTGCCTGTTTCATCCATGGTGGGAGCATCATGATACCTCCCTCCTATGAGTGTTGTGAGCTTGAAATGTCATGATATGTGCAAAGATCACAACAGTCTTTGGCACCTTGATGTTTAAAGGGTAATCTGCTTCATCCAGGGTGACCTTTTGCGTGATTTTGAGGAAGGCAGTTTTCCTCCCTGAGAGCCCACATTGGGAGCTGCACAGACTAACCCTGAACCCTAACTCTCCTACCCCTCTTCCGTGTGACTGTCGGCAAGCAACTTTGCCCTTACATGTTTCTGTGCCTTAATTTTATTCCCAGCTTGTTAATTACACACCTTCCTTGCAATGATGATTGTATGTAATAAGGTACAGACATCTTCTAGGTACAGAGTAGATTGTTCAACAATTTGCCGAAGGAAGGAATGAAAGAAAGAAAGGAAAGGAAAGGGAGGAAGGTTGGTTGGTGGTACAATGACAGCATTGGAGAAAGAGTGTCAGCAGGTTGTCTTTCTGTATACTGAAAGTCATTTCAATACTCTACAAGAGGAAAAGGCATAGGAAATCCTTTTGTGAATTGAAGAATGGTTCCCTCTAATGTGTATTTCTATTTTTCTGAGGTGAAATGTTTTAATGGTTAATAGGCTTACTTGGTGCTTAATCCAAAAGATGTGAAATAGAGTCTCCCTCTGTCCTGATCCTTCAGTCACTGGCTTCTCTTTCCAGGTCACCCACCTTTGCCAGATTCTTGACTCTGCTCCCAGGGACAGCGGGTTGATGTACCTGGAGCACAATACAAAGTCCCTCTTTCTGCCCACCACGTGCCTGAGCAGGCTCTGCAGCTCTGCCTTTGATGTTGTATCTCTAGGGAAGAGTTCACAAATCCCTCAATCCCTCTTTTTCCATATCCTCTGCTTTTTTTGGTAACAAAAAATACAGAAAGCACAGAAATAAAAGTTATCCATATCCCTCCCAGTAGGGCTAACTGCTATTAGATTTGCTGTATTTCTTTTAAGTCTTTTTTTTTTTTTTAATCATTTTTGTAATCAACTCTGCCAGCATAGGAAAGACTACATCGCCCCTTTTTCTCTGTGCCCTTCTGAGCCGGCCTCTGTAGCACCCTTGCGGCCATCTCCTCCGTCCCACCCTCAGCGCCCACGGCTTCCCCCAGACCCTGGCCCCGCTCACCTGGTGATCCCTGGGCCTCCTAGAGGCTCCCCCTTCCCGGCACCCACTCTAAGGCCCGCATGCTACTGCTCTGTCCTTCCTGGTATGCACAGCTGTGAACTCATCCTCTCCCTCCAGAACCTTCCATGATATCATCCTCAGGTCCTTCCACTGCGTGGCTCCAGCATATCATTCCCAGCCAACACTCCGTCCCTACATGGCCTCCCCGCACCCACACTCCCCACCCCAGGGATGCTCCAGCTCCCGCCTGTCCTTGCAACTCCAATTCCTAGCACTGAAACCCCATCCATCCCGCTGGCCCTGACTTAAATCTTCCTTCCTCCTGAAGCCTTCCCAGGTCATCTGTGTGGTGATGGGCTGCTCTCCTCCTATTCCCAGGGTCCCATTGTGTGGAGCGCACGGCACCATGGGATCCCATTTATCACCTTGACTAGCTTATGGTGCCTGGATGTTTTCTTAGAGGCAGACTTATAGCACCGAGCAACAATATCGCTATCAATTATTTAGTCGCCACCATGGACCAGGCAGCCTGCATGTGCTGTCTCCTTTACTCTCCAAAGCAATCCTGCAAGGTTCATACTCATTGTCCCTAATTTTGGAAGGAGGAACCCAGGGCCCAGACAGGTGATGCACTTCCTCAAGGTCACACAGCCCCCGGGCTGCCAGCCCCTGGTTAGAACCCAGATCCATCTCACTTCAGGGGCCAGAACTCCTTACGTCAATCACGCCAACCCTGGGTCACTCGGGATTTACAGCAAGAAGTGGAGGGATGGGGCTGCTGGCCTTTGGGATGGAAGAGGGGTTAACAAGCTGCTGGAGGCCGGTGGTGACTAACGGGGTGCGTTTCCTCGCAGGGGGAATCAGCTTTGGGAGAACCAAGGGGACCTCGGGCTCAGATGCAGACGACGAAACGCAGCTGACATTCTACACGGAGCAGTACCGCAGCCGTCGCCGCAGCAAAGGTACCAGGGACCTTGGGAAGGTTCCAGAACCAGTTTGCAGGAGGCAAACCTGGGGAGCGCATTTTGTGCTTCCCAGCAGACCTTAACTCTTTCTCATCCTGGTCCCGTTCCGGTTGACCCTGAGCTTGACATTGAAACCCTGGATAGATGAGGGACCTGCATCAAACCCTTTCTTTGTGCTTTCTGTGCCTCCTCATTTTTCAAAGGATTTAGGGATGATTTTTTTTTTAAAAGTTTATGCAGTTTTTGTTTTTGTTTTTTAATCCAGCACAGTAAATGAAGTAATTAAAGAGAATTGAGATTGAATGGAAAGTAGGAGGAAGGAAAATGACTTAAACGGGGGTTAAATCCATGCAAGGTAACCTGTGCCATGCTGCGGGTTTGTTCTCAGAACAAGCTGACAGTTGAACCTGGAGATTTTCAGCCATCAAAAGGCCAAAGAGAACATATTCAGCAATAAAATGGACAGAGGTTATGGGTCAGAACCAGAGTTTATTCAGATAATTGTACTTAAATGACATGAAACCAGAGAGGGAGCGTTCTCTAGTGGGTCCTTACCAACAAGACACCATGGGACTCCCTCACTGCGCCTTTTGCAGGTAAAATTAGTGTTGTTGCATGATTATTGCTCACAGCGACACCCAGCCCAAGGAGATGTCAAAACGCAGGACTCCGTAAAGGCCCAGGGGCCATGGTTCCCCTTGATAACATGTGCTCTGAAAGGAAAAATAGCCTGTATTTCAGGCAATTAACTGTGAATGTAATTCCTCACCCCTGAGTATTTTTATAAGGATGGGAAATCAGCAAGTTTAAGATTGCATTCCTGGGAAAGAACTTGGGGAGCAAACATGCCAGTGATTACAGGCAGATCCTGGGGCTTAGTCCAGACCCTAGAAAGAAGCTTCTGGTCAATATGAAGATAGCTCATGGAGGCACATGGCAGCCTGTGACCCTCCTACTTTTCAAAAAAGTGCCTATGGTTGGGAAGGCGGGGTTGGGGGCGTGGGGACAGGTAGAACCTCCCCCACGAAACAGTTCTGTATGCATCCCACCCATGTGTGATAATGTTCAAAGAGCACTGATCACATAGCTTCTCCGGGCTCCTTTTGCTCTGAAGCAAGTTACCTACCTTCTCTACACCTCAGTTTTCGTATCTGTAAAGTGGGTCTTGTAGCTGCCTCACAGAAGCTTGAAGATAAATTTTGGTTATGATTATTTTAAAAATGTATCATGATGCCTGTTATATATTAAGGGTGAAAGAAATAGGTGTTATTAATGTTGGTTCAGGCCTCATTGTTTTCCATATCTCACTGTTCCTGGTGCCTTTGGGTGAAAAGGCCCCTGGGTGGTGGGCGTCTCCATTGGTGTATCTGCCCAGAAGGTATTGCATGCAGCCTCTCAGCCATGAGAAAAATTGGGCTCGCCTCTCCCTTCTTCCCATGCCTCAGCAGTCTGGCATCTGCTGCGTTGGAGATTTAGAAGTTGGTGATAGATGATCCAGAATCTGTCTTTTCCCTCTCCCCAAAACAGCTGCTAGGATTCAGGCTGGGGAAGGTGGTGGGCCTGCTCCACAGGACTGGGCTGTCTACAGCTAATTGGATGAGCATCCATCATTGAGCGTTCCTCTCTTAAGTCGGAGTGAAACTCAGAAAAGGAAAAGCAAAAGCAAGCCGCCAGACAGGAGATGGACGGTCTGGCCCTGGGCCTCTGTACACTCCAAAAGGCCCGCTGTGTTTCCGGGGTGGGGAGGGAGCCTGGGCTGTGATGCCACCCGATCACCTTCCTCCTGGCCCGCTCACCTTCCTCCTGGCCCTTGCCAGCTCAAAACCAAAGCCACTAGCTTCGTCTCTGTCCTCCCGGCTTCATCCACTAAGGACAAGTCCCGCTCCCTCCCCCTCTACTTCCCCCACATCTCTCTTCCTCTTCAATTTGTTTGCTTGTTTGTTTTAAGATTAAAAAAAAAAAGATTTTGTTCATTTATTTTTAGAGAGAGGGGAAGGGAAGGAGGAAGAGAGAGAGAGAAACGTCAGTGTGTGGTTGCCTCGTGCACACCCCAACTGGGGACCTGGCCCACAACCCAGGCGTGTGCCCTGACTGGGAATCAAACCAGCGACCCCATGGTTCGCAGGCTGGCGCTCTGTCCCCTGAGACCCACCAGCCAAGGCTGTTTTAATTCCTTCTTTTTTTTCTGCCCTCCTTCATCTCTTCTTCCCTCCTTCTTCTGTTACGGCTTTCTTCTTTTCATTGTTCTATCTTGTCTTTGTTCTCTTCATTCTGTCTTTTTTACTGCCTCTTTTCCTCTTCTCCTTTTCTACCAACCTCAGCTCTTTTTTCTAGCTATTTCCTAGTGAATCCTGCCTCCTTCCCTCCCTCCCTCCCCTACATACTTCAAATATTTGTTAAGCACCAACTGCGTGTCTGACACTTTTTTTGCCCCTTGGGAACACAAAGCAAGCAAGAATTTTTAGAAAATCCTACCCTTGTGCAGCTCACATTATATCAAAATATAAATAGAGTAGATGGTGGCACAGGCCAAAGAAAGAGAGTGCAGCATGGAGGGGCGCTGAGGGAGTAGCAGAGGGATCACGAGTGTAGATTCTCTGAGCGCAAGTTACCAGGCCTCTTGGGCGGAACTCAGGGAACCCGCTCCTTACACTGCAGCTGATACTGTAAGATCAGTGCTGCTGCTGCTGCTACTGCTGCTGTGGTGGTCTGTTGAGCATAAGGAGTGAACTTGGTCCTGGCAAAGCCTCTGCCCCAGCCAGATAAAGTTACAGCTCAATGCCTGGTTGAGCAGGTACCGCCTGGGAAGGTCTGTGACCCCTTTTGCTGTTTCTACACGCTGTGCAGGAGCCCGGGCATCGTTGGGGCGTGCTGCCCTAATGGGAAGAGTGCACAGTACACAGGTGAGCTAGGGCGAGGTGTGGGAGTCCTTAGGGATAAGAGCATTAAGAACCTGGAACCTTTTTTCACATCCTCACCCACGGATATGTTTATTGATGTTAAGAGAGGGGAAGGAGAGAACATCAGTGTGAGAGAGGAATATCAGTTGGTTGTCTCCCATACATGCCCGGACCAGGGGTTGAACCCGTGACATTTTGCTGTGCAGGACGATGCTCCAGCCAGCTGAGCCACCGCCGGGCAAGCGCATGGATCCTTGCAGTGGGCGGCCTCCTCACACGCCAGGCCTACCGCTTGCTAGTGGTGCCATTCTGAATACGAACATAAGCTGTCTGTCCGTGAGCTGCCTAATGGAAAAATAAGGGCAGTAAAATTTAAGCTCTAGGGGGCTGTTCTAAGAATGAACATGAACTGGTGTCTGTAAAGCACACAGGTGGGCACACAGAGAAGCAGCCACAGGGAAGCTAAGTTCTCGGGGAAGAAGCATAGGACCGAGTACGTGGGCAAATCCCAGCTCCGCTGCTGACGCACTGAGACCTCCGTTAGGTCCCTCCACTTATCCAGGCCCATTTTCTCATCTGAAACCCGGGAGCCTGTGACCTCTGAGGTCCCTTTATACTCAAGCCAGTAGGACTTGAGTATCTGTGGGAATCCCCGGTCCTGAAATACTCCTGGCTTCCAGCGCCTGCATCTTTGCATTGTGTCTGCCTCCTCCGTTTCCCATGCTTCTCTCCTCTCCTGGTTCTGGTTTTGGAGAAAGTACTCGCCCCTGGCCTGAGATTGGCTTCTGTCACCTTGGTTGGCTGTGCCTTCACCCCCAGGCCTGCCTTCACGTTATCCCGGCCTCTCCCTGACCTCTGCCACCACCATGCCAGCTCTCTGTGAGCAAAGTAGTGGGTCAAGTGTTTCCTATGGTCTTCCCAGGGCCAGCCTGGTTCTCACACAGATGGGATCATGACATGCAATGATGCGGAGGAAGATAAACATCCTAGGAAAGACAAACCCTAAGCTGGTTGAGAACAGTCATCTCATTGCATTTGGGTTCCATAGCATTTCACCTTACCCCATTCATTTCCATATGAAAACAGGATCTGGGCTGTGTCCCCAAAGCAAGGGTCCTATGAACTTGGGTGGAGACATTCAACTCTTGCTGTCCTTGACATGTTCAGAAGGAAGTAGTGACAGGAGCAGGGGTTTTGTGGCCCAGATTTACCACTCTTTTTCTATGGGAACTTGGCCAAGCCACTTCCTGTCCCTGACCTCACCTCCCCAACCTCTAGGTAGTGGTTGAAAAAGATGCCTGAGAGTGAATTCTGGTGAAGGTTTCTGAGGGCCTCGCAGGGGGCTGAGTGGTGCTGGGAAAGAAGTTAGAAGGTAACATGTTGGAAGAAAATGTATAACCAGATGTTACCCAGGGGGTCACACTGTCCCAGCTTTGAGAGGAAAGAGGGAGATGGAGGGATACCAGAGAAATGTGGGAGGGCTTCCTGGAAGAGTTGAAGCTGCAGAGTGACCTGGGACCAGGTTTGGCTCTGTCATTATCCACCACCATGACATGAGCCAATCGCCTCGATAGTCTTGTTTTAAAATGGGATAGCAGTCCCGACTGGTGTGGCTCAGTTGGTTGGGCATCATCCCACAAAAGTGGAAGTTGCTGGTTTGACCCCTGGTCAGGGCACATGCCGGAGTAACAAATTCAGGCCCCTGGTCAGGGCATGTATAAGAGGCAACGGATCGATGTTTCTCTTTCCCATTGGTGTTTCTCTCTTTCTTTCTCCCCTCTCCTCCCCTTTCTCTAAAAAGAAATAAAATTTTTAAAATAGGGTAGCAATACCTCCCACTCATGGTAATTATAAGGATTAAATGGGAACATGAGCAACTCCTTTGTAACTAGAAGTCTTGCCAATAAGTTATCCCTTTTTCCATCACAGCCATCCTAGTCCCTGCCACCCACATTCTTTGCTTAAAAACTGCTGAAATCACCTTCTCAATGGTCTCATGCAACTGTATTCCAACCCAGTAAATGGGTAAGTAGGGAGCATGTCGCTTCTCTGTTTACGAAGGCGGGATGCGAACTCGTTACCACCCACCAGCCTCCGAATGTTGAGGCCTGCCTGTGTCCCCAGGGTGATAACTGGTCCTCCAGGCCTGTTCCGCAGCCCTCCCAGGGCTGCCCTGCCAGAGCCTTCGTCACTATTCTCCCTCAGACTCTTTCCCCTGCCCTGTGTTGCACCCCGATTCGCTCTGACACCTCTGCTCACACGATATGTCTTCAGCTCAGCCATCCCACAGCCAGGTCCCTTGTTTTATCCTGTCCCAGCTGCGGTGCTCTTCCCCCTCTGTAGCGGTTGTTGCTGGTGGCTTGACATTTGCAGGCACGCTCTGGGCCATGTGTGTGGGCTCCACGCAACCAGGAGCTTCCTGGGGATGGGTACATTGTCATCTGTGCCCAGCTTTCCACCCCCTGGCACCAAACACAAGGAGGGGTGACTTGTAGGAACTGGGTTGATTCATATTTTCAAGTGAATGGATGAAAGACATGCCTGGCCCAGCGTCTAGATTGTTCTATGTGCTCGGGATGGACACTGCTCCACTGCTGCCTCCTCTTGTTTTCTCTCACTCCATTGTCACTTGCTGGAAATGGGTCTCCTCTGCACCCCACCCTGCACCCCTACAAGCCTCAACCTCCTCTCTCCCACTCCCAGGAACAGAATTGAGGCCTCTGTTCTGCTCCTTCTCCCAGCTTAAGGTCACCAGGGAAGGTCCTCAAGTGACATGCCTGGTAGTGGGAAGAGGGCTGAGCACTGATGTGAAAGACCTGCTCCATCTGGGCTCTTGAGCACATTGGAGCGTGTGAGATTGGGTGAGAGGTAACAAGTCCAGGAGGACCCCTGTCAGAGAGAGAGAACATCCAAGGCCAGTGGTAGAGAGAGTCCATGGAGCAGGAGGAAAAAATATCAAATGGGCTTTTCCTACCCAGCTGCCCCTCTTTAGCACAACCCATAAAAGAAATAGGAGTGGCATGAGGTTTAGCCAGACCTGGCCATGACCCCTGACTTGACCTTGTCTCTTTTGTGTGGCTGGGCGTTCCACAGCCAGGCACCTCCCTTGGTATGAAAACAGCGCTGCTGGCACCTGTTCACAGAGTAAGCAAGTCTGGAGGTGGATGGTTCCAGAACGCACCTAAGAACTCACTCAAGAAACTTTATTCTTTCCTTTTTGTTAAAAAGTTTCAACCCCAACTAAACCAGCCACTATCTTATGTTGCCCAGTAAGAGCCGCTGGAAAAGAGATGGATGATATGGCCCAAGAACCAGCCCTAGCTCCTCTGAGCCTTGGGCTCTTGGTAAGGAAAACGGGGATGTTATTCAGAGGTATCTGGTGTGGCCAGGTGGAACCCCATCCCAGAGCAAAGACCTGTGGTCATCCACTTGGTGAGTGGCATAAAGGAAGAGAGACAAAGGGACTGAGAAACAGACACTGAGAGACCAAGATGCATGTGCATGGTGGGATTTCTTCAACCAGGGTCCCGTTTTCTCCAAATGGCCAATTGGCAAATAATTTTTGGCTTTATAAACAATATAGTCACTGCTGGCCTTATTTCACTCGCAGTGGTACCTTGAAAACTGCTACAGACAACGCATAAATGAATACAGGATGCCCTAATAAAACTTGATTCCAAAAAAAAAATACATGGTTTGCTGCTCGTACCCTAAATAAACCGTCTGTGTCATACAGACGACCCCTCACCTGTAGAGCTGGTCCAGGAAGCACGAGTGCACAAGGATTTGCGAACCGAATCTGATCTCATCTCATCCATGATCTTTCAGGCTCAAGAAGTCTATTTGTCAAGCAAAGACTTCCATGTTTGGTTAAGTAAATAACCGTTCAATCGGCACTTGCTGGAGGTTTGCTAATTTTCATGGTGTTGTACAAAACGAATCAAGTCAATGGATACGATAGGCACCCGCTGGGCAGAATTCTGCCTTCGTTAACCAGAGATGACACTCCTCAGCACAAGGCGCTGGACCCAGGGTTAGGAGACGCGTCGAAGGCTCTACCCCTAGCCCTCACGTACTTAGTGACCCTGGGCTCATGTGCCTTCTCGGAGCCTGTCTTTCCGTCAGTCAAACAAGGATATTTGTGCCTCTTGTCATCAAGCCTGAAGCTGATTCTAGCCTAACCTATATTTATGCAAGAAACCCCTTACTAAGCATGATGCTGGGCAGTGTGGAAACCGGGGCTGGGCCCAGCCTGAAGGTGGGTATAAGCGCCTCGGGGGCCTGCAGCTCACACAGAGAAGCAATGCTGAGCAGGACGAGCTGGTGTATAACCGAAGGTCCAGATGCGAAGCGCAGATGGCGTGTCCAGCCCCAGGCGCAGGGCTGAGCAGGAGGCGGAGCGGAAACAGCTGCTGGATAATCCCTGCCTTGTAAGCACCCAGCAAGGGCCTCCCGCACCCACTCTGCTCCGGGCTGTGTGGCTTTGGGCTGCGCGCTCTCCCTCTCTGGACCTCACTCTTCTCATTCACTGGCTGCCCAGCCAGTTCTAGAAACCCAGGTTTTCTGATTCCTGGCTCCATTGCTTTTCTCCCAGCTTTGCTGATTATAATTAGTTTACCAGCACAAAGAACCAGGGCATGAATATCCCTGGTTTTGCTTACTTCTTTGTTTTAGTTGTTTTTTTCCCTTTGGCAATACTTAAGCTGAGATTTTTCTATCATGATAAGACTTCTTGAATTATAAACAACCTTTGCTGCTAATTTGTATGGATGTGTAAACTTTTTTTTTGATTTCCCACCTGACAAAACTTGCAGATACAAATTAATCTTATTGTAGGAGGAAAAGGTGAGGGAATGTTCAAGCCGTATCTGCAGAAGAGGAGGCCTTTGGGAGTTGAGGGTAGGAGACTGTTCTGAAATCCAAGCCGAGAACCCAGTGATGGAGCAGAGCCTGTAGGAAATGGGAATACGGCTGGGTGAGAGCTTGGTGCCGACAGAGGAGTACCTGCCACAGATGAGGACTGGGGTGGGGATGGAAGAGATGGAGTCCCAGTCTGCGGCTTCAGGGAAAATGGGAGTTGGGCTGTCGAAATAGGCAGGAGCCATGCCTTGACCCCTGGGGTATTCATTCACCACATCCTTTCTGCATCACTTCTTGTCAAACTATGGGGTTGTGTTTTTTCAGACCCAAATCCATCCAATCTTCTATTGGATAGAAACCAAGGCTCAGAGAAGGGAAGCATTTCCCCCAAGATAAAAATGTTACCTTTTCAAATGACAAAGCTCATGGGGTAAAATGTTAACAATGGGAGAATCTGGGCAAAGAACAACATTTGGATGTTCTTTATACTCTTCTTATCCTTGCAGCTTTTCTATATATTTTCTATATATTTCTATATATTTGAAATTATTTCCAGGTTAAAACATGAAGGAAACAGTAGTCCTATGTTGATTATAGGCTTCCAAATCAGCAGACAGGGGTTCACACCCTTGCTTTGCTTTTTCCTAGCCATGTGGCTCAGGACAAGGCACTTTCCTTCTTTGAGCCTTAGTTTCTCCTGGGTGAAGGAAGGTGCATCTAGCATGAGTCCTTCTACTCTCCCTTCATCTTGTTGTGAAGATTAAAGAAGCTACTGTATGCAAAGGACATGCTTAGCTGAGTGTACCTGCCATATGCCCAGTGTTCACGGAATGGTAACCAGTTCAGCACAGCCTGACCCAGGCACGGCTCCATGGTCTTTTTCCAATGTGCTGACCTGCAAATTGGTCTTACTTTGGGGGTAAAAAAGTAAACAAATTCATTTTCAGTAGGACCATGAATTTGGTGGGCTGGGCCTCTTGGGGGACATTGTGAAATGACTTTTCCCTTCACCACCCTTCTCCCTGGTCTGAGAACAGCCTCCTTTCCAGGCACATCTGCAGGCTGTCCCCTGCCCACCTGTAGGGCAGTGCCCTAGAACCTGCTGTTCAGAAGAATAAACACTGAAAAAAGACCCATTGATATTTAATCATCCTCTAAGCCTTTGTAGTGACAGCAATCTGGAAAGAGTGACCCAAAAACCCAGGCAGTGGAGGGGGTAAATGGCATTAGGAATGTGGACTAGGTGGTCCTGGTATGGGGTGGTTAGGATAGAAGCCTGGCCTGTATTTCTCGTCACCTCTGCCCAGCTGGCCTGCTGCTCTTTGCTCAATAGGGATTCATGCTGAGTACAGTGGTACTGGAGCTCAAGACAGGGGGGCCCCAGAGGTGAACGCATCACACCCTCAGGGGGCGCTTCTCAGGTTATCCTAGGGCATGGACATGGGCATAGGGTAAGTGGGAATAGGGGAGGGCAGGGTGGCCGGCCGGGAGAGCACTGCAGGGGGCGCTGTTGAGGAAAGGAGGACATCAGCGACAGAGAGCAATCGAGGAACTGTGGGAAGGTCTAAAGCGTGGGTTCTAATCAAGGAGGCACTCTTAGTTGCTTATAAGAAGTGAGCAAGCCCTTTTGCTTCAGTTTCCTGTCTCAACCAGTAGGGTAGAATGCGAGACTAAGTTCTTAGCAGTACCTTTCTGAGGGTTCATGATAGAAACTTAGTAAAGAGGGAAAAGGGAGAAAAGCACAACAGAAACCTTGTTTGACTTATTGAACTCTCTTGGCTGGTCTGCGCCATTTATATGCATCGTCTTACAGAACTCTAAATAATACTGTGGAAAGGGCGTGTTTCTGTCTCCATTTCATAGTTAAGGGAACTGAGACTTAGGTCACTGAGGCTACTATGAGGTAGGGGAGTTGGGACTTGAACTTAAGCTATTTGATGTCAAAATTTGGTCAGACCACTATGATTGAGATAATGCATGTAGAAGACATACCACGATTCCCGGGAGATACCTGTATCTGCTGGTATAGAAACCTGGTCTGATGCCTTGGGAAACTCCCTGCTCTCAGCTCTCTAACCCCGTCAGGGAATATCCACCGTAGAAGATTTAGAAGCAGAAATGGAAGTGGCCAGACCCAGCTTAGATGCTGAGAAGTCAATTCAGAATGGAGAAAAGAAGAAAAAGGCATCCATGGGGACCACCCACGGTGGGGGTCCTGGTATTCCGTCAGTTAGGAAAACAGATGATAAAAAACTTCTGATGCTGCGCCTGAGTCAAGTCCCATCACTTTGGTGAGAGCCAGGTTTACTCATCACTCCCAATTCTGCCGTGAGTGGTGCCCAGTTGTAGCTTCCAGTCGGGCCTGGTGGAAGTGTTTACACCACAGCAGTTGGCGAATGCTGCAATGGGTGCTTCCCCCTTCTCCCTCAGGGAGAAAGAGAGGGAGAGAAACATTAATGTGTGGTTGCCTCTGGTGCACCCCTAACTGGGGACCTGGCCCGCAACCCGGGCGTGAAAATCGAACCGGTGACCCTGCAGTTCACAGGCCTGTGTTCAGCCCACTGAGCTGCCCCAGCCAGGGCTGCCTACAACTTCCTTGCCTTTGGTCAGTAGCTCCTGACTTGTTTTGGCACGGGGCTCCCATGGAGTGTATATCCCACCCTTCCTAAGACAGCAACTTGAGAATAACAAACTTTACAGGAATAACCACACACAGGAACCATTTATTGAGCGTCACTTTTGCGCCGGGCCCATTGCCTCTTTACTGATCTTCCTATATGACTCTGTATGAATAAAACAATGAAACCAAAGCCAGGCAGCTAGCTTCTCCAAGGTCATAGAATCAATAAACTAGGGGGCTGAGGCTTGAACCCGATTTCGATTGGCCCAGGAGAATGTCATAGATTTTTATCCCTTCCCTCTTTATCATAAGTCTTGCCCTGGTAGTCAGACTTCTGTGATTTGTAGTAGGTGACTGTGTTTGTTCCCCTAGAACATTCCAGTTCATGCAGGCTCTTCGGAGAGATTCTGTTTTGCCTCATAGGGAGATGAGACCAGAGTTTTGATTTCTCTTGCTGAAAGAGCAGTGAAATGCAAAACCCTAGCTTTGAGCTATGCCTGCATTTGGCCCTATTTAAGGAGATACTAGAGAAGAGAAAATTATGTATTCATACATTGTATGGGGCTAAAGAAATCTCTGTCTGATGTCTTCCTTTCAAACCTCAGAGGAAATAGACATTGGTTTCTGTTGTGGGTTTTGTTGTTTTTTTTTTTTCTTCCCCATTTTTCCTCCTAAAGGCCCCTTCCAAGTTATCTCTTCCCAACCTGCAGAATCATCAAGTCACCTTGGCCAATGAGGGTTCCTTGAATGCAGTGAGGGAGCCAGACAACTTCAAAAGCTCCCTCCCAAGCTGGTGGTGGCTCCAAGATATTGTTTAAATTGTTTTCAGTGTTGCTCCTCCTTTGCCATGAAAACCAACTCAGCCTCTGTCTGACAGCCCGGCTTCGAAGGGAGGGAGACGGCTGTCAGGAATCAAATGGGAGACCAAAGGCGATAAAGCAAACATGTCGTTTTTAGTTGCTTACACTAGGGAGCGGGAATAATCAGTCTTGCGTGCCTTCTTGTGTTTTAACTAGGCTCAGCAGGATTTCTCCCCCTTTCCTTACAGGTGAGAGTCTGCCCATCTGCATCTGGCCCCGGGTGTGAACACTCTTCATAGTCCTGTGGGGTGACCGGAATTCTCTTACCCTGCAGAGCCCTTCCCCAGTAAAGAGAACACACCGGGCCCTGTCGCCTGCATAGGTGACAAGCGCTATGAAGGTGCTTGTACGCATGACCTCATTTAGCCCTGACTCTTCTCTTGGGCAATCTTGGATGAGTTAGTTGACCTTCCTGCTCTTGAAAATGGAAGGGATAACCCTTTACAGGATTTATGTGGTGACGAAACAGAATCATGTGTCAGAAAAGTATAAGGTATCTGAAGGAAGATAGTAAGAAAAAAGGCAGAGAAGGGTTCGCTGACCCAATTGTGAAAGGCTTTGAAGGTCAAGTTCATTCATCTCATTTACTAAACAAGACTCTATGCAAAGGACCAGATCCATAGCAGAAAAGAGGCCCACAATGTGGCTGCCCACAGGAAGCTTCTAGCCTTGCCGGGGGAGAGGACAAGAGAGCAAGAGTACTTCACAAATAAACACACACATGAATATATCACTTGAAATTGTGAGATGGGCCTCTGGAGGAATGAGAGAGGGAACTAAGTTGTGAAAGGCATCTTGGAAGGAAACCAGGGTTCAGATAAATGGCAGGTAGCCAGGTATCTCCACGCCAGCAGGGGAGAGCTTGCATTTGACCCTATGTGACATGGGACACCGGGAAGGTCTTAGAACAGAGATCCCTCATTCTGCTTCTGTTTGAAGATCGCTCTTCCCACAGTGGGGAGACAGGTGGAAGAAGACAGGAGACTGGAGGAGGGGACCAGTTAGGGAGCCCTGAGGTAGAAGGAGGATACTCTGGGGGAGTGTGGGAAAGGCTGGCTGTCAGTTGGACATGGACCTACAGTTGGAACCTGCTGGCTGGTTGGCTCCGAGGAGGTGAGCACTTGATTCTGGCACAGGAGGTAGACAGAGAGTCAAACCCATTCTGTGTTGAATTGGTGAAGAACTTTTCCTGCATGGCTCCCATTGAGCAAATTGGCTAACCATCCATCTCTTCTAAGTAGAGTAGATTTTAGGGAAAAAAAATGGGGTCAACTGTGACCCTTGCACTCAAGTGCTGAGGAGCTTTGGGCAAATCCCTTTGGTTCCCCATCCATTCAGGTGGGAGGCAGTATTGGAATAAGTTGCACCCATGGCCTCTTCAACCTCTGAAGTCTGTACTTTTATTCATTAAGCACACATTGTTGATTCCAGGAATGGCGTGGCTTATTGGGGAATCAGGGGTTAATAAGACATGGCCCCAACCTTCGGGAAGCTTCTATGGTTGTTGTCTGTCTGTGAAAGTTCCGACCAATGACTCCTAAGCTCATTCCCCCACTCTCAGGACACCCAGGGAATTGGTGTGTTTCAACCATTTGGGGGGTGACAGGTATATTGCTTTTATGTTTGTTCATCAAAGAAACAAACAGGAATCTCCTAGGCTAAAGAGCTCATTCAGTTTTTCCCCCCATCCTCATTGACATATATATTCTTTCCCATTAGCACACAACTGTAATCAACACACCCATTTGCACTTTCTCTTCCCTTGACATTATGTCACAACCGTATTTTTTTCCCATGACACTCACCACTTTTCACGACACTCTAAACCTGAAGGTAGTCATTGTGGCATGCTCGGTGATGCTGAAGGATTAGAATGAGCTCAGATGTCCAACAAGAGGAGGAGTGAGTAAATTACAGTGCATAACCCCATGGACAATTACACAGCCAGATAACTGTGAAGAATGATTTTTTTTGAGAAGGGTGGAACTTCAATACCACAATGATTACTTTCGAGGACAGAAACAACAACGCATTTAGACAGCATGCATAGGTGAATCATGATCTATTACCTGTGGATACATTTGTTTATCCTTCTGTCTAGCAGCTAACCCTGCCTATTCCCAAAATGCATTTGACGAGAGTGGGAGTGCTGGAGATAGCCCGGTGTCAGCCAGAAAGCCGTGCTGTTCCTGGCATCTACAATGTGTGTTACGCTGGTCTTTGGGGCCACGCACAGCCAGTCTGGTCCCCTGCTTTCCTCAGCTGCATGATGGTGTCCTCATAGCTCCTTCTTCCAAACAAGGCTTTGAGATGAAAATAAACTAAAACAAGTACAGCATGTGGCACAGTTCCTGGAAGGCAGTAAGTGGTGACTAAATGGTAGCATCCAGCCGTGCCCCGTCACTTCATACATGGGGAGACTGTGTCTGAGTAGCTGGGTCAGATTACCTGAAGCATGTGTTCTGTCATTGCCTTGATCTGAAATCTGGAAAAACATTGTCCATCCCCATCTCATGATTCATTCACACCATTGTGTCTGGTCTTGGGATCCCTGCAGGCATGAAAGCTTTTCATGTTTGCCTAATGTGGGCACAATAAAAGAAAGGATGAAAAAGAATCAAAACTAAATATCCAGACCGAGAGGGACCTGGAGCATGAAAAGGATCATATAATTGGTCCTTGAATGGTATTTTGAGTTAAAGGTACTTTTCCCTTATAGTGTGATTTCCCAGCCCTATTATATGTAGAAGACATGCTTGGGCTTAACATACAACCATCTATCTGTCTATCCTTGGAGCTCACTGCTGAGTTTGATTTAATAGGTGGAGCCTGAGCTTCTTCAGATTTTGCTTAAAGCTGTCCAGGTGCAGCCATGGTTGAGCAATGTTGCCTTCGGAAAATCCATCAAGATGGGTAAGACTGGTGGGCCCTGCCCACCAGGCATTTTCAAGCTAGTGGAGGGAGCAAGAAATAATGGGGAATACAAGATCAATCAAATTTTTTGGCCTCAGTCTCTTGCTAGTAAAACAGATGGTCATTTTACACTGTCCTTCTCAACTCTGTGATTCTGTGCTTCTAATGACAAGGTACTTAAAAAAATAATGTAAGCCCTGTGCTAATTGCTGAGGCAGTTTGCAGTGAAGGTCTTGGGATGGGTATGGTGGTGGAAATTTTTGAAACAGGTACCTAAGGGAATAATGGTGGAGAACTGGAAACAAGAAAAAGAGGTCTCCATAGCCACTGAAGAGGGTCTTCAGCAGGTGCCCCACCCTTTCAGTCCAGGGCACATTTAGTTCAGGGTTCTTCTTAGAAGCCCGCTACGTGGGCCCTGGGAAAACAGACATGAATGAAGCATAGCTTCTGCCCTTGGGATTCTGTAGTCTGGGAGGGGAAGACAATGAGATGGGCAACTACAATAAAGCAGAGTGTGAAAAGGGCTGTGTGTGGTAGGGGGTGGTGGTGAATTCTGTGTTGGCAAAAAGGAAGTGCACCTGACCAGTTTGAGGGAGTTGGCACACTGGCATAGTAAATAGGCTGATTTTTGAAGAACAAGGTTGGATGGTTGAGGGAAGAAGGCAGGAGGAGATTCTTTGAGACAGAGCGGACTGTGAATAGTGTGAGATCAAGCCGAATGCCTGGCATATTGTAGGACCTCAAAATAATCTCTCTTGACTGAAGGAGGGAGGAAGGGAGTGAAGGAGAGAGAGGAATGTCGAGTTCATTTCCCTGAAACATAAAATTTGAGGAGCAGAGTGCTGGAGGTGACACTGGCTGAGTGATTTGGACTATATCGTGATGACAATGGGAAGTCACCGAAGGGTTTCAACAGAGAAGTGATGCTTTCCGAGTTCCGTGGTAGAAGGGTCACTGTAGCTTTCATGGAAGCTGGGATGGAGGGGGACAAGAGTAGGGTGAGGGAGACAGTTTAGGAGAATGATGTAATAATTCAGGTGAAAAATGACACCATCTGGCCTAGGACAGGGGCAGTGGGGGGGGAAGAGCATTTTTTTATGATAACTTGTAGTCACAGGCCCCACCCATCCACCTGCCCCATCTCCATGGCAACAGCTTCTCTAACATCCCTGGCCAGTTGGAGGATAACAACTCTTACATCTGTTTCTGGAGGTTCTCTTTGCTCTCTCTCTTTCTCTTTCTTCCCTCTCTCCCTCTCCTTTCCTCCCTTCCTCTTTCTCCTTTCTGTTTCCTCTTTTTCCCTCCCTTTGATTGTATCTGATCTAGCCTCACTGGGTAATTGAGTGTTTGAGAATGAAAAATTATCTCTGCAGCTTGGCCCTTATCTTGACAGCAGAGCAGCACTTTTAATTTAATTTTGTTCGGAGATGCACGGGTAACAGATTTCACTAATCGCCTGGCTGTCGCCTCCTGCATGGTAAGGAGCTGAGCTATTTGTTACCAGGCAGCCCCACGTAAATACACGTCGGGGAGCAGGCAGGGGACAGAGGCAGGTTGGGGAGGAAGGAATGGACAGCTGCAATCCACATGGGACAGCTGCAATCCACATGTCGGCTGGGGCTCTACCGTCAGGTGCAGAATCAGAGGTGGGAGGCCAGCTGTGTCACAGAGGAAGGGACTTAAAGAGTTGCAGCCACCAGTCCTGCTCTTGCTCTGCCTCCTTCTGTCTGGGTGTAACCTTGAACATGCAACTTAATTCTCTGGTCGTGAGGTTCCTCTCTGTAAGGCAGGGATGTTAATGTTTGCTACCTCTCTGAGGTGTGAGAATTAAATGAGAACAGTAAACTAATAACCCACCTAAGCATTGTGACATTTTTCCTAGTGAGCCCTGCCCCAGGTTTAGATAAGGAAATAATATTGCTTGTGCCTAAACCCAAGTCTTCTTGTATTCAGCTAAAAACATCCAGAGCAAATCCGTGCTAGAAAGCTCTTATCAGTCAATGTAGCACAAGTTTGCATTTTACATATGGGGAAACTAAGGCCCTGAGGGAGGAAAAGAAGTTGAAAAATATCAGTTCTACATTGAGCATCCTTTAGGAGTCCAGTGCTTTATGTGTGTGCTATCCCCTGCAGTCTTTGCACACAAGGTCTCATCTTGATTCTGCAGATGATGAAACTGAGGCAGAGAGAGGGAATGCACCTTGCACATGTCACTGGTTTAATAAGGATCATAAAACAGAAGTTTAAGCTCAGGTCTAACTCCAAAGCCTGCAAACTTTTGTGCTATAGTTTTGGCTCAACTTGCACAGCACCTTGGTTGTAGAGGTAAAACTTGAAGTGAGGTTCCCTGACTCTTGGTCACATGCCAGGCTAGAAACAGGAGCAGCCCGAGGGATTCCTGTGTCAAAGATGATGTGGATTCCTATCCTCTTTGTAGTATCTGCCCCAGAAATCAAGGGGGAACATGGGAAAGGCAAAAAAACAAAACTATCAACAGTGTGCCCCCACCTCCCTCCCCCACTGATCCAGTCCAGGGATCCTTGCTTCTGGATTTATGAGCCTGATGTCTCTCCTTCTTTCCTCGTGAGAGGGCTTGGCTTTTCCCTCCCTCAGCTAATTGAACACCCCAGGCTGGCCACAGGGCTCGGACTGCAGGCTGCGGGGCAGAGGCACTGATACAGCCCTGAGATCACCGCCCTGAGATCACCACTGGGGCCGGAGGCGGAGCTGTCTCAGAGGGGCTGGGCCCACCCTGGGCCCACCCTGGGCCCACCCTGTGCCAGCTGCTCTGGAGTCTCCGGGCTGCTGATTGCCCCTCCTGTCCCTCCTCACCCCGCCCCAGACCCGGCTTCGTTAGGCATCGGAAGGTAGGAGTCACCCAAGGCTGAGGTGCTGCAAGGGGCACCAGTCACCTTCTGAAAGCAACTGTTGGGTTGTGTTATTTGCTCAGACACCTTTGGTGGCTCCCTCCTGGCCTTTGTTATAAATTCCCTCCACTTCTTAGCCTGGCGCTTGGTGACTTGCAGCATAGCATTTGGAAACTTTGCCTTGTAGATGGTCAGACCTGACTGTAGATTTTGGATTCACTGTTTACTTCCCTTGAAGTAACCCTTTGAAGAAACCCTTTGGGTTTCATTTTCTTTACTTATGAAATGGAAATGAAATTTGCTATATATGTGTGTGTGTGTGTGTATACATATATATATATATATATGTATATATGCATATATGTACATGTCTGTATACGTGTATGAACGTGTGCAAAGACTCAGAACTCAATGAGGCATTTGTATACATAGCCCCCAGCCTAGTCCTTTCATCTGCTCCATCAGGGAAGCTGCCGCTGTGGCCCCTCGTAGCTGCAGCCATTTCCACCTGCCTTTGCGTCTCCTGTTCCTGCTGGGGCAACCTGCAGTTACTGTTAGCCAAACCTGCCTCTCTAACCTTGACTTCCGTTCCCTCTACTGCTCAGACATCCACAGACTTGCCCTGCAGCTCTTCAGCTGCCAGTGTTGGCTGGCACCGTTCCATCAGCCTGGAGTGCCGTGTCACCAACTCTGTCCAGCAGAACCCAACCGTCCTCTAGGTCTGGTTGTAGTTAATGTCACCACCTTTCTGAGGCTGATCCCTCCAGACAAAATGTTACCTATGTCCCTCTTATTGAGCCTTGGTTAGTCCTGTATGTCTGTGCCCCTCTGGAAACAGGAGACCAGGGGCGATGGCGTGCTGGCACCTGTATTTCTGGTGTCTGAAGTTGTGGTTGAGGTCATAGTTGTAGGGATGCAATCAGTATTGACAACTTGCTCTGGCTGGTGTGGCTCAGTGGGTTGAGGGCTGGGCTGTGAATCAAAGGGTCACTGGTTCAGTTCCCAGTCAGGGCACACGCCTGGGTTGTGGACTAGGTCCCCACTTGGGGGCGTGCGAGAGGCAGCCACACATTGATGTTTCTCCCCTTTCTCCCTCCCTCCCTCCCCTTCTGTCTAAAAATAAATAAATAAACTCTAAAAAAAAGATGTTGCCAATTAGAATAAGAAGCCGAGATAACCTCACTCCCTGTATTAAGGTACTTTTTCCCCTAATAGGTCAGAATGCTTTACTGCTTATTCATCCTGCTATTCCTGGCCTGCAAAGGCCACCTTCTGGACTAGCTGATAAGTGACTTCCCCAGGCCACCAAGCTAACCATTTCCATAGACAGAGTTCAGTGCTTCTGACTTTCACTTTCGTCTTTAATCCACCAGGGCAGGCTTTGTTCCCTTCTCAGCCTCACCTGCTGAAGTCTGAAAAGATCTCCCCAGTTTTGAATTACTTGCCTTCTGTGTTTTGCAGAGGTGTCTGCAGAGGTGTCTGGCAGGGAGAAATTCTACTCCACCTGTCCCCCTCTGCCCCCCACCCCCAACCTCCCCCAGGTCTATTGCTGCTATTACCCAGGACTGCCCCCCAGTGGCAGTAGACACAATTTTCCACTGGAAGAGGAGGCAAGCCCTTGTGATTGGGTAGGGAATACGTTTTCCGTTTGGTAGGTGCTGAAGATATGCTTTCACTCAAGCCTAGCTCATGGCCCTGGAAAATTGACAGTCCACTGGGGGGAGAAGGGTGACATTAAAATGGAGATTTCCAGTTCATTGTGATAAATAAGATAATGGGGGTAGCGAGTGTCATTGCAAGACAGAGAAGAGCCCTTCCAACCCCATCTGGAACGGAGGGTGGACGGCAGGCAGAGGGGAGAGAAGAACTTCCTGAAGGAGAGATCTTAGAGCCCTAGGTGAATTGAACCTGGCCGCATCCAGGAGTGGAGGGAAGAGAAATGCCTGTCCGGATGGCAGGCACTCCTGGAGGCAGAGAGCTGGGCTGCAGGACTGGTGGCCAAGGTCAGCCAGGCCCCGTCACAGAAGGCTGGCGACCTGAGGAGAGAGCCAGCACCTCCTGGCTGCACGAAGTGGTGGTGCATGGAAACCCCTCATCAAAGAGCGGAGAAACAGATGCATCACCCAGTTCTTTTCCGCCTGCGGTCTCCGGTCTCCGCTTTCCTTTGACTTTCTGCCGCCCTGGATTTGCCGTCTTTGACTTTCTCTTTGTCCTCCCACCTTCACTGTGTCCGTCTTCGAGTCTCCCCTCTGTCCTTTTCCTCTGTAGAGGTCTTCCTTTCCTATTTCCATCTCTCTAGTTCTTTCTTCTGTCGCCTGCCTTTTTTTAAAAGTCTTGATTCCGCTTTGCCTTCCTTGCAAAATTCCTTTTGTCCACACTTCCAGTTTTTTATTGATATCCCTGACTCCCTGTAGCTACAGAACCCTGAATTAGAAGTCAGGGTTCCAGGTTCTGCCGTTACCTTGCTGGCTGGTTGGTGAAGCCTCTGGACTTCTCAGTCCCTTAGTTTCATCCACTGTTAAAAAAAAGTTGGACTATGTCTGTGTCACCATATTTCACAGTGCCAGGAGCCACTTTCGATTTGGATGCCAGCCCACAGACGCACGAGGACAGAGTCCCTGGGCTGGTGCGATCGGGGCTCTTGAGCTAGATGATCTCCGTGCATCTGCTCACGCTGGTGACACCGTTGTCTTCATCCTTCCCTTCATCCCCTCTCCTCTTCCCTGTGTCTCCCTCTCCCTGTGCTCCCTCCTTCTAGTCTTCTCAATTCTAACTAGCGCCAGACTGCAAGATGTCTGTATCCAAAAGAAAGTGCTTACAAATAGACAGAATGATCTGTAATTGAAAGATGTTAGTTTGGGCAGAAGGCATTTGTTTTCACTCCTGGCATCACAATTCACAGTGTTGTAAGCCAGCTGAGACTCGAGAGACTGTCTTAGATGCAACCTAGAGGCTTCTCGATGAGCCTGAAGACTGCAATAAAGTAAATTCAAGGATGGATGCTAAAATGGGGATGCTTCATTCTCGGAAATGATAGAGAAACCATTTATCATTTAGCAGCGAATGGGCTGGGGGATCTCGTTGGGGTAGTAAAGACTCAGGGGTTCCATATGAGGTGTTATTCAAGATCATGAACTTGAGTAGTCCTAAGTCCAAGTCATCCAGTGGCACTTCTGCCTATGACACCCTGAACAATTGACATCCTTTAGAGTCAAGGTCTTCATCTGTAAAATGGGAGTATAGTGTTATTGTGTGAAAGGAGTTACTGTCCAGCTTAGTTGCATGAACTCATTTAATCTTTTATTTCCATTTTACAGATGAGGGCTCTCAAGTTCAGAGAGGTTTGGTTACTTACTAGAACGTAATAGAATTAGGGCATCCACCTGCATAGGTTTGACCCCAAAGCCAGTGCTTATATGACATTATACTGCCTCATGTCTGGGCCTGAAAGTCCCTTAAGTTTATGATTTAAGACTCTTTAGGGGAGTAGGGAAGGTTAGTAGACAGGCCTGGACTTGCAGTGGATGCGGGTTTCTGTCATTGGGAAGGAGGAAGATAAAAAGCATTAAATCGTTTTTTATGCTCACATTAATTCTACAGGCATTCCTAAACTTACTTGTATGGGTGTGATGGATTCTAGGGCCAAAAAATGGAATCCCTCTGGTCTGTGCTCAAATTGAGCCCAGCATCTGATAGGGGAGAGGGACGAGTAACTAATATAACAGGTAGCAGGTGGGGAGGTGAACTTTAGGGGTCAATACACTTAGGGACACTGAGGAAGTTAGATTTGAGTCTAGAGGCTCAGTTAGGAAGGCTCACAGGCCAGCAGGAATATTATAGATCAGCCCTGAAAGGAAAGTAGGTACCACATGGGAGAGGTGAACAAGGACATTCCAGGAAGAGGCGAGTATCAGTTTCTTGTCGCTGCTTTAACAAATTACGTCAAATGGGGAGGCTGAAAGCAACAGAAATTGATTCTTTCACAATTCTGGAGTCCAGAAGCCCAACATCAATGTGCTATTAGAGCCTGTTTCTTCTAGAGACGGGGGGAGAATCTGTCCCATGCTTCTCTGCTGTCTGCTGGTGGCTGGTGGCTGGTGGCAGTGCTTGATCCTTTCTGTTTTATCTTGTAGGTGCATCACCCCAATCTCTGCTTCTGTCTTCACATGGGGTTTCCCTCTGAATGCCTCAAATCTCCCTTTGTCTTTCTTACATGGGCCCCGTTCATTGGACCTAGGGCCTATCTGAAGTCCAGGATGCTCTCATCTTGAGACTTTGAACTCATAAACATCTGCAAATACCCTTTTTCCAAATAAGGTTACAGTCTGAGGTTCCAGATGGTCGTGTTTGATGGGAGGGGGGAGTAATGATTCAATCAGCTGTAAGTGTAAAGCAGAGGACATGTTCACAGGTGTTGGAAAGCAGCCAGTGTGGGTCCTATGTCAGTGATGAGGGCTCTTGGGAACACCTCAGGGAGCTTGGATTCTTGATGTTGGGTGATGCCGGATCATCCTTTCTCTCAGTTTTCCATTTGAAACAACAGGGTTCCGCTGGAATGACCTTTAACATCTTTCCAATGTTAATATTCTATGACCTTGAACTCAGGCAAAGACTGTTTTGCCCAGTAGATATCAGAACAATGACCTGGACAGGACCTGGGCCTCTGCCACTCAGGGGAAATACTGGCTGTCCCTATGGCCCTGGCTGGACATGATACTGGTCCTCTAACATGGCTGTTAAGTTGTTAATTGGAATTTGATTTGATTTAACATGATCTTCTGCTTGTAAAACACCTGGAGATGTTTCTGCATTGCGAGCGCATCCTGGAAACACCAGCTTATTGGATGAACAAGTCTCGGCCTGAACATAAAGGGAGATAATTAGAAACAGGCAAGTCCCCCGACATGCTCAGGGCGGTCAAAAAGCACTCGGGAAAACGTTGCTTTTGGCTGCTTTCAGGTCTCGGAAAGAGAAAGCGGTTGGAGCAGCCCCAGTGGAGAGAAGGGCTTTTTACAGGGTCACCAGTGCACTATTTATAGCTCTCCGCTGGCGCTGCCTTTATCTGGCTCCTGCAGGGCCCATGGCCCACAGCCCCCTGGGAAGTCTTTGCTACAACCTCCCGAAGCCCAGCCTCGGAGCCCCCAGCGTTGCCAGAAGTTTGTATTCAAGGTCTTTTGGCACACAAAATGCACTTCCTCATAAAGAAATGTACACACGGGGGCCAAGTTCCCAGGTGAGCCCACGGAGGTTGACCTTAGTGCCAGTGGATCCGCAATACTACAGTACCGTGGAGAGGCACCCCAGGTGCCCTGCTGAGCCCAACACGGGTCTTTCAACTGAGGAAACCTACCTGAAGGCTGAGAGTTGTTAAGCTGTAGTCATTTCTAAGGATAGTTTAGTTGGGGCCTGACTGTGAGATGCAGGTTTATGATGAAAGTCTTGGTTCATGTGGTTGGGCCTCAAGGCTGTTTTGTAACGATTGTTACCCAGGATGCTCATGGAGTGGGAGCGAACAGGAGGGCTGGTTAGCTTCCGAGGCTGAGGGCGCAGTCCGCACCCGTCCTGCGCCGGATCCCGAGGCATGGGAGGGTGAGGTGGCGGTTTGGAGCCAAGGCTAGCTCCTCAAAAGCTTCCTGACTCCATCGTCCTGTAGATCGATGGGGCTTTGAATAAGAATTAAGTTTCCAGTCTCATCCTCAAGCCTAATTAACCCGTTACATATGAGAAATATGAATAAAATTGCATTCCCTACACATAAATATCCTTTATGGAGTCAATTTTAAAGGAATACATCTTCAGGATTTCTGTACAGTGTGCTAGAAGAGCACACATGTGGATGCACACACACACACACACACACACACACACACACCGCATCACTGCAGCTCTGAAGGCATCAGCACCCACAGGCATCACAGAACATGGCTGGGTGCCTGAGTGTAGATCCCGTTGCATATATAGCTCATCGTTGTGTGGTTTTTAAACAACTCTTCTCTGAGTTGCCATCTGCTGGGACAATGGATAGCAATTGGTGGGGCCCAGAAACAGGATTTGTAATGAGTCACCTGAGGGGGGACACTGAGCCAGGGCGCAAGCAAAGCTGTATTTGCTAGCAAGGTGAAGGTGTTATTGAGAGCTCTGTGTTAGGTGCCCAGTGTCGCTGAGTGGCTTCAGAGTGGCTCTCTAAAGGCAGAGTGGCCTGTGCGAAGATGCTCTACAGGTGGCTGGATCAGTAGGCAGGCAGAGGCGGGGATACCTTGATAACTCCATGGGCAAGGGGGTGGAGGTCGGCTGGGTGCTCAGCAGCCCCACTGTAGGGCCAGTCCTGCTGGAGTGTCCCCAGATAGGGCCAGCTTCTTGCTGTGTTGAGTTCCATGTGCTGCATGACAGAAGGCTCATCCTTTGAACTCAAACCTGGCGTCAAGTCCTGGTTCTATCCGTTACCAGCTTCATGGCCTTGGGTAGGTGACACAACCTCCCTGAGCCCCTTGTCTGCCTCTGCAGAAGTACTGACAATATTGTAATGAGGTTTAAGCGAAACAATGAGGGTAAAAAAAATTGTATGCTATGTGACAGAGTAGGTTTTTGTATGTTTGCTTTCCCCCCACCTCTATCTTTTTTCTCCCCTTGCACCAGAGCAAGAAAGCTGAAGACTAAATTAGACGTCTTCTCTCCCTCTTCATTCTCCTATTGAAAGTTCGAGATGGTAGTATTTATTCCCTTGAACAGAGAATGTAAACAAGCCATAGCCCTGCTCGGCATTAATAATTTATACAACAAATCACATAATGTGCATTTGTAATACACGATTTACAGCCTCCCACCAACTTAGGGATTTACCCACTTGATTCCCTTCTGCATGCCAAAGACTTAAGCTGGACCCTTAAGATGCTTTTAAATTATCTGTGTGCAAAGACACCACCTAGAAACAGACAGGCCGCGTCTCCCCAATGAATCTATGTAGATATTTAAATAATAAAACCAGACTACAAATCAGCAAAGCAGATTTTGGAGGGCCTACTTCTCCATAAAGATAAAGGAAGAATAAATTGAATTGGAATTGGGCTGAATTTGAGTAAGCAAGAATTAATGCTTTATAAAGGGGAGGGTACCGCTGGGGAAAGTAACAAATGTGAAAATGGACTGTTCTAGTCCCACGCTGCCCTGGAGACCCAAGGAAGTCACATGGATTTATTCTCAAGCTAATCATTTGTCGAGCACCTACCATGTGCCAGACCCTGTATCAGAAACATTACGAAGGCTACTCCATGTAGTCCCCACAGCAAGCTATGGTAGGTGCAGTTACTGTCCTCATTTTACAGGTGAGGGAACGGGGAAAGGAAGGTCTAATGCCAAGCTGCAGTGACTGAACTGTGGACCCTGGTGGCACTTACTAGACACAGAACATGTACTTCTTTCTGGTGAATGGGTGGTCACTCTGAACCTTAGCTCCTTCCTTTTAAAAATGGCATCTGCCACTGAAGCACTTTGTGCCACATGGCTGACTTGTGTAGTTTTGTGTCGGCTTCTTTACGCCCCCGGTACCCACCACAGAGCATGCCATGGACTCTCAGAGGCAGCGTTACCCCCTCGGTCTTTATCGGGAGGCATTTCTAGCTTGTTACATTTCTGAGATGTTGTTCTAAGCAGGGAGAGCATGTTGATTTCATCTTTTCTTTCAAAAAAGTGTATATATTTATGTATGTACTTAGTGATGGAGAGGGGAAGGGATGGAGAGAGGGAGGGAAATATCAATCAGTTGACTCTTGCGTACGTCCAACCAGGGACCTACTTTTCAACCCAGGTCAGTGCCCTGACCAGGAATCGAGCCAGCGGTATTTTGGTTTTCAGGAGGACACCTGATCCACTGAGCTGCACCAGTAAGGGCTAACTAATTTAATTTTTGACAGCAATCTTCAGAGTACAAATATACAAAGGAGGCCCTTAAGGCAGAGGTTACTAAGTTGCCTGAAGTCACACAGCTAGTAAAGGCCGAGTTGGAATTTAAGCCCAGACCTTGCACTTCCAGAGCCAGTGTTCTTGTACAAGTGTCAATAAACACACCATCTTACATCATTGACTGCGTGAATAATTTTTTTTAAAGATTTTATTGATTATTTTTAGAGTGAAGGGCAGGGAGGAAGGAAGAAACGGAGAGAAACATCAACGTATGGTTGCCTTTCACCTGCCTCCAGCTATGGACCTGGCTGGGGTCCTGGCTTGCAACCTGGTTATGTGTCCTGGCTGGGAATTGAGCCAGCCACCTTTGGGTTTGCAGGCCAGCCCCTATCCACTGAGCCATCAGCCAGGACCTGCTTGAATAATTTAATGTGCATGCAGCAAATATTTGTACTGCATATTATTAGATAAATAGAGACTATTAGTAGAAAGTATACTATTTTCTGGTTAAGAAAGATCTTTTTTGTACTCAGAGCTGACTAGAGATGGAACAGATTATGTTGCAGGTGAGATCCCTGTTCTAAAAGTGTGTAAGTGACAGCTGGATGCTACTAAGGATAATCAAGAATAAAATGGGGCCCTTGCTGGTAGCACAATGGATAAGGTGCTGGCCTGAGAACCCAAAGGTCGCAGGTTCGATTCCCCAGCCAGGGCACATAACAAGGTTGCAAACCAGATCTCCAGTCAGGTCTGTGGCTGGAGGCAGGTGAAAGGCAACCATACATTGATTTTCTCTCCCTCTCTGCCTCGCTCCCTTCCCCTCCTTCTGGAAATAATGAAATTAAATCTTAAAAAAAAAAAAAAAAGGAATAAAATAGGACAGCAGGGTAGACTAGAAAATAATGCGGAAAAGAAGACCAATTATTATACTGCATATTGTTCACTGAGTGCTTACTAAGTACCAGGCACTGTGCAAAGCACTTACAAGCATCATAGTATGTATACAATAGTTCCATTTTAAGTGCAGGGGACTGAGGGTCAGAATAGTGAGGTGACTTGCCTGACCTGGATCCTCAGCGATAACTTGCAGCAATCCAGACCCAGTTCTGTTTGATTCTAGCCTCTGCCATCTGGCCCTGAAATTCTTAGAGCTTTAAAAAAAGAATCGGTGTGTAGTTATAACTGTGACCTACGTTTCTGCATACATTTCTGACTTCTTTCAACTTGGTGGAGAAACTATCAGACTGTCTGCCCCATTGTGGTAACTTGATCCATCCCAGTGGTGTGCTGGCAAGCTGGCTCTCTGGGAGAAGAAAAAGGTATAAAGCCTTATTTGTAGCATTTTCCAATTTCTTTGGTATAAATTCTCCTACCACGTTCAAAGTCAAGCCACTGGCGTTAACAACTGCAACGGAACATCCCTGAATATTGAACAATTCACTCCAGTGAGCTACTTGGAACCAGTTCCAACACACATGGCCCTCATCCCACCCATGGACCAAGGACACATCTCTCACGAACTGCTGACTTGTCCTCCCTGTTTCTGCAGTGGTTCGCATAGTTTGGCCCATGTAGGGAATGCAGGAACTCAGTAAATATTTGTTGATTAAATATTGAACAGTTGGGTAATAAATGAATAATGAAAATGGGGAAGAGAGTGGGAAATGTCTTCAGCCCTGACTTCTGAAGGACACAACATCCTCTTACAACACCCTCTCAGGAGATTTTATGTACCTGCCTATACTTCACTGGTGGAGTGTTCTTGAAATTCTGCCTAGGAGTTGAGATTGGGTGTATCTACATGTTGTAACACTGCTTAACCCGTCCCTTTCCTCCTTCACAGAAGATCTGATCCATCACAAACCAGCCACTCTACCTCCAAATACACCTTGCATTTGATGACTTTTCTTTATCCCCACGGTGGCCGCCACGGTCAAGTCATGTCACCTCTTGCTTCTCACCACCACCCTGCTAGTGACGCCCTTTGTCCCCACAGCCAGCTTGAGCAGCATAGCATCAAACTTCATTATGTCCCGTCCTTTTCAACCCCCTTCAGTGGTGCCCTGGCTGTCTTCTAGTGAAGAGTGAACCCCTTCACTCGGCACTCAAATCGATGCATGGTCCTGGCCCCTGTCCAGTCTCATGCCAATCACCACTTTTTCCACTCATTCCATCCTGGAACATCCGTCCTGCTGCTGGGAGCACCCTCCCTTTCCACCATCACAACTGGGCTTAACTGTCCCTTGGTACAAGAGGTGCTTTTGGTATGTATTTTTTTTTCACCCCGTTCTTCTCCATCCTAGCATGCAGAATCTGAATGTAAATGATATCTTCACAAATGATATATGCACTTCTGTCAAACTCCACCCCCACTAGTCTGACACATTCATGGGGGTGGGGCCACCTCTGTTTTTTTTTCACTCCCTCTGCAGAGCAGTGCTGGTGACTTAGCTGTGTTGGGAGACTTCCTCTTCTGGCTCAGAAGGCTGTTCCATGGGAGGCGTGGAAGGCGGTGTGGCAGAATTTTGGAGGCTGAGCTCCGGTCAGCCATCCTGGGTTCAGCGTTTCTTAATTCTGTGGTCATAGGCAGGTGGTGTCATTCATATACCCTTAGTTTTCTCCTCTGTAAAAGAAACCTAGTAAAAGAAACTCCATCACTGGGTGTTCAAAGGGTGAGAGATCATTTGATGTACAGCAGAGTTTAGAACTCAGCCCAGAGAAGTATGTGTCCATGGTCAGTATTATCGTGTAATTGTGTGACAAAGTGATACTGCAGCCGCATCTCAGGCCTGCCTCACTCGGCACCAAGAAGGCCATGATGGCGTGTAGCTCCTTCTCCTTGGGAAAGATCCCAGGAAACCTGCTCCTTCTCTCTGAAATAAATGGTTGGTTGGGGGCTGTCCGCTTATTCATTTATCCATTTGTTCGTGAACTGAATATTGATTTAGCTGCTACACAGTATTAGGCCCCATGCTAGAGAAGAGGTTCTATAGTCCTCTCTCCCTGGTTATAGGATTTTACTAAATGAGCTTTGCAAACAGCCATTGGGGACATTGTCTGTAACTTTGCTACAGCTTGGCCTTTGTAGTTTGGCATATGGAAGAAAGGAGACTAGGAGGAAGTGTCTAGCTCCTACAATAGACCAAGGTATTATTTGGCCCCTCCTATCATGTGAAGGGCCCTATAGTTCCAAAACAGTGATGACTGGCCAAGGTCACGTAGCCAGAGACTGGGGAACCTGGGAACTTGAACTCTGCCGATTTTCACAAGGGTGTTTTCTACTCTTTGAGCTGCTGACTACTGGAAAGCCAAGAAGGAAGCTAGCTGCATTGCTAATGCTGATCCCAGTCGGTGATGGAAATGGAAGGAGAAATTCATAGTTATGATTCCCAGGGCTGCTGTTACTTCTCCTCTAAGCCTACCTACATCCTAATCTCAGTTCTTATGCACTCACACATCTATTCACATTCTCACATATAGAAGCCTAGGTAGGTTTCTATAAAGTTTAGTAGGGCTTCTATGTCCTCTCTTCAGGCTGTTCAGATCTGGGCATTTTATAAATATGGGCTAATGTTGTTACTGTTATGGCTGGACTGTAAATGCAGCAGCCCATGCCAGGAGCTCCAGGGTGTGCACAGCATGTGAATTCCCGTAACTGAGGGAACACTGCTAGCATGCCCCTGTCGCCTCTCCCTGAGTGATGCCACAGCACAGCTGCTATGCAGAAATAACCCGTGCCCCTTCATCCCACACAGGGGGCCAAGCACTCCCTGGGAAGGGGTGGGGAGCATTTTTATAAAAGCACAAGGATGTGTAATTTAGGTGCATTGTTGTTGGCTGGCCCTTAGTCTTGGAGGAACTGTGACAACTCACTGTGCCTGGGGGCTCGGAGAATAACAAAAATAAAAATAGGTGTAGCAGCTAACAGTCACTGAGCACTCAGTACGTACCAAGCAAAGTATTGGGGACTCGAATGCTTAATGAGGCATGCGGACATTAAGCAACTTCCTCAGCAATATTAGCTCAAAATGACCGAGTCTTTCAGATTATCAGCCACCGGGCTAAAAACTTCTCGCTTTAGCTCAGGCAATTGTGCGAAGCAGGCATTTTAATCCTTCCTGTTTCACAAATGGGGGCGCCGAGACTTGGGAAGACGAAAGCGTTTGTGCGGCCTCCTCGTGAGGTCTGGGCAGGGCTGGTGCCTGATCACAGCTCTGTGGGAACCTCAGGGACGTGTTCTTACTGCTGCCTTTCTATTGATCCCCCCAGCCCATGGTGTCGAAAAATTATCGAGCTGCGTTTCAAGCCTAATTTGTCTGATTGCAGAGCTCGCCAGCCTTCCATTTCCCAAACTTAGCTTCCAGGATTGATGTGTAAACGTCAGAGTCTTCCAGAAAGAAGTAACTTTGTAGGGATCAAGGGAACTTCCTGCTCCGTGAAGCCACCTGATCTTGTGAAGCACACTGTGGTGTTCCTCTCCCCTCTTCCCAGGTTATGAAGTATGGAGACAACCTGGCAGTCACCAGGTACGACGCCCCCTGTACCTTGCCTACCCTCTTGCGGTCCCTCCAGGTTGGGGCTGTGCCTGGCTCCTTGCGCAATCCTCCATCTTGCTCAGAGCGAACCTCACACCACGTGCTCAGGGGACCTTTTTTAAAGTAAATGGAGGTCTCTTCCAAACCTGAAGGACTCTTGAGTATTTTGCTAGAGATGAGGAGACCTTCCTCGGTTTCTCACTTAAGTAGGTCCCAGAATTAGTTACCTACCGCTGTGTGACAACTTACCCTGAAATGAGAAGCTTAAAACAATACCCATGGATTACCTCCCTAAGCATTTATTTCTTAACATCTGTTATTCTAACAAACATTTATTCTGTGAGCCAAGGATCCCAGCCCCTGTGAGGAGTCCTTCAGCTCAGGGTTTCTCCAGAGTCTGTACGAGGAGGTCAAGCAGGGCTCATTCCAAGGCTCAGCCAGGGCAGGGTTGGCTTCCCACATCCTGCATGTGGTTGATGTCAGGGTTCGTTCTCCCGAGCTGGTGCCCTGGTGCCCGGATGCTGCCTGCATTCCTCATCCTATGAGTCTCTCCATGAAGCAGCTCACAACATGCCATCTGGCTTCCCCAGAGCCAGAAAATAAGAAGAGGCAGAGAGGGTGGGGGCAAAATGGAAGTCCCAGCCTTAGAGGTGACATGTCACACTTTGCTGTAGTCCATTTGACAGAGTCAGATTGTTCAAGGAGGGGATTGCAGAGGTGTGACTACCAGGAAGTGAGGACCATTGGCAGTCATTCTAGAACTGCCTTCTTGGTCCCTCCTACCCCTTTCTTTTGTTGTAGGTCTTTCATTTCAGGTGGCTTATGCTCGTCTGTCTTATAGTTTTCAGGAGCACCTTATCGCCCAGCCTCGGGTTCTCAAATTTTACCCAGCATGCCCTTCAGCTTCCTACGGTGTAACATGCTCTGCTTGCAGACTGGCTTTGCAGAATAAGATTTCTGCCTCTAGCTCAAGGGCCACTCCTTGTCCTCCTCCAGAGGATCAGTTGTAGATTTCATCCTTTACGACGAGGTCTTTGGATCCCACTCCTGAGAATTATTCTCGTAGTGCCCCCCCTCCCCCTTGATGCCTAGCACTTGGTAGATAGCACTTCCTTGTTGACAAAGGAAATGACTGAGGTGTAGTTCAGGCTTGCCCAATGCCAAGACGGCTGGCCGGAAAGGAGTGAAGGCATCATCTAAGAGAAAGCCGTCTGTGTGCGGTGCATCAAGACTTCCTGTGTGAGCTGCTCCCCACTCACCACTCTGGCCTCTTCTGCCAATGTTGTGTCCCCGGTGGCTTGTCTGCCCTTGCTGTTTCCTTCTCTTGTGCTGCAACTTAATTTTCCCCCCATTCTAACTCTTATGTTACCAGCCTCTGCCAGGAATGGTTTTCTGGTTCTGTAAGGCCCTGTCCTCTGCTCTGACCTCTGTCACCATGGTGGTCCCCTTGCATTCCATAGTTCTGTCCTGAAGTCTGTTACCTCTCTGGACATTGAGACCCTGGATGACCTGGCTCTCCGTATTCCCAGATCACAGCACAGAAGTCCACGCAGACGGGCTTCCTCCCATGATTGATGGAGAGACAAGGTCCAGAGAGGGCGGGGTTTGCTCAAGGTTGCACAGTGAATCATGGCAGAACTGGCAGCTTTTCCAGTTTGGTCTACAGGTTCTCAGAACAGCGTTCTTTGCGCAGCCCCCCAGGCACTTCCTCCCCGCCAAAGCACAAGACAGAATGTGGGTCTGGTGTGTCCCCGAGGCTCAGATCACTATTGTTCTTTTGGAGGTGGCATATTTAAACCAGCAGGCTTGAAAGCCTTGGGCCCAGAATGTCAGCCTGAAATGGCGAGAGGCCTCTGTGCGGAAATGTATTTACGCAGAAATGCTTGGCAGCACCATTTTTCCCCTTGCTTCTGTTTTCTTCTTTTATCCTCTTTTACATTCCCCACTCAAAGGTCTAAAGGCAAAGCTGTTTATCTCCAGATGGCTGTTTAAACACAATGCAAACGTGCTTTTGCTGAAATGTTAGTGGTCTAAAGAGGGGGCGAAGGATCGGAAAACCAGATGGAAAAAATGCCTTCCTTGAATTGAAGAGATGGAGACAGGTGTGCTTATTCTAAAAACATCGCCAGGTATTCAGCAGCTGAACTTCCCACATGTAGGAAAGGGTAGGAAAGGGGAGAGTCGCCGTTTTTTGTCCCCCATGGGGCCCGAGTGCCGTTCTTTGGTAGAATGAGGATTTGAATACTAAGCAAGACCCTTGATCTTGGAATCCGCTTCCTCAGGCCAAAGGTTCCTTCCCATTTCTTAGGCCTGGGAGGGAACTGGTAGTAAACAAACCTAATGTGAAGCAAGGAGAACACACACAGACGTTTCTGGTCGAGCAGACCTGGGTTGAATCCCAGCTCTGCCTCCGCTGTGCAGCCTGAGAAAAGTGTCTAATTGCTCCATTTCCGTCATTTAGAAAACGGAAATCATGCTGCTTCACTCCGGGGACTGCTTTAAGGACTGAGAGAAGAGATTCGTGTCCAGCATCTAGGCCAGTGCCTTGGTTCCCAATAGTTTCTCTTGCGGAATCTCTACTTCCTTCCCCTCTTCTGTGTTTGGATGCCTTTGGCACCAGCCCCATCCACAGGCCCCTTTGAGGCTTTCTTGCTTCAAAGCTAAATGTCTTGTATCCTCCAACTGGTGTTCTGTCCTGATACAGTCATCAGTCCAACACTGGTTACTCTTTCCAGAGCGTGGACCCTTTGTCTATGTCTTGTTCAGAGCATCACACAGACCTGAGTTACAGGACCAGCTGTGCGGTGTATTAGCTGTGTGACCACTTCTCCCTGACCTCAACTTTTCTGATCCATAGAATGGGGACCAAGGATTGTAGTGAGGAGCTGACTGAATAATGAGTGGAAGGGTCCACTAGAGGCTTACATGTGTTTGAACCTTCTCTTGGTGGCCCCTCAGTATCCTTGGCTCCACATGGTCTTTCTCCCCCTCCCCATCCTCAGCTGATGCAATTTCCTGAATGCAAGGGTCAGTCTCTACATTTATTGGTCTTACATTTGATGATGATAACCACAATGATGATGATGAAGATGATAAAAGTTATTGTTCACTGAGTATCTACTATGTGATGTATATTTTTTATTTGATCATTTGATGATGAAGATGATAAAAGTCATTGTTCACTGAGTATCTACTATGTGATGTATATTTTTTATTTGATCATTATCACCACCCTATGAAGAGATGTTATTCACATTTCACACATTAGGATAGTGAGACATGCTGAAGGTCAGCTGCAAAATGACAGACCTGGGATTTGAGCCCAAGATGCCCCACCTTCAAAGTCCATGTTCTTCCATTACCTTAATTCAGTGTGCTTTAGATGCTACACTGCTGAGCGTGATTTTGTGGGGATATTTGGGCATGGATCATTTCAGTTGTGTATTGACATTGACCAAGGTATCCTTGTTCAGCCCACATAATATGCAGTAATGTGTGGGATACTGTGGCTTGTCCCACAGGGAACAGGAGAAGCAACATACGGTGCACCGTCTTTGTTCCAGAAGATCAGAAAACATGACCAATGAACTGAGAAACACTGTTGTGGGATCTGGGACAGATGGGACCTACGTCTGGCTCTGGGCAGTAGGTCCTTAGAAAGACTGCCCCCCTACCCTCCTCACCTCAGCATGATGCATTAGACTGACACTGATCTCAGGTGCTTCCTCTGCTTTTCTGGCTCCATGATTGTTGCATGTAGGAGTCAAATGACAAAGCCTGTGTTTAGAACAAAAGAATGATGGGAGACCTGTCTTCCAACTTCAGAACCGAAGGGCTGCCTTGGAGAAGAGGGTGGAGATGAGTTTGTGAACTCTTGAAGGCAGGCGTGTGTTCAGCTTCCTGCAGCTCTAGCATTAGATCTTCACGTGACAGTGTCACAGTCCTGTCACTGAAGGTTCCCAGCGAAGGGAGGCTACATGTTACTGACAAGAGCTTTGACATCTAGATCAGGATGTGAGTCCTGGCATTGCCACTTGATAGCCTTCTAGCCTTGGGCTAGACTCAGTTGCCTTATTTGTAAAATGAAGAGCTAACAAAAGCTTACAATTAATTAAAGTGAAATCTGTAAGATATTTGGCACAATGTGTCATACATAGTAAGTTCTACCAAAAAAGCAACAACAAAAATGTTTCCATTATCATCATCAATGACACTTGTTTGTTTGTTTGTTTACCTAATCAACTCCCAGTCTAGATGATATTCAAACACAGGTTGGACAGCATTACGGGGAACTGCCTGTATTGTGTAATATGTCAGGGTCATAGCCCTTTTCATCTCCTTTAATTCTGAGACCCTGGGATTCCAGTTAGAACAGATGATGCTTGTGACAGGAATTAAGAGTAAGTGCAGGATCTTGTGAGTTGTAGTATCCCAGGCAGGCTTCCAGGAGACGGGAATTCTCCGGTCTTGAAAAGTTGGTCTACCTTAGGCATGTTGAGTAAAATAGGAAGGACAACTTCCTAATGTGGGGAATGTATGCATCTGTCACCAGAAAGGGGACAGGCAAATCTAACCATCAGGCATGGCCTCATTTTCCATGATTTCTTAGCTACAGTCTGAGAGTCAGGAGAATGAGGTGAGGGAGGAGCATGGAAGTGTGAGGAAGCCCCTTCCTTCAGAAGCAGTGTGATGTAATGGGAGAAACATTGAGTTCAGAGGTTAATACATCTTAGTTCTGCCTCTGTTCCTTACTAGTTCTGAACCCTTGGAGAAGTCAAGTATACTCTCTGGTTTTCTGTTTCCTTTCATGTCACAGAATGGCAGAATTGCATAGAATTGGTAGTGGACAAATGGAATACAAGGGATTGTGTAGGTAAAGGGTACCACAGCAGACCTAGTAAACACTAAATGCACAATAAACGTTATGTCTGCCCTGCTTTCACTAACCTTGGACCGAAGTCCAGTGACGTCGTCTAGGATAACACAACAGTGGCTTGGCAAGGTGAAAAAACGCAGCTAGAAAGGAGCCCTTCCATGAAGATGGGACACGGGTGGCCCTGATCTTTGTCGGTAGCCCTGCTTTTCACTGTGTGCCTGTGGAGCCGCTGCTTGGTCTCCGGTTTTCTCTGCCACTTGCCTTTCCATCCGTGGTATGGGCTGAAATCGGTGGTGTAGCTAAACAAGAGGGTGGACGTAGGCTCCAGCATCTGTGCCTTAAAAAAAATGTCAACCCCAGCTGATGATCACCTGTGAATCTCAGACCCGAGTGCCACCTTTCTTTCCTCCTTCTTTCCCAGTTACTTCTGAGTTTTCCTAGGACTTCAGCTCATTTGAATCTCTTCTTCATGGTTCCTTATTTGCACAGTGAAAATTCATGTGTTGAGTACAGCATCTTCTTTCTTCCCCTCATGCATTCCATCAGCCTCCTGAGTGTCAGTTGAATAGCCTTACTTTCCTGCACTGGCCTCTTGTGCTGCCTCTTTTCCTTTCTCACATGTGCTTTCCTGTGGCTGTAAAACTTCATTTTCTTTGAACACTTGGGAACCAGAGGAGTGCAGACATTGGAGCTGGACAGCACTGACCATGAACCTTCCCCCTGGCACTTCCCCATGGTTAAGTCTTGGTTTTCCCGTTTGCAGATGGGGGCAGTACTCCCTGCTTGCAAGGCTGATGAGAAAGAAGTTGAAGTGCACGTAGACTCTTGAACAAGGTTCCTAGCATTACCGCAAGTTAGGTACCCGTTCATTTTGGAAGATGCTGATGTTACTAAGAGCAAACTTTATATACATCGTGACACTAGCTCATTGTTTTCCCTACTTTGTCCCAAAAAATCCTAGTTCTGCAATATCATTAATACTTAAAAAAGAAAACAAACATCAGGTTAAATTCTGCTAAAGGGAATTCATCACAGGCCTTTTGAGTGATGTTTAATTCTGGATATAGGATATACTCTAACACTTTAAGAGATGGATGTAAAATACAGCATGTACCAAAAAAAATTTTTTTATTTATTTTTTAATCTTTTTTTTTTTTTAAAGATTTTATTTCATTATTTTTAGAAAGAGGGGAAGGGAGAGAGGCAGAGAGGGAGAGAGACATCAATGTATGGTTGCGTTTCACCTGCCTCCAGCCACAGACCTGACTGGAGACCTGGTTTGCAACCTGGTTATGTGCCCTGGCTGGGGAATCGAACCTGCGACCTTTGGGTTCGCAGGCCGGC
>PVIW01001398.1:0-62578 GCA_004026585.1 Noctilio leporinus | reverse complement strand
AAAATTTTTTTTAATGGAAGTTTCCTTTCTATGATACATTTTGTTTTGTGGCTAAAACTACACTGGTTCTTTGGGTACATTTGTGAGGTCAGTGGGTCAGGAGGTAGGGGCTCAGATAGAATTCTACCTTCAAACCTGGTCAGTGAGATCCAGGAACAGTGTCATGAGAACAGCACTGGGTTGTGAGTCAGAACATGTGGCTCCCAGCCCGTTATCGCTGTGGTACCTAAACACAAGTTCACCAGTAAGACTCTGGTCCCCCATTTGTATACTGGAGATCATAGCAATGCCAACTGCATAGAGTGTTGGTGAAAAGTGACTGAGATACTTGGGAGTAATTTGAAAAGTAAGAACTGAGAAAATGTGGCAATATCAGTGTCATTTTCACCACCAACACCCCTCTCCCCATATTTGTGGTCATTCATCACCTTGAACTTGCCTTCACACTTCCAGGCACACCTGTCTGTAAGTGCCACAGAGAAATCCAAATAGTCATCTTCTGTAGCCCCACTCAACCTCTGTTGCCAGTGGGCACCACAATGCAAGCCTGTGCTGTAGAAACTTATTCACGGAGCATACCTGGCCAGAGGAGTTCCCCAGTGACCTCACACATAATGATTTGCTCCAAGTAGCACACTGAACTAGTTGAGGCCATGTAGTATTTTCTGGGGTCAGACAAGAGGAGAACCACTATCCAGCTAGCCCCTCTCACCTTCTGCCCTCCTGGTAAAGTTCCTCTTGGTAATTAAGAGAGGTTCATTTGAAAACCTGAGGTCAACATGAGGTGGGATGATGAGGCCACTGTGAGTCCACCCATAGCCCCCAAAGGACCACAGGGCAAGCTGAGGTCTACAAGCAGCTTGGCGGTAAAGGTTGATTATTCTTGATGGGGCCACATCTAGCTTGTTGATAGAGAAGTAAGTCATGAAGTCAAATGGTTTTCCATTTCTTCCCTGCTACCTTTGAGTCACATAGCCTTTGGCAAGTAGTGCCCTCAGTTTTCTCATGTGTAAGTATGGGTGATAATAGAGAAATTCCTGTGAAGGATAAGTGAGAGGTTGCATGCAAATTTTTAGTTATGTTGCCTTGCTCACACCTGTTTTTATAAATGGTAATTAATACCGATAGTGATGATGATGATGATGATGAGGAGGAGGAGGAGGAGGAGGAGGGAATATGATTTACTACAAAAGCCATTATAAAAAATGTATAATAAAGAGACACAAAAAAAATAGCTTGCAAAATAAAGCTAGCAATGTTTTGTTGGGAGGAAGGAGGCCCAAGGCAACTTAATTGCCACCTTTAACTAACTGAATAGCTGCCCTGAAGAAATGGTATTAGATGCATCCTATTTGATGTGATCAGTGGAGGTTGGCGCATAGCGTGAGATTCTAGGACTATTGAGTACAACTCTCTGAGAGTAGGCTTGTTGCTTGGTAAGGGCTAAATGTGCTGTCTCTGCAAGTGTGCAAAAGCTGGATGGACACCTGCACAGCCTTTATCGAGAAAAATCCTATGGGAGGTAGGAGATTGGGGGAATTACAAATGATTTAAAGGATACTATGGATTTGAGAGTGCCAAGATCAGGACCCAGAGAACCCAAGACTCACGGCAGAGATTGAGGGGAGACTGCAAAGGGCCACCAGGCCTCAGGTGGGCAAGACGGGGGGTGGGGAAGGGAAGGGTGCCTTATTTGGTGCATCTCTCTGAAGTGGTGTGTGCAGAATCCAGCCATGAGTCAGACTGAGGAGTTCTGAGAAAGCCCCAATTTGAATATTCTTTCCTCCTGCCTACAGTGTGACACTTGTAGTTGTCAGACAATGTGTCCCAATTTCAGTTTCCAGAAATAAGCAGAGGAGCACAAAGGTACTGGAGCTCAGGTGTGACCAGAATCCCACGAGGCACTGTGTGAGGTTAATGGGGCGCACTCATGATCTGCTGTGGTCACCTTGATAGACAGGATGATTGGCTACTTCTCAAGGGCTCCTTATATGTTTCTGGGTGGGTGGGGACCAACATCTGCTGAAGAAAGTGAATGAATGGAATACCTTTGACTAGAACAGAATCAATAGCCATATTCCAGTGTCGGCACCTCTTAGTAGAATGGGGAACAATGCTAAACATGCATTCATTCATTTACTCAGTCATTTGATAGATGTTTACTGAGCACCTAACATATTCAGACATACTCATATTCCCTGGAAATACTAGGAGGGTACAAAATAGGATGTCTGGCACATAGCATATGTGTATTAATTAACTCAGTATTGAATGGATCAGTTCCTAGATAAGGCCATTGACATTTAGGAGTAAGGTGACTTGACTTCTTCATGGGGATTGGCAGCTATATGTGTCAGCCAGAATGCCAGCTTAAGCCAGAGTACCATGTGTCCTGCTGATGTCCATGTAGATGCCAAGTGCTGGGCAGTGAGGTTTTGAGGAACTGACATGAAAAAGGAAAGCTAGCGAGGACACATAGATCCCTAAGTGTGTGTGCTTAGTGCTACATTTGTTCTCTCCCATTTAATCCACACAGCTTTGATGGCTAGAGATTAACATGGCTGTTTTATAGACTAGAGCTCCGAGGCACCGAGCATGGGGGTAACTCGCAAAAACCTAAAGAGCTATTAAATGGAAGAATCTGAATATAAATGTCTACGTCCAGAGCCAATCCCTAGTCCATTCTTCCTGGGATCCTCCACCCTAACGTCCTGGGTCCTGGAATCCCTATCCCTGCCCCCACCCCCCAGAATGTCATTGAAAGAAAAAAATTACTTCTTGGCATAGGACCTAGTCTCTTCTGCTCCAGAGATATCAGAAGGAAGGGATCAATGGGTGTGTGGCAGCTTTACGTTTTCTGCATGGTGGTCTGATGGGGATAGATCTATTTTCTTCATCATAAAATACCATTGATTTAATTCCAAATTTAACTTATATTTGATTTTCTTCCCTCAACCTGACATTTCCAAACAGAGAATCAAGCCCCCAATTATAGGAAGCATATGGATCAACAATACTGAGATATTTCCTGTTGAATTTCTCTAGCAATGCATCTTATTCCTTCCTCTTCTGCCGTAAGAGGAGCTGAGGAGTAAGGGGGAGGAGGGAATGAAAGGAAAATAGATTGTTGACTTCCTCCAGAGCCAGTGATCAATATGTGCTGAGGAAATTTTGTTTCTATAGCAGCGCCCGCTCCTCTGGGGGTGATCAGAAGGGAACTCTGCAAACTGGGGTGTAGACCAGGGATAGCCATGACCCCGCCCACCTGAAGCTGCTCAGGTCATGATCTGGAACTATCCTTTATCAAGCTTTTATTTTTTCCAATTACATGCATTATCTTTTTTGTCCTCCCATCAGCTCTGAAATAAGACTATTGTTCTCATTTTCAGATGGAGACATTTTTTGTCTTATCAGGGTTGGTTCTGTTGGTAAGTGTCCCATGGAAGTTTTGTGGTTCAGCCAGGATTTGAACATAGGTATACCAGGCCCCAGAAGCCATGCACTTTCTACAACTACATGAAATAGGAGACAGGATGATCTGGGGCAGAGAACAGTATGAACTGGTTCTAATTCTGTCTCTGCCACATACCAATTGGATTACCTGAGACAAGTCACTTCACAGTCCTGCTTCCCTGTTTGTAAGACAGAATTATAATAACAGTTCACAGTGAAGATTAAATGAGATGATTCTTCTCCACAAAAATGTCAGCCTCAAGGATGTTGGCTGTTTTGTTCAACAGCATTTCCCCTGCGCCTAGAACAGTGCAGGGAAATAGTTGATGTTAGCAAAAATGTGTTCGCTGCATGGTAATATGGATGGATGGATGGATGGATAGATGGATGGAAATGCTATTTATAGTACCTGGGTCATAGTAATAACTCAACAAATGAAGGTTCTCTTCCCTGCCCCTTCTTCCTACAATGCAGTGCAGAACCTAGATGAGGAGGGGCTCCATGTTATAAGTGAGGTCAATTGTTGCTGTCTACGGCACACACTCAGAGCCAAAAGCTGATGGTCACCCCTCTGGGCCAGGAGCTCCTAAAAAGTCACCTCTGTTTAAGTCCTACTGTGAAATTTCTACCAGGTCCAGTTGCCATGGAAACTCCCCAAGTCCCTGTGGCTGCTCCACTGTCACTGGCCTGAGTGGAGACTTTACCCACGTGCTTTCTTCTCCCTGGCCTTCAGAGACAGCTGCAGTGGTTCAGGACCTCACTGCATAAACTGCTACCCTGCACATGGTTTCTTCTCATTCTGCCTCCCCTCCCTTCCTCCTCCTCTTACAACTCTCCATTCAGTCCCCACTCTTGTTGTCTTTGTTTTCTGTAAAGAATAATTCAGTTCCTAATATGTCTTGATAACATATAGGACAAATCAGAAGCATTGCTGATTTCTGCCATCAGCAATGGATTGAATATTGTTGTTTGGTTTAAAAATGATCCTACCCTGGCTGGAGGCACAGTGGATAAGGTGCCAGTCTGTGAACCCAAAGGCCACTGGTTTGATTCCCAGCCAGGGCACATAACAAGGTTGCAAGCCAGGTCCAGCCAGGTCTGTAGCTGGAGGCAGGTGAAAGGCAACCATACATTGGTGTCTCTCTCCCTCTCTGCCTCTCTCCTTTCCCCTCTCTCTAAAAATGGTAAATACAATCTTTTAAAATAAAAATACAATGATCCTTACTGAGGGCCTACCATATGCCAGAAACTGTAAGACATTGGATACTGACTGCCTCATTTTCTTCCAGCACTCTTGAAGGATATGTCATTTTATTCTCTGATTTTTAAATGAGAAAACTGAGGGTCCAAAAGGTAATGTAACTTTACTCCCTGCCTCATTGACTCTCTCACTCTCTTTTTTTAATATATACTTAAAGATTATTTTTATTTATTGAATTTTAGAGAACAATTTGTTCTTCTACTTTTTGATGCCTTTATTGGTTGTCTCTTATATGTGCCCTGACTGGGAATCAGACCCAGAACCTTGGCATATCAGGAAGATGCTTTAACCAACTGAGCTGCCCAAACCAGGGCTTCCATTGACTCTAAAAGACCCTGCATTGCTGTGAAGGTTAAATGACTTAAGGGATACAATTAATGCAGCAGGAGTCCAGAGAGAGTATGAGCAAACTTTCTTCCGGCCCCTGAGTCCTCTTCCCTACTTCAGAAACCAGCCCTGTGGAGCCTCAGTGGTATGGGTAGATGGTTGGTTAATCAAAGGAATGCCTTGATCACATCCATTTTTGTTGCTACATTGGCCGGGTCTGAGAGATGCTGTCTTGGACATGCTGTTGTCCACAGGCATCCACCTCACCAATGCCAGGAGTTTCTAACTACATCTCACTCTCTGTCTGGACCTGGTTTACCTTCCAATAATTTTTTCATGCTGGACCCATCCCAGCATCTTCTCTCTCTCAGAACAGATTCCACAGAACCTAGAGTAAAAACTCAGTGCTGCTGTTGCTGACTGTTATTTGGGTCTTTTGTTAAATAGCCAGACACAAGGTAAGATGTTGATGTTTTAAGGAAAGAGCTGTGCAAGGCACCAGCCCCAGGTCTGTACACTTTCTAGTAGAAAACATTGACGTCAGCTTGCTATGCTATCTAGTTACTAAAATCTTCATATTATCAGAGTTTGAAATAGCTTCTTGTGGCTCCCAGATGAGAGATAAAATGTGTTCTCTTTTTTGTGCACACTTAAGTTTTAGGGATTCGCCATCTTCTGATACCAAAGCCCTAGTTTTTATTTTATCTACTCTTTTATGTAACAAGTATAACGCCACAAATACAAGAATAGTCTCTACCATAAGTTTTGTGTTTTACTAGGACTGGCGGTAAAGATAAGGATCCTATTCTTAAATTAAACATCTCCTAGGTCCCAGGCTATGAGCATCTGCTCACTGGCTCCCCCAAACCGTGGACAGTTTAACATTATCTAATTATCATTAAGAATGATCAGCCTAAGAGGGTGTAGAGGAATGAAAGTTGCTGTGACTTTCAGAAAGCTTTATTTTTGTTGTCTTTATCAAAGGAATAATAAACCCATTTTTTCAGAGAGTTAAAACAAAACCAAACAAGGAGCCCCTGGGGTGTCATCACAAGCATACACTTTGGAAAATATGCTTCCTTTTTCCACCTTCCCCTTTGGAAAATAACAATATTTCCAGACTCAATGCTATCCCCACTTTCTCATCTCCTAGACTTAAGTGTCTCTGTATGTCTTTGTGTTGCTAGGTTTGCTGAAAAGCCCAGTGAACAAGACGGCCCTGACACTGATTGCTGTGAGCTCCTGCATCCTGGCCATGGTGTGTGGTAGCCAGATGTCCTGTCCACTCACCGTGAAGGTGACTCTGCATGTGCCCGAGCACTTCATCGCAGACGGTAAGAGCTGAGCCTTGGAGATGCCGCATGCCTACTGGGCACCTTGCACCCCTGGCTGGTCACATATCCTGTATGCATGGTCCAGCCTTGGAATTGCATTACAGAGGGAAAGGATCATTCCAAGGTCTTGGAAGAGGCCCTTATTATTTAGAGTCCTGCGTTATTTCAATGCATATAAAGACTGCTTTTATTCTTTGGGAAAGGATACAGTTTGTTAACTAAAGCAAGGATTCCAATGTAATCGCAGAAAGATTGAGATATATCATAGAATCTATGGTTTCTTACCATGCTTGTGGATCCTGTTGCAAACTAAAAATGACCCTCTGCAAAATTTATTTAGTGATTTAAAAAGATGTAACAGAGAAGATTGTATGAGCTTTGATGGAATTTCCTGAATGTCCTGAAAAGTATTCATACCTCATTCCCCGTAAATGTACTTTGTAAGTATCTTACATCCTGCCATTCACTCTTCACTCAATTAATTTGAATTGAGACACCGTAGTTACTATAATCATTTACAAAGCATGGCCCAAGAACCTGAGTAAGGTGTTTGATATCTATTGCTAAAGTGTCCTCCAGAAAGTTGTTCTACTTTACATACTCCACACTGATTCTCACTGGGCATTACTGTTTACAAATATATTAAAGTTTGTCATGAATGCAATAAATAAAGCGTATCTCAAGTATTCAGCTTAGTGAATTTTTACACAGGAACCCACCCAAATCAAACAACACATTTCCAGCACCTCAGCTTTCTTATGCTCCTTCCCAGTTAGGGTAACTACCACATTAGTATTTTTGTTTTTCTAAAAAAAGTATTTTCCCACTGGATATATATTGTATATCTATGAGATTCTAACCCTGTATTTGTGAGCTTTATCTCAATGTAATTCAATTTTATCTCCAATGTTTTAAATTTCGGTATTCAGAACTTAGCACCACTTTCTTCAGTATTTTCTGTTCATGGTGGAACTTTCACTTCCTTTCTTTGAAATACCTGGACATGTATTACTACATCCTGTCATTGCTCCCATTTCACCATGGTTTATGCCTAACAAATCATAGGTGAACAAAAAATTAATGATGGCCATAAAAATCATCTGTAAACATAAGAGAGGCAAATTTGAGTTGGAAATGGCAGAAGGAGGAAGAAGGAGCAATATTTAGTCAAGCAGACCTCATGGATCTTGGGATTAGAAGAACTGCCAGAACTTGAGTATGGCTGGAATATGGAGGTGTAAGTCTAAAAGTGATAAACAATGAGGTTGGGAAAATCAATAAGCCAAATTCTGACCACTATTGAAGGTATGTGGCCTATGTTTTATCCTCATTTATCACTACTCATTAAATGTAGGTGCCTTGGAGACATTCAGATTTCCAGTATTTTCATGAACATCTTATGAGGCGAAATAGCTTGTTCAAGTTTAATGACTAAGAGCAGAGCCTATAGAACAATACAAACATGAATTCAAGTACTTGTTTTATTGTCTGCCACTTGCATAGCCAAGTGAATGACGTACTTCTCTGAGATGAACCATAGCCAAGGCAGCTTTTGCTTTTCTCACCTTCCCCCAAGATTCTTTTTTTTTTTTTCTTTTAAATTGTATTGTTGTATTACATCCATCCCCTTTTTGCTCCCCTCTGTCCCCCTCCCCACCCACCCATTCCCCCCAAAGTCAATCCCACCTGTTGTCCATGTCCATGGTTCCTTTATACTAGGTTCTTGTCTAAACTGCTCCCCTTCCTTGCCTCTGCCTCCCCCCTCCCCCCAACCCCTTTCCCCATGACCACTGAAGGCTTGTTCACTGTATTCATATATTTGGTTCTGTTTTGCTTGTTGTTAGTTTTGTTCATTATTGTCCTGTAATGGGTGAGATTGTATGATATTGCTGCAAAGGTGCTTGCTTGCTCCCGCCCAGCCTTGTAAGTTGAGCTGTCCGTGGTTCTGAAGTGTTGGATGGGGCTGAGTAATAGGTCTGGTCTTCAGGAAGAAAATGGATTCTGCCATTCTGCCCTTGTGTTACAACATAGTTATACTGGGCACTTAATGCCCATTATAGGGAAAGGTCAGCACAATGTAGCACTTGCTCAGAGCCCAGCTGGCAAGAACAATAAATACTTACACAGCCCCTAGCCAAGCCCTTGGCAAGTGTTACGCCTGCCTTTATCTGAGCCTTCCCAAGACCACTAGTGGCTTTTTGCCCTGCTAAGCACATAGTGAAGAGATGAGCTGGGTTTGCTTCCAAACGTACTGAATATAGCATTGTGTTTCCAGCTGTGGCCTATAAATCATCTATATTTGGTTCATTCTGGGATGTTGATCCCCAGAATAGTGAATCATATTCTCCAGGATTGGAGCCCAAGAATTAATGTTTTCACTGAGAATTTAAAAGGGTCCCTTAACAGAAGTTTGAGAGCTGTATCCATCTCTTTGTGTTACTTTTTTTCTATCTAACAGATGTAATAATACCTTGAGACCCCTTAGGGCCCAGATAAGGAGCTTTGGTTTCTTCCATCTTTGATTTTTATCAAAGTCAATTAATGGAGCTGCCTCATGGCACAACTCCAGTGGTTCCCCATAGCACTGAATACAATGTGAATGATCAAGTATGAATTTTATAATAATAAATCAGCCTTGATCACATGGTTTTGGGTTTCATCCAAATTGCCATGCCGGTAGCATTATTAATAAGTCGTAATTGGTTAATATTAAAAACTCATGTTAGTTCATGTATCCCTTGATGCATGACCTACTTAATGTAGGTCAGGATATAGCCACCCAATATTCTGGCCAATGGGAGAGACAGCTTTAAAGAAGTAAGTTATCCATATTAAGGGGATAAGATGATTCTGCCCTAATGTAGACTGATAACACCACAACTAGAGTCTCTATTCTGTTCTTTTTAGTTCTGTTCTGTTCTGTCCTGGAAATTGTGTGTTGAGAAGGTGAATGGTACATTTGAAGTTATCCAAAGGAAAGAATTTATAGTCAAGATATTGGGAAAACATTGTAGATACCTAGGGAACTCATAAGGAAAGGGTGGAGGAAAATCCTTTCTATAAGAATTCCAAGGACAAAAAGTGAACTTAATATTATTGAGCATGTCTGTTATAAATATTGCAGTATTTAAAATACCTCACATGAAGTTTATTATTTAGTTCTCATAGCTGAAATGTGACAGGGTTTAGCATTCTTATTTTGCAAACATGAAAGGCAGGTCCCAGAGACATTGAGTGATTATGTCAGATTAACACACAAAAGTGAAGCTTTGTATGAAAGCCCAGGTGTGCCTGAACCCCTGATCCAGGATCCTTCCATGCCCCGCACTTAAACAAAAATGGCCATGAAAATTATGATTTTCCTTGAAAAAGGTTCAGGTTTGTGATCAAAGTCCTTAGGAAGCAAAATTAGAACTATATGGTGTTGAGGACGGTCAGAGGTGGGTGAAGATTGAGCTTTAGTTTAAAAAAACCTTTACTTTCTAAGCTTCAGCCTTATTATCTGTAAGGTAGAGCTAATAGCAGTACTTATCTTATAGAGTTATTGTGATGAATAAATGAAATAATGCCCATAAAACTCTTAGCTCAATACCTGAGACCTAGTAATGGCTCAATAAATTGTATAAATATTAGTAGTAGTGATAATATTTTTTTGATATTGGAAAGGGGTCATTGCAATGTAATGAGTTCCCCATCATAGGGAATTTTTTGAGAACAGATGATCATATTTCTATGAAGCTATAGAAGAAAAGTGAAGGAACGCATTTGGCTTGGGCACATGGCATTTTGTTTCAGAGCTTTTACCTGAATATAAACTTGAAAAACACTTACTTTTTTAGGACCTACAGACCATTTATTTTTTACTACCTCTTCCATGAGTGTCACCCATTCTTTGCCTAAGATTAGAAATGGAGTGCGACTCAGGAATGGGTAAAGAAAGACCAAGGGTGTCTGTTGAATAGTTTACGTGGCTAAACCACACTTACACACACACACACACATTTTTTTATTTTTATGTTGATATGTCTATTGCATCAAAATACCCATGCCAAAATGTCTGTTTTTTTAAGTTCAAGTTAAATTGTTAGCACCATGGTTTGGGTTTCACTAAGCTGATATTCAGTTTTTCTCAATTTCCTATGACTAGAGAATTGGAGTCTAAAGGTTCCTGTGACCCTTAGAAATCATCCAAAGTGTTCATTATTAGATGGCCTTGCTTCTGTGTCAAACACATGTACCTACTTTGAACACAAAATTATATGAATGTCATGAACTTGGTCTACATTTATTTGCTTCCACCCTTTTTTCATGCCTTTTTTTAGCCAGGAAAGTGAGCTAATCTGTGGCGCCTGTGCCTTTCGTAAGGAATGAGGTTCTCAACTGACTTCAGAGCTGTTTGCGGTGATTTGAATACATGGAAGGAATCTTTTCAACCCTGAGAGGGGACAATGACACCACACTGCAGGTGGCTGCCAAGTCACAAACTGCCAAGCAGTTTGTCAAAAAACAATAGTTTCATGGACACCTTGCTCTCTGGAATCATCTGGGGCTCTTTATTTTTTATTTTTAGATTACAGTTGACACAATATTATTTTGTATTAGTTCCAGGTGTACAGCACAGTGGCTAGACAATTACATAATTTATCGAGCACTCCACCATATAGTTCAAGTACACACCTGGCACCATACATACATAGCTATTACAATGTTATTGGCACTGTTCCTCATGCTGTCCCATTCCCACTGTTGCTTGCAGACCTTTCAGCACCATGAACCATGGTCAGGTGTAAAAGTTATCTGCAGCATGGATGGCCTTTTGCCTTTTTGTCTTTAACTCCTCTGCACACATTTCATGCTTTTTACACAAACAGGTTTTCTTACCTTATACCTGTCTCTTTGTATACATTTGCCTAAGCCTTGCTCTTCACCAAAAGTAACGTTCCCATACATTGCAGCCCTACCCATCCATCTCTAAGGCCTGAATTGAATCTTCTCCTTCCTCTGGAAAATGTTCTTTAACAAAACCCCAAAACTCCTTCAAAGAAAGCTCCAGGCAGAAATAATCTCTTCTTCCTTAAAAATTACATGGAACTGCATTTCCTTCTAATGATCCACCAGTCTCCCTTCCAACATTATTATTGTGTCACTGGAACAATGTCATAGTCCTAAGAACTGGCCCCCTGCACTAAATCTTGCCTCACGCCAATATTTTCTTAACACTGCAAACAGTGTAATCTTTTAACATTAAAACGAATTCAACATGTTGCCTCTTCCGTAAAATGTTCAAGTACTTTTTATTGGCCTTGTTATAGAGACTGAACTTCTTACCACGACCTTTAAGTGCCTGCAAGGTCAGGCTGCTGTTTGCCTCTCCAGCATCACCTAACCACTCTCTTTCATTGGCCCTTGTGTATCCCTGGCTGGGCCTTGCCTCAGGGGCCCTGCAAAGGCTCTTCTTGCTGCCAGAAAAATTGCTGCCCACCTCTGCTATCCAGTTTCTCCTGGACGAAGTTCATCCGATTCTTTTTTTTTTTTTTTTCATATCCTAGCCTCTGTTAGGTTCTCTGCTAATCATTCTCCTCAAGCCCTGCTTTGTTCCTTGATTACACTTATTTCAATTTGTAATTATACACTTATTTAGTTAACACTGGAGTCTCTCACCCTATTGTAAACTTCAGAAGAACTGAGATTATATTTGCCTGTTTTACACATTGCATTCAGCACCTAGGACAGTATGTGTGTAGAGTTAGTATCCCCAAAAAAGTTCTTTCTTTCTTTTTTAAAAAATATTTTATTTATTATTTTTAGGGAGAGAAACACCAGTGTATGGTTTCCTTTCACCTGCCTCCGGCTATAGATCTGGCTGGAGACCTGGCTTGCAACCTGGTTATGTGCCCTGGCTGGGAATTGAACCAGTGACCTTTGGGTTTTCAGGCTGGTACCTTATCCTCTGTGCCTACCAGCCAGAGCTCAAAAGAAGTTATTTCAATAGCTTCACTTAAGTTATCTCAAGAGCAAGGGCCAAAGGTTATTCCTATTCTAACCTATTGTGATAACTGACAGAGCTTCAGACTCAGTAGACATATAATAAATTATGTCTGTGAAATGAATTTTAAGGGAGGAAGGGGAGGTAGGTGGACCAGATGCTCTAAGAAGATATAACCCACGGAATGACATTGCAAGAAATCTGATGCTGCCTCCTCTTCTATGATTGACTTCACTCCCTCAGGTTTTTGCTCCCATCTCCCAAGATAAGAAACTCCAATCAAACTCACATTTCTCCCCCAACATCAAAATGAAATAAGCTTTATCCCAGAGCCTAGGAAGATGGGGGAAATATAAATTGAGCTGAGATTCAGAACACCCAAGTGGGAGGTGGCAGTGAAATACCAATAAACCATATTAATATGCTGAAATCAAGAAGAATAGGTTGAACTCCAACTCAGATTTAATAACTATTCATGAGCGAGCATTGGGAAAAGGCAAGGCTAGGTTTTAGTCAGAATGAAAACGAGATCAGTAATGCAACTGGTAACATAATTATAAACTGTGAAAACTTTTTTTCTCTCTCTCCTTCTCCTTGTACTTAATGGACAACTTGCTCAGCGATGGCTGGGAACTGGGTAGAAAGCTGTGGATCCCCACCAAAGTGGAATTATGGGGGGTTTTGTTTGTTTCTTCTCAAACCTCTTCATTAGGAAAGTCTACATCCGCAAAATTATGGAAAGGAAAGCTGCTCCAGCCGTGTCTTCCTTAAATACTATCTGGTTACAGTGACAAGGGCATTGAGGGAGAGCCAACCCTGGAAACCCACCCACAGCAGCCGAACATGTTCAAGCATTTAAAGATACCACCACAGCCAGCTTGCTTGAGATTTTTAATGACACCCTCCGCTAAGATGTTAGCTTGGCTTCCAACCAGAATGAATTGTTAACTAATTTCCGTTCTTCACAATAGGAATAACCGAGTTTGATGCCCAGACTTGGAGGCTAATTTCTGTGTTTTGATAGCAAATCGAGTCTAAAAATATGTTTCTGGATCTGGGGGCAGATGGTGGTTGAAAGAGGTAGAGAAGATTTTATTTTTTCTCATCAATAATTCCATGCTGCTGTTGTGAAAGGAAAGCTACTTTGGTTTTTAAGACTGGGAGAAGAGAACAGTGAAAGAGAGCCTTGATGAGATGGAGCACCCCGACTCCTGTTTGGGCGCTATTGATGAATTCATGCATGAAGATTTTCGCTAACTCATATAGAGTTAGATGTTTTTGATTATTGGCTTGCGTGTGCATGGTGGTGTAGGGTTGAGTCCGTGGTGCAGTGTTGGGAGAGAAAGAAAGTAGCATGGTACAGAGGTTGAGTGCGTTGATCTACAACCCAGGAGATGTGAGTTCTACCCACGGGTCTTCTGCTTTTTAGTTTTGTGACCTTGGGTACATGAATTCACCCCCTGATCTCCAGTTTTCTTCATCCAAAAGCAATGTTAATACTTGTTGCGTCAAATGAGTGTTACTAGGTTGATGAGTGTAGATGACCTTGGCCAACTATGAGAGTATAATGATGACAAATTTTTTCACTTTCTGCCTGTTTATTATAGTTTCATTATTTATGAAATAAGTAAAATGGTTATAAGGAAGTCCTAGTGGGTCTGGGCAGTAAGTAGAAGGTACAACTTCAGGAGGTTTGGTTTGGTCAGAAGGAAAATTTACTAGTGAAAAATTATTCAGTCATGATACTAATCCCTTATCATCTAAAATGCCTGAATTTTTCCCCTTTGTTCTTCTTTCCCTTCCTGCAGTCAACAAATAGTCATGCTCAGCATAGCGGTCAGTGATGGGGGTATGCCATATGACCTGGGTGTGCAGTGGGCTGTACCATCTAGCTTTGTGTAAGTGCCCTCTGTGATGTGTGCCCAGTGATGAATCACCTAACGGTGCATTTCTCAGCTTCTATCCCTGTTGTTAAGTGGCACGTGGTTTTATTACACATTACCTTATCTGTGGCACACTCAGATGTTAGGGAGGTGGAGATGGATAAAGCACAACCTCTGGCCTTCCCCTTCACCACGCAGGTGAAATATGAAATGCAGTTGGTTGGAATCCTAGTGTGGGTTGCTCTGGGTACTGTGGGAACACGGAGGAAGGACAGCCACTCCCCTCACCCCAGCTGGAGATAGGAAGTGGTGCAGGAAAGGATGTGTTGGGAGAGGCTGCCTGAGCTGGGTCTGAGCGTCATTAACATTTACCTGGAGGTGGTGATGGATGACAGCAGGCCCCTCAGAGCGGGCATGGGCGCTTGCCCTGCATTCACACAGACCCTGTTCTTCATGCCTCCCTATGACTGTGGCAAGGATGGCACTAATCGTTGGTAGCATTTATAGAACATGGCTAAGTGACAGGCCCTGTTCCACAGGCCCAGCAAAGTATTATCATATTTTATCCTATTATCTTGATGAGGGTAGATCCAGGCATTATCCCCACTTTAAGTTTAAAGGAAACTAAATCCCAAGAAATTTAGGAGGCTTTTTCCATATCACACAGGCAGGAAGGGGGTGAGAAGAATTATTTTGAGTTAGCAACTACAGGAAATGTGGTAGACAGAGAATTCAATGACTAGGATTGTTGTCTAGCTCTGCTGTGAATTCACCTTGACTTCTGGCTGCGTCTCTATTTCTCCAGCCCTTGGATTGTTGTTGCTGTTGTTGTTGTTGTTGTTTTCCACTGTAAAATGTAGGAAGGAAACAAGCTGTTACTTAAAATTTCTCCCTGCTCTAATGTTCTAAAAGGAGAATGAAAAACATTGAGGTTTCGGCTTCGCTTTACTCATCTCATTATGTACGTGACCTGCTGACCTTCAAAGTGTTTATGCAACAACCCCTTTAGCATCCCCGGTCGCCTCTCTTCTGACTCCTGTTTGGACCAGTCTGGGGCCAGGCAGCCCTCTGAGCAAGGATCTTGGGAGCAGAGGCAGCTAAGCAAACCTTTCACAGCCCACAAGTTGCCATTTGAAGAAAGCTTAGAAGGCTCACAGAAGGATCACAGCCAAGCCTGTGCAGGGACTGAAAGCTCCCAAGGCTGCCGGATGAGAAAGGAGGCTGTGGGCATCCAGTCCTCGGTGGGATAGACGCTGAGAACCCTTGAATTTCTCAGATGCCGGCAGATATGGGGGTGGGGGGTAGGCATCGTATTCCAAGAGGAAATGATGAGACGGGTGGAATAATTAAAGCCTGCACACCTCCCCGGCCTCTCCACCCTCTCTCCCTACACATCCTTTCTCTTTCTCTGCCTGCTCCCTCTGCATCCTGGCCCTGGTGCCCCAAGAGCCTTGCTGTTTGGCTTTCCCCCTCAGCTGCTCGTCTGGGTTACCTAAGCCAAATACTTCTGCAGCTGCACAGCCTTGGGTGTTTTGTCAGCTGTCAGCAGCCCTCTGAGCCTCTGCGAAAGGCCTGGGCACCTTCCCCTCAGCTGGAATCATTGCTGAAGCCTAGAACTGTACTCCATACACCGCTCCCCTCTGCTTTAACCCTGCTTCCCACTTGGGCTTTATCAATGAGTCCAACACGTAAGACTTTCTACCGGCTCTTGCTATGCACTGGGACTCATCCTAGGAAAAACTCAGACACCATCAGCCCTGAAGCAGCATGGAATGTGGAATCGGAAAACCTCAGGTTCCAATCTGCATTTTTCCACTTGCTAACTTTGAAACTTAGGCAAGTCGCCCCTCTCCCTTGAACCATCCATTTCCCCACCTGTAAAGGAATAGCTCTTAGCCGCTATGTTGCAGGGTAGTAATGAGGATGAAATGGAGAGTGACATGAAAATATACCACAACAAGTGCTCAGTAAGTGCTAATTATGCACTCAAAGAGCCTCACACATGTTATTTAAAATGACAGGGTAGCTATAAAGTGAAAGACTCCAAAGGAAGCCAAGTCATCATCTGGACCAGGTGGGGCATATCTAGGTGAGTCCGTAAGGTTGCCAGGGGAGCCTCGAGCGTTTTCCGCTGCAGAGAGCTGGGTAAAGCTTTAGGGCGAAAGAGGATTTGTCTCATTAGATGGACACGGGTTGGGCGTAAGGGTTTGTTCTGTTGGAGGCGGTGGAAGAGAGGACAAAAAGGGAACCTTTCAGGCAAAGGAAACAGCAGGAGGAAAGGTGGGGCAGGAGCAGATAGCGTCCAGGGCATCAGGGCTCCACGTGGTACGAATGGGACAAAGAGGAGGGACAGACAGGAGGAGCCAGGTCTTGGTGTTGGGCTTTTATTGTGGGGGTGGTTGTGGGTAGTGAAACTACGGAAGATTTTTAAACAAGGGAGTTTAGGAGTCACGGGTGCACGTTCAAAAAGCGATGCAAGATGTTAATTTAAAAAGCAGGCTATGGAATCAGATGCATCTGGGCTCAAATGCTGGTTCTATGAATTCGTAACAGTTTGATGTTACATAACCGTCCTGGCTTGTTTCTTAGTCTGTACAGCAGGTATCACAGTAGCTCCCTCTTTGGAAAATTGAACGAGATAATATTTGTGGAATATTGAGTAGAATGTTTGACAAACAGGAAGCACTTGGTGATGTTAGTTTTTATTGGCGTTATCATCACTATCACCTTCCTAGTCTAAGTTAGGTCTTCCTGTTAAATGGTCCCTAACTTTTCCTTTGGCACTCAGCTCATTTATGATTGCTTATTCAGTGTCTGTCTACGTGTCTCAGTGGCAGAATCACACTCTACGGCTCAGTACCTCACTCAGATATTTCCTAACTATGTAGCATTGACCTGGTCATTTCATCTCTGAGCCTCGGTCTGCTCATCTGTGAAATGGACGTGATAGCAGTAGACCACATCAAAGGGCAATGGAATGACTGCCCTGGATGCACTTGGCTGGTTCTTGGCACTGGTCAATACTCAGTAAACAACAGCCGCTGCTATTTTAAGCCTTTAGGGGCAGAGAGCATAGCAGTCTTGTTCCTATAAAATCTCCAGTACGCATTCCGTGTTCAATAAGGATTTGTGGACTGACTGAGCACAGTGTAGAAGGGGAGTTTAAGGGGACAGGTTGAAGGCAAGGAGCCCATCAGGGGACTGTTACATTGAGTCTATACGATAATGCCTGAACAAGGGCACCAGACGTGGGAAGGAGGCTAAGAGAGTTCCTGTCCAGCTAGAACCAAGGGGGCAGGTCAAAGATTACGTGGTTTTTGTCTTCTCGGATCCCTGAGAGGTTGGTGACTTCTGACACCAAAATAAAAACCCTTCTGTGCAGCGGTGAAATGTGTCAGTTAAGAACACGAGCACCCACACAGGGGTACCAGCATGTAAATCCTAACCCCACCTTCCCTGTGATGCAGCTTCCTCTTCTGAACCAGGCTGATTGTGAAGATTCAATTGTTATTAAATGTGGGAGCTTGGCCCATGGTAAACACACCCAAGGCTAGCTATTATTACTATTATCACTATGCTGCTCAGGCTCTGGCTTTCTCGAGTTCGATCAAGAATCAGATCACCACCTTTGGCTATGTTTGTATGAAAAGGAAAAAGAAAATTGCAAGCAACTCTGAGGAGCACAGGAATAGACCTTTTACAAATCCTGCTTGAATGAACATTATCAGTAAGAGATGCCACTATGTTCTGGGAGCAAAATTAATGCTCCAGATCTCTGACGGCTGCTTTCCTAAAGGTTTGAATCATTCGACTACTATTTCAGGTGATGTCTCGCATTGCAGTGGCAGGGCCTGGACAGAAGAAGAAGAAAGCGATCTGTCCGCACCCCCACCGGGGCTGATGTCACCTGTGAAAGTAAAGGCTCCAGGTGTGGCCATTTCCTACATTACAGCGCTGGGCACAGGACCTGGTGAGGAAGCAGAGGTCTGAGCGGTGGCCCACGAACCTAATGACCAGAGCTGGTGCCACCTTTGAAATCTACAACCAATTAGAAACGGCAGCTTCTGCCACATTAAGAGGAAGAATGTGGGTAAGAGGTGCAGGCACGGTGTCAGCATGTGGCCCAATTTTCTAAATTGCAGAACATGAGAGGCAGAACGTATTTTTGGCCTTGTCCTTGGTCATCTCCCATTTCATCCGCACTCTGGCGGAATGTTGTGGCCATTTCGCAAAGGCCCAAGTTCTGTTTTTGGTCCTTTACAAACATCCCTTTTCTTTTGCCTAAACCCCCACCCCCCACCCTCCACCCAGTTGCTTCCTCCTGCTGTTTTGGCAGTCAGTGCAGACGGGGCTGTTTGGTGGAAGAGTTGGAGGCTCCTCTCTGTGCACCCAAAGTTCCCCATTTCACCTTCATCACAACCCAGTGCTGCTCCCCTAACCCCTGACAAAACCCACTCCAAACCCTGGATTGCGGAGCTGGGGTTTTCAGCACAAGCTGCTCACTCTGCATTTCTGCAGTGCCATGCAGGAAATGCCACTTTCTTTCGCTGGGAAAATAAATAAACACTTCCAGCTGGTTGACACGCATGAAAAGTTTCCAAGTTTTATCCTCATCCAAGCTTTAACCTCTTCTCCCCCTGCCCATCTTCTTCCCACCCCACCGCACGTTGCTTCTGCCCCTCTGCCTGTCCACCTGCTGCCCTGAGAACCAGGGACAACAGACTGGCCTCTCTTAGACGCGCCCCCCCTCCACTCTGCCCCAGACGCAGCCCACTCTGATTCTGTCTGTGGTGATCCCCCAGAAACCAGATCATTCCGTCATCCTGGCACCCGGCCCCCAAGTCCCAGCCCACCTTTGTTGACTTATTATTTGAGCTGCGTCTTTTGAGCAGGATTAGAATTTTACTTAGCAGACGGAGTGTGTGACATTTCAAAGGTAAGATAGACTTTCAGGCAGCGAGTGACAATTATGTTTAAAAGGAACTTGCCCCCACTTTCTGCTCATTTGGTTTGCAAAATCAGTGTCCTTCTCTGTTGCCACAGCAGAGGCTACGTGGGGAACCTCTAGGCGCTTGCCTATAATGCAAATAAGAAAGTCAAAGAAACGACACACCGGCAAATAAAGTTCCCTTTTGCCGGGGTGCTTATGTCTCAGAAGAGATCTTTCCTTGTGTCATCTAGAGAGCCTGCGACTTTGTTCCCCTGCGCTGGCTCTTCACAGAGGCTTGTGAATTGCATCCAGCTATTAGCAGCTCTTCCTAATTTCCTCTGAGTCTTGCTGGCTGAAGCACCAGGCTTGGAACAACTTTTAATTTTGTTTTTAATTAAATTTCAGTTGTTTCAAATCACTCACTTTTAATGTCTTTTTTTTTTTTTTCCTTCTTTTCTTCGCCGTAAGCAGCAACAGGAGGCTGTGCGTGCTCACTGTGTGCACACGCAGTGTGATGTGTGGGCGTCCGTGGCGTGGCGAGACGGGCTCCGGGCTGGGGTCCCGGGCGAGAGCAGGCAATTAAGGGACTAGAGGAGCCGCAGAACGAGCTCTTGTTTTCACTGTTACAGCCCAAGCTGGTATGTTGTTCACGCAGGAACCTTGGTTATTGTGTTTGTTTTTGCCAAATTATATTTGCACGAAACAACATCCCCTTGTATTTCACAATTGAATTCTCAAATATGTGTAGGTAGAAATAGTCTAAGAATAACTAACACTTATTAACATTTATTATATGCCAGGTACTGTCTTAAGTTATATATGTATATATCCATGTATGTGTGTATGTGCGTATATATATATATATATATATTCTCATTTACATTGAAAGTGAGTAATTTGAAACAACAGAAATTTAATTTACATATATTGCCTCCCACATTCCTATGAGATTATTATCCACAGTTTTATAGCTGAGAAAGCAAGGCCCATTTAACCGGATCGTTATCGCTTGGTTAGTTTATGTCAGGCCAGAATGCGAGCACCGGCTGCCTGATGGCATGTTCCTGCTCTGAAACACTGCGTTAGACTCTCTCTCTAAAAAGACGAAAGGGCCTCATCATCTGAATGAACCTAACCACAGCAACCGTAGTAAATGGACTGGTTATTTCAAAAAGTGAAATTATGTTAGTGTATGTTTGGCCTTTCACGTGGTCTCTGATGCTGCCCATCCCTGTTGTGTAAACTGTGAAAACAGCACCGAGGAGTTTGGTTCAGATTCACAGAATCATGGTCTGAGTGTTTTAACTATGCTCTTGTAGATACTCAGCACTGTAGAAAGGACAATTACGTTTGAAAGCAAAAGTCTAAAATACAGGCTAAATGACCTGCGTATCCCCCGGTTCAGTGAACATTATGTTCTATATACCATTAGTTCCAACTGAAATCAGAACCCAACATATTTTCTGCTTCAAAAACATCACATGCACCATTTTATTTGTATTATCTGCAAGGAACGTTCTTTCCTTGATAACCACGCCTTCACCATGCCAACACACACACACACACACACACACCCTAACCCTATCGGGTACTCATAGCAGCTAAGTATTGGTGCATTTACTTGTTTAATGCTCATCTCCTAGTGGACATTGTACACTCTCTCCAGCCAAGTGCAACAGTGCTATGTCTTTTCTGTCCCCCATGGAACCTCCAGTTCTTATAGCCAGGCCTGGCATATGCATGGTGCTCAACAAATGTTTCTAGCCTATACAGATAAATGAATTCAGACTTAAACAGCCCCTAGCCTGCTGAAAAGTAAAATTACAGTGGGAGAAGTATAGTAGCTAGAGCCCAGACATCTGGACTGTAGTCTCAGGTTTATGATTAAATAAGTACCTGTGACTTAGGCAGCAAACACCTTTACCGCCCTCAGCATCTTCTTTTATGAAGTGGAAATGATAATAACTCTGTAGAACATGCCTGCGTATATACAGAGTATAGAATAATTGAATGTTAACCACTCAAAATAGCTTATATTAATTAACTTACTTCTTCCTGACAATAACCCTAGAGGTAATTGTTATTTCTCTCATTTTTTTAACATCGGAAAATTGAGTTCCAAAGAAGGTAATAGTTTGCCCAAGCTCACGCAATTGTGGAACAAAATCTGTCTGACTCTGGAGTGTCTAATATCCTATGTTGTGAGAATCAAGTGAGATTGGGTATGAAAGTGTTTACACAGTATTTTGTTAAACAAAAATTGCCTGTTTTTTTTTTTTTTTTTTAATTTATTTATTATTCTTAGAGAGAGGGAAAAGGAGAGAGGAGAGAAGCATCAATGTGTGGTTGCCTTTCACCTGCCTCCAGCTGTGGACCTGGCTGGAGACCTGGCTTGCAACCTAGTTATGTGCCCTGGCTGGGGAATCGAACCAGCGACCTTTGGGTTCACAGGCCAGTGCCTATCCACTGAGCTACCAGCTAGGGCCAAACTTGCCTATTACTATGGCTCATTAGTGAGTCCCAGGTGAAATTTGAACCAATGTTGGAGAGTGTGGGGAGAAAACCATGTGAATTTCTTCTTTTGGTTTCACTTGATAACACTAAGGTAGTATTGTTCAAGTACCATTTGTCACTTCATCCATCCATCCTTCCATCTATATATCCTCCTTAAATGTCAACTAATTATCTGCTAAGTGCATGATATTGTGCTAAGAAGTGACAGACTGAAGATGATGTAGACATTTATTGTCCTCAGAAAGCTCACTCTCTTCAAGGTAGATGAACATCAGCATCTTGGCATGTCCCAAACATTGCCCCATGGGACATACTCAGTAAGTGTGCACCAGTGTTAGTAGTCACACTGATGTAAGCAGAGAGGTATACAAATACATACCAGCTGTGGGGGCCAGAAGATGTACAGGCTGTGTCCAGGTGAGAGGACCAGGGAAGGACAAGTTTGCCTTTTGCTAGCTGGGTCTGGGAGGATAGGTATGTTGAGGAGGTTGCTCCAGGAATATGGGAACAACCTGAGCAAAGGGAAGAGGGTGGGCTGGTAATGACAGACCTGGGAGGAAGCAGTTGCAGCATATGGGCCTGTGCTGCCTTGCCTCCAACACCTGTCCTGCTCCAAGGGAGGGAGAACACACTCCTTAGTCTCTAGAGACAAAGAAAGAAATAACAAGCACCTGCTATGAGTATGACATAGTACTATGATTATATATATAGTCTATCCTTTATTCCTCCCCAAAGCTTCTGAAGTTGTTGGAATTATATTACTAGTAGTACTAGTAGCAGTAGTGGCAGCAACAAAAGTAATACCGGAGTGAATGAAGTAAAAATTAAATATACCCTCTTTCTTTTATATTCCTAGTCCTAGTCCATTGGGTCTGTGAATTTTTTTTACAGATTTTATTTATTTATTTTTAGAGAAAGGGGAAGGGAGGGAGAGAGAAAGGGAAAGAAGCATCCATGTGTGGTTGCCTCTTGTGTGTCCCCAACTGGAGACCTGGCCTACAACCCAGGCATGTTCCCTGAATGGGAATCGAACCGGTGACCCTTTGGTTTGCAGGCTGGCACTCAGTCCCCTAAGCCACACCAGCCAGGGCAGGGTTGATGACTCTTACTGTAAATCATTCCAGAATATTTTTATCTCTGCTATTCCAGCACGCACACGCAGGCACACACACATGGTCTGCTGTTTGTTTGTTTGTAACCTGAGCTAAGATCCTTTATGTTCTTGGGCAATGTGCTTTCTTCATCAATATCTCCATGGGCCTTTTTATACAGGACTGAGGGGTAGGCTTTATTATCCCCATTTTATCAAAGAGGAGCCCCAGGGCTCACAAATTCAGGTGAGGGGCATTAAGTCCATCTACCAACAAGTGGCGGGGTTAGGGTTTCAATCCGTCCCCTCTGGCTCTAAGGCCCAGTGCCTGCAAGCTATCTCCTGCTGGCCCAACCCGGGAACAGAATGAAAACAATCCATCCTTTACATCTCATATAGCAGAAACATGGATCTCAGCCATCCTGTGTTCTGTGCACTTGGCCCTCAAATAAAAATCTTACCTTTCCCTCCCTAACTTTCCCAGAATTCATAGTGTGGTTTGGCTGGTGAAGGGGCTGGTTGCAGTGAATGCTACGCAGTGCCTAAGCTGTGAACCTCCTTTATGATGTTGCTCCAGTAGCCCTATTATATTGTTAGGCAGCTCTTCTTATCCGTGCCAGGCAGTAAAATTAACTCCATCAATATAACTTGAAACCTCTGAATTTTGGAAGCTTTGCCCCATGTAGTCCTCGGTAGCATCATAAAACAATTAGATTTAGACTTAACATTAATTTGAATTATTGTCCAGTTTCCAGAAAATACCTTCTGGAAATGTCATGAGGATGTATGACATGTCTTTGGAGACATTAAGTATTGAATTACAATATTATGTCACCTTCTCTCTGCCATTTCTCTCTCTCTCTGTCACACACTCTCAACTTGGTCTGATTTATGTATCAGCCACCACGAGAAATTGAGTACTTAGAGAAATAACTGGAGATAGATATTGACAGATGCCACACACACAGACCCCCACACACACACACACCTTACTAGTGTGGATGTTGAAGCGAGAGAAACGGGAGGCAACCTGGTGTGTTACAGACAGAGCTCTAGACTGAGAGGCAAGCCAACTGAGTTTTTTGGAATCATCAACTTCCTAGCTGTGCAAATTAAAACATGCGCCTTTAACCTTCTTGAACTTCCCTTTCTGTAAAATGGGGGATAAAAATTAACACCTGCCCTCCAGACTTATTTCTAGGTCAATTAGATTAATAAGAGCAGTAAAAACCCCCATTTGGTAAGGACATTCAATAAGTCAGGTGCTCACACGGTCACATTTGATATTCAACGCAAATGCTTCAAGGTAAGTATTATTCATTCTCTCTTAGATGAGGAAGCTGAGAAAAGAAATATTAATCATTTCTCACGCCTATTCAAAGAGAGTAAGTGGTAAGGGCACTTTCGGAATCCAGGTTTGCCGATTTCAAGGTCTGTGTTTTCTCCACCCAATGTATTCCTGAACAAAAGAGAAGAGAATAGGAGGCTAGAGAGAAAGGAACATGCACATACACGGCAGGAGACAAACTCAGGCAGGTGCCTGGGCCCCATTTGGCAGCTGGCACCGAACAACCACTGTCGTAATGAACAGATCTGGGAGGCGTGGCTAATTCTGTTACTCTCAGGGCTCACAGTTGTGACCTGTCTTTGCCAAGCAGCACCTGATGTTTGCACAGATATTTTGGAACAGTAAGAAGTGTATTTGATAAAAGAGGGTGGCCCCAAAGAAGTGGGAACATGGTTCGGTTGGCACAGCTGGAAAATTACACAGTATATTCATTCATTTGGTAACCGAGTCAGCCAGCCCTGTCTTAGCCACACATGGTGTATGTTCCTTCTACATTTATGTGCCAGGCATCCTTCTAGGGTCTCTACAACGTTAACCTCACACCTGCACCACATCTTAAAGTAGCATCCCTCGCCCCTGCCCTACCTGGCTCACCTTATGTATTGTGACAACCAGAGGAGATGCTGCTGGGACAAGGTATAAATCAGCACAAGGGAAAATGAGCATGCTGGTTAGGCAGGAGAAAAGTGGCTTTTGCTTTTTTGCTTGTTTGTTTTTTGTTTTTATAGTGAAACTATTGTCTTACTGTATCCCAGGTAGGACTTCTGTGTTGTACAACTCTAGGAGGCACCACCCTCATAAGATACAATTATTCATAGGGTGGACATTTATGTATACATAGACACACAGTTATCCAAATGTACATACATATATGAAATATACAATAATATATATGGTATATATGGATAGATGTATAATTATATGTAGAATACGTTCTTGGCTATGTAATATTTTCCCCCTGGAATGGGTGCCCTGGGACATGGGCATGTCCTATATTTAGGCAATTCAAATGCTTTCAGTGGTTATAGAATCCCTATGAAGTATTTCCATTGTAAAGAAATGGAGGAGGCTTACCAAGGTCAAGTGATTGCTTCTAGGGTCACACAGCAGATCAGTGGCTGGGCCAGGATCCAATCTGTGCTTGTTTAACTTGGGAGTCCAGCTCTTCGCCACCCATCTAAGCCTCTGTCTTACTTGGCAGCCAGCAGAGAGGGGCATTTTTCAATATTATCAGGTCAGAGCTACAGGACACTTGAGGCCTGGGAGCAAGCATCCTCCTTGTTCATTCAAGAATTACTGATCTTTGATGAAAAAGAAGTTAAACACTGAAATTGGATTTGATGCATAAGTTCCCAATGAAGTAATGAAGAAAGTTTAAAAAAAAAAAAGCATGAATTCTTAAGTGAAAGGCCAATAGATTCCTTCCTTTAACCTTTCTTTAAGTAAGTTAAAGTAGAATGAGAAACATCAAGACTTTGTTCTGTCTTCCCTCTGCCTACTTTGGTACCACAATGTCACATCCCTGGGAAGAAAAAGAATTTTTTTTGAAATTTTAACACTTCAAACTTTCTTTCCCCCCAGACTCGAACACCCCTCTCTGAACTTTGAAGCAAGACCAGGGATACAGAAAGCACGTGGAATTTGGTGGTGGCCATGTTAGCTAGGCTTTGATCACAGTTTGAGGTGGAGGTGACAGAAACATTACAACTGCCTGGAGTGAATGTGCACCTGGCTCTTTAGGGAGATTTTTTGGGGAGGGGCTTTGATATAGCATCATTTGGAAGTTACTGTTTTTCTGACACCAAACATTTAAAACCTACTGGGGGCCTGCCCCCTGCAATACTCCTTTTCAGGGAAGTTTAGTGACAAATCCCTCTACGGTTTTCTGTGCCGTGGGCCTCTCAAGGGTATTATCATTTCATACCCTCAGTGTAGAGCACTAGCTTTGTGACAGCTCATTTTTCTCCTCGGGATCAATTCTTTCTTTGTTTTCGTAGATTTTATTTATTTACTTTTAGAGAGAAGGAAGAGAGGGAGAAAGACATCAATGTGTGGTTGCCTCTCATACACCCCCAACTGGGGACCTGGCTGCAGACCAGGCATGTGCTCAGACTAGGAATCGAACCTTCAAACTTTTGGTTTGCAGGCTGGCACGCATTCCACTGCACCACACCAGCCAAGGCTCACATCTTGATTGTCAGCCTGAACTCCCTGAGCTAAAAGTCACAGCACTTGAGTTCTGGTCCAGCCCCAGTACCTTCCAGCTCTGTTGCTTTGGGAAAGTCAGTTCACCTCTTGACCTTCACCTCCCTCATGCCCTGAAGAGGTTGGCAGTCATAAAGTCTTGGTTCTAGTTTAGTTGTTGCACTAATCCCAGTGAGATCTTGGGCCCATCCCTCTCCTTTTGTAATCTCAGTGTGAACAATAAAACTTCCTAAAATATGAAAATGCATTCTTACAGGGAAGCACAAAAAGTATTCTCTTTTTAGTACAACAAAAACACAGCACGTAAACATATATACAGGATATCTATGGTACTAAAATTACATAGGTGGCAGGTGATTAGGGGAAAAATAGTCTAAAAGTGTTCCTAAGTGGGTGATACTGAGAAAAGAAAAAAATAATAACATGGATAAACTGAACTAGAGAAACTCAAAGTTTTCTAACACTCTTGAAAATTAGATATATAACTTAGCACCATAAAATTGAGATCTGTTCTCCAGAGAAACATACAGTGTTTCCATGTAATGAACAAAAAGAAAGAAGTTGACCCTCTTTACAATAGCTCCTGGAACATCTGGGTCTTTTCTTAGTTTTCTTCTTCTTTTTGTCATCTGCATCTCATTCACACACTTTAGCATCCTAATCTTCCCGCCACTCTCTGTTCATCCGGGGATGTTGGACGTGTTTGGAACAAGGTCAGGCAGCAGACTGGTGGAGTGGATAAAAATAGCTTAGCTCAGACTAGGGTTTTATCCTGGGCTCTGCAAACCCCTGGGGGCTCCATGGATAGAACTGTATTTTAGTCATTAGTTCCAATAGTAGGTGTTATGTTTTATGCATTTGGAAACTTTCTTCTGAGAAATGATCTGTAGGGATCCATGACACAAAATAAAGGTTAATACATGGAGAAAATAACAGGCTTAAGAGGTTGCTATCAAATAAGACAGGTAGTGTAATAGCGTGCTAGGGCTGCCATGTCAGAGTACCACACATGGTGAGGCTTAAGCAACAGAAATGTATGTAAAGTCTTGGAGGCCGGAAGTTCAATATCAAGGCATTGGCAGGGCTGGTTTGTTCTGAGGACCTCTTTCCTTGACTTGCAGATGGTGTCTTCTGCCTCGGTCTTCCCATGGTTTTCCCTGTGTTTCTGCACTCTAACTTCCTTTTCTTAAAAGGGCATCTGCTATATTAGAGTAGGGCCACCCTAATGACTTAATTTAACCTCATTTATCTTGTTAAACATCCTATCTCCAAATGCAGTCACACTCTGAGGCTCAGAGGGTTAGGACTTTAAAATACGAATGTTGGGGGTGGACACAGTCAGCTCGTAAGCGGTAGGGACAGTACAGAGGAGAAGGTTGAAGTTGGTCCAAGGAAATGGGAAGGAAAACAGCAGAAAGGGAGAAAGCTGGGAGGAGATCAGGAGGTGAAGGCACAATGGTAAAGGTCTGGGGCTCAGAGGCCGCTGGAGGGGAACCCACACCACCTGTGACCCTAGAGACCCGCTGCTCCCAGAGACTCTTCCCAGCTGCCCAGGTGGGGTCTGCCCACTCTCACAAGCCCTCAAATGGCTGCGTTTACCCTGGTGTTTGCAGAATTTCAGTCACTCACTCCTAAATAGCTTTCTGTCTATAATAAGTGATGGGATGAATTTGAGCCAGACATAGGGCTCTGTGGGCTGTGGAGAGATGGTAGGCGTGGGCACACTCTCCATGGGTGCCTGTGGCGGAAGGTAGAAGGGCTCCTCGTCTTTGCTTCATCACAACTTGTTTTTCATCATATCTCTTGGAAAGACACTCCTTCCAGGTTCAAGTCCCTTACAGATGGAATCTGGGGGATGCACGATGCAACAGAAGACAGGAAATCTTTAATTATTTTGCACTCAAAATCAAAGGGAAGGAAAAGGGGGAGAATTACTTTTGGCCAGAAAAATTCTCTGGGCTTCATTTGTGAAGAGCATGTTTTTGTCCTGTGGGGATCTTTCATCCCCTGCCCCTTTCAGCACTGGGTCCTGGGGTCTCCCGTGAAGCATTCTGTTCATGGTTCTCAGGCGATGCCTCCTCCTGAGGTATTTTTAGTTCTCATCTGCAGCTTTCTGCCAGGGGCCCATTTGCCTCTGGCCTTTCACAGAACACCACAGCCTAGCCTGAGCTCCCCAGCTCACCCCTGATCTGTGTTGCACGATCACAGCAGCAGGCTCTTAATCCATGTAACTGGAGATCAGAGGTAATGAGGACCTCCACGCCCGTAGAGTCCCCTGAGCACCGAGGAGCTTCAGATGCTAGATAAGGAGATGATTGGGCTGAACTGAAAACCCATTTGGCTAATTAGATGATGTATATTCCCACAAGCCAGGGGGAGAAAAAGAAATTATATATATATATATATATATATATATATATATATATATATATTTAAATATACGTATTTAAAAATAAGGAAACATGACATTTTGAAGTTGAGATTTTGGCAAAGATTTGTTTGACTCCTTTTTGGGGAGATTGATTTCAGCACAAGGAAGAATCTCAGAGCACCAAGACAAAGGAGGGTGCTTTAGACCTACAGCCAAGAAAATAAAACGGGGATCTATTGGAAAACTAGAGAAACATGAGACATGTGGAATCACGCATTTTTATTCCTTTCCTATGTATTTATTCCCCAAGTAATGATAGAATTTAGCCAGAGAGTTGCTTGCCTGCTGCTATTTGACCTTATTGCATGGTATCTCTTTCTCTCTCCATCTCTCTTTCTTTCTTTCTCTCTCCCTCTCTCTCCCCTCCCTTCCTCCCTCCCTTTCCCCACCTCCACACACATGCACACACAATCCCTCAACATCTGTTGGACCCCTGCTGTATCCTAAATACCATGGGGATTGCAGAGTTAAATAAGGCATGGTCTTTACCTTCAAGAAATGAGGTAGTAGGAGATGGGTAATAAAAAGCACTCATGATTTGCATTAGATCTGGCCTCTACGGCCTTCCCTCTTCAACGTTAAGTTCTCAGTGGACAGATACTCTCCCAGTCATCCAGGTCCTAGGACAGGGCCTAGCACGTAGTAGGTATACTTTTGTCTTACATGAAAAATATAAGGACGAATGAAATAATGAATCTATAACAGCATATACAAGGTCTGCCAGACCTAGATACAAGGTCTCCAAGCATGTAATATGAAAAATAGAGACGTTGATTGAAGAAGATGCAACATATAAGAAATATGGTACAAAGGACAATGACACCTTAGTCCCTTTCAAAGGAGGCACCTTGGGACCTCACACAGTTCTTCCAGTCACCATCAGCTGCACTATTTTATTTTCCTGAATTTCATATGGTCTGAAATCTGTTCCCTTTCAAAGGTGATTTTAGTTTGGGGAAAAGCCAGGCATCACAGGACACCAGATCTCGACTATAGTAGAGCTGAGCCACGTGGGTAATTTGACGTTTCAGCAAAAAACTCTGCATGAGACGTGATTTGTTGGGCTGAAGCTGCCAGTCACCAGGTGCTCATAGCTGCAGTTTTCTGAATCCTCCAACCAGTTTTCAGAGGAGAATGTTCAAGCTTAACACAAAGTTTGATGCAGATTCATTGCTCTACTTTCTCAATCATTTTGAACGTGATAGCCATGCAGTATTGTGTGATCACTCAATGGAGTCGACCAGCCCCACTGAATGCACAGTGGAGTCATGGTTGTCCGTGCACATTCTAGTTGTGCGTGTGCCTTCTAGTCCTCTCTCCTTGGTGGTCAGGTTGCATTGATGTTGCCTAAACCATTCTTGTTACATTAACAATGGCTTGGCTTTTTCTGGACACACCACTCATATAGCTACTAGTCGAGTGAAATACTTGCTAAGTGTTAGAGACATTAAGCAGGGTACGAGCCAGGTCTGAAGGTGGACCTTCAGGTACGAATGCCTCCTCAACTTTTGCCTTGCTTGTTGCCCTTTGTGTCCTCCAAGGCCTAGCTTAATGGCCAGTATTTCAGTGATTCACATCCCACCCTCCCCTCTTCTATTCTTCTCCTTATGTCCAGACAAGCCCATCCCTTTCTGGCCGTCCTTACCACCTTCTAGGTCAGATTATAGCTATCTATGCACATACCTCCCTCGGTAGTCCATAGTTTAATTGATGGAGTCAGTCTGTTTTTCATTCTCACTGCCTCTTCCTTATGCAAGGAGGTGTTCAGTGAATGTTGGTTACATGAACACACGAATTAAGTCTTGGTGATTACATTTGCACAGTTACTTCCTCCCACTATCTGATGTGTCACCCATGTGCCACCTATGCTTGCCTTGTCCCTCTAACTCCCTCTGGCATCTCTATTTTAATCATCCACATCACAAGCCCGTGGGTTGAACAAGAACTCAAAAGACATGACACAGTGAAGTTCAAGTTTTGGTTTGGAACTGGGGAGACTCTGAAGGGCTAATTTTATATTCTGGCTCTCGCAGGATAAAAAGAAGTTAAACTTGGGGATCAATGTGGAGACATACCTGCTTCACAGTCCCATGATGAAGTGAGTTGAACTTCCTTGTAGTCAAGCTTGGAACTTTGATTTCATTAACTCACTCTGCAGACATTCACTGAATTTCCAGTATGTGCCAGACATTTTACTGAGGACTTGATTGATAATGACTCATGAATAACTCATGACCTCTTCACTGTAGGAAATCACAGTCTATCAGAGAAAGCAAAAGTCCTCCCACACGGCAGGATGTGCACTGAAGGAGAATGCACGGATAAGTAGGAGGACCGCAGAAGGCAGAAGATCCTAACCAAAGCCCCTGATTCTCAAGATAGCCTGAAAAAATGGGCAGGTCCCCGCTTTGGATGCTGAAAATCCTGGGTCCATTTTCTAATTTGGCCACTTACTAGTTGGACAAATCTGGTTAAATCAATTTATCTCTGAACCTCATATTATCTTCTATAAAAATGGGAAGATACTTATCCTTCAGAGATCTTGTAAGGATTAATAAGCAGGATATGTTAACACATTCACCCTGGGATTGCAGCTGATAGGGTGTTCAAATGATTATCACTCCTTTCTGCCAGGAAATCATCAGTTGACCTTGTTAGAATATCTTTTTAAAGAAGTTGAGGACGATGTGCTTTTTAGTCCCTTCCAAAGAGGCTTACAGTTCTCATACTTGAGAGAGAAATGTTACCTGGTATTGCATTCAAATGTTCCAAGTTTATACGAAATGCAAATAAATAATCATCAAAATAGCTCCTGTGAGTTGAGATTTCACAATGTGCCCTGGATTTCCCATATTGTAGTGAATATTGTGTGGAGATAGGCTGTGTCCAGATTTCTCATTAAAACACACACAGTGATTTTTCCAGCAGCCAGGATTTCTCCGAAGCTTTCTTGGAGAAATGTCCTCCACTGAAAGGGACTACTTCATCCATGTTTCTGTCTCTTCCCCAGGGATAGCCCACAGCCTATGACTGGCTAATGTTGAGGCACAATGACCTGACATTCTTGTTTTGATCTGGAAAAATGCTGAAAGCCCACCCCAGCCCTGGAGCTTCCAGGGAGATAAGCTGAAGTCTTCGCTGCAACTTCTCTCTCTCCCTGTCTGATATCACCTTGCTCATCCCTCTACAAGAGTGCGCTTCCAAAGCCTCCTGCCTTTGAGCCTGATTTCTGGGGAAGCTGACCTAAGACAAAGGCATGGTCTCCCTTAATCTTTAGAGTAGCCCCATGAAGAGGGAATTGGAATTTACACTTTTCACACAAGATGGCTGAGGATCTGTTTTCTGCCCAAGTTTACAGAGCTGGTAAGGAGCAGGGTGAAGCTATGAATGCATGTCCTGCTGACTCTGTTCTCTTTATCACCGCACTGTAGCCTTTCTGAAATAGTGGGATTGGACAAGCTCAGCCCTGGGACAAAATTCAGCCTTTAGTGAGAATAAATACAAAAATTATCCATCTACACAGCATGACTGTGCTTTTTAAAAGAAAAATCTGTAGTTGATACTGATGTTCGGTGCCTTACACAGGGACCCATGTGACATATTTCTGCGTGGGCTTACTTCCAGAGGGGAAAATAAATACGGCTCTGCAGATAGATTTGCATGTCTTCCTTTGCCAGCGATGTGAAATATGGAATCCAGCAGACTTCTTTTCTGTTTAGCTGCCAAAGATTTTAAGGCCAACTTCAAATGCGGTCATTTCCTTATCTCTGAGCCTGATGCTATCTCCTCTTGCTTTTCCGTAGACTCCTCTTTTATCCTCAACTAAAATTGCATTGTCTGCTATTCTTTAATTTTTTTTTTTTTTAATTGTTGTTGTATTACATCCATCCCTTGTCTGCTATTCTTGCACTTACGAGCTTCCTCTACAGGATGATATATAGCATGGCATTTGAGCTAGAAAAGGTAACGTTCCCTGCCATGCCCGTACCCTTATCAGGGAGTCTGATTCTGAGGGCAGCCAGATAAGTCCCTTCCCTCTGGCCATTGCCTGTCGGGTCACAGCAGGGCACCTGAGCTGAGAGGAGCCCAACCGTTGGTTAACCAGCAGGGCCCCGTGTGACCTGACAGAAACGTTGCTCTCCATCCCATGATGCCTATGAACTGAATCCTTCTTTGGAAACTGGAATTGCATACATGGAAAGATTTCGTTGGTGGAGGGTGAGGAAGAAAGAAGAAAATGCAGGGAGAGAAGTGGAGCCATGTTAATTATGAAGCTGTTTAAGGCCTCCTGCTACTGAGGTCCCTAGATCTAACATGAGCCTAGAATAGCTCTCCAAATCCAGCTTTGTGGAATCCAGTCCTATTCGAACCCTTTGTCCCCTCCTGTAAAGCTTTACCTTTGGTTTGTTGCAAAAATGCAGGCATGACCATTTGCATCCTATATGCAGCCATCCTGCATGAGTGTCTGTTCCTTGTCCCCCAAGAATACATGTATGGAATGCATAAATGTGCGTGTGTATGCACACATACATATATATATATATATATGTGCATACCTGTGTATGTGCGTGTGTTAAAGAAGAACATTTTAGAATATAAAGTGCAAACCGAGGGTCTTTTGTTTGACCTACACAAGCTTTCGATAACAAATTTCAACCATTGCTTCAAAACTGGGTGATTGTAGTAAAAATCTAAATTCTCAGCGTCTTCTGAAGCACATCGATGATCTGCCACCGCTGGCCAGTGGGCCCATTTAGCCGGAACCGGGTACAGCAAGGGTGCTGCTCCCTTTTGACAGGCGCTGCAGGGCCCGGTTCACCCCCAGCTCCGTTCCATCTGCCCCTGTGGTTTCCCAGCATTAGGGTGGTTTTTCGTTACACAGGTACTGCTTTTTTTTTTTTTTCTTCCTTTCTCTTAGGGGTGCTAGAGATTTCTTTGAATCTCTTGCTCTTTCTAATGGGGGGAAAAAAAGAAGAAAAAAGTCAAAAAGGAAAAAACAGGCTAAGCCAGGAAGCTATGCTGTTTCCCTTATGCTCCACTGGTCTTTCCCATTGACTCGCCCACCTGGGCTCCTGTGGGCATTAGGGACCCCTGTTCCAGAGGAGATGCTGGGCGACAGGGATGTTAGCTTTCTTTTTTTTTACTAAACTTTAATTTTGCAGCATTCTTGGCTAGGCCAAGCCAGATCCTGGCTAAGGCCTTGATATGCATTAATTTATTTCATTCTCACAGTAACCCTACGAGGTAGGTCCCGTTAATATTCCCATTTACAGGTGACGTAAACAAGGGTCAGGGGTTTGAGGGACTTGCCCCGAATCCATGGCTGGTGAGGCTGAATTCCGAATTTGAACTCATGCCGCTTTCGGTCATAAGGGCCTGACTCGTAATCACTAAGTTGAACGGTGTCTTGTGTCTAATTTGCCCCTGTCTCCCCTGGCTGCGGACACCATTACTGGCCCATGGCCAGGGCTCTGTAAAACGTGTACAGATAAGGGAGAATAGGGGGCCTGGGTACGTATAGGGGGTAGCTTACGTGCACCTGTTTGTGTTCCTGGCCTGCAGCGTCAGCAGCGAGACTCATCTGCACCCTGAAATCAGGGAGAAAGTAGCTTTCTTCCTCTCTGTTCCTCCTCAGGGAGCAGCTTTGTGGTGAGTGAAGGGAGCTACCTGGACATCTCCGACTGGTTAAACCCGGCTAAGCTGTCCCTGTATTACCAAATCAATGCCACATCCCCGTGGGTGAGAGACCTCTGTGGACAGAGGACCACCGACGCCTGCGAGCAGCTCTGCGACCCAGAAACTGGTGAGCCTGGGGCCGGGCTGTGGGTGGGGGCAGCGAGGGAGGCTGTGGGCTGGGGATGGTCGCGCTCCTCCCACCCGAAGAACGTGGCTGTCGAGTGGTTGGCAAGGGTCCTCCCATCCGATCTGTGTTTACGCTAGGCTGCCATTGGCTTCAAGGGAGAAAACTCTGAAACCACAGAAGCTCCGAGTTCGAAGGGGCCCCAGCGGGCATCCAGTGCAGCTTCGCAAAGTACCCCGGAGCCCAGATCCTGTCTGTCCCTCCCTAGCTGTGCGCTCTTCCTGTTGTTTTTCCAGCTTTATGGAGACATGCCTGACGTATAACGTTGTGTATGTTTAAGGTGGGCAGTGTGGCCATTGAATTCATGCACGAGTATATAGAGTGACCTGATTTCCGTGGTGGAGTTAGCACTTCACATGCCGCTTTTTCTGCGATGACAGCATTTGAGATCTTAGCACCTTTCAAATGTACAATATGGTGTTGTCCATTGTGTTCACCGTGCTGTGAGTTAGACCTCGGGAACCTACTCATTCTGAATGGGGAGGTGTTGGTCAGAGGCACAGGATTCCTGGGTGATGTTCAGTAGCTCACTTCCTCTCTGAGTCCCACAAAATGGAAATTGTATCTGTCCCACAAGCCTTTGATCGGATTAAATAAGCTAATCTTGGAAAGCTCCTACATATTCCTGGGTTTATCCATTCAACGGATGTTAATGGAGTAGCCAGGCACTCTTCTAGGCATTGGGGACACAGCAGTGAATAAAAGAGGCAAAGGTCTTTGGCTCTAATTAAGTTTGAATTCTAGGGAGACCTTAAATCTGCATTGTCTAACATGGTAGTCATTAGCCACAGGTAGCTACTTAAATTGAACTTAATTTAAAATTAAAAGTAAACATTCATTTCCTGTCACATTGTCACATTGTCACATTGTAAGCACTCCGTAGCTACATGTGACTAGTGGCTACCTCTTGGGCAACTCAGATATATCAACTATTTCCATCATCCTAGAAAGTTCTGTTGGACAGTGTCGCAATAGACAAACAGGTCAGTGTGTGTGTGTGTCCTGACAGGTGATAATACATGCTGGCGGAGGGCATAGAGCATATGGAGTGCTGGGGACAGGATGGGGTAGTTATTACCTAGACAGTGGCCAGGAATGGCTTCTCTGAGAAGGTGGCCCTTGAGCAGATACTTTTGAAGATGAGGAAGCCATGCCACTCTCAGGAGAAAGATGTTCTAGGCAGGTGGAGGAGCAAGGGCCGGCCCTGTGGTGGGAGCCCAGTAATTTGCCATTGGTTTAGTGCTGGCAGAAGACCTGTAGGGCCGGAGAGAAGTGATCAGGGGGAGCAGGAGGCAAACTTGGGAAGAGGAGGGCTGTGGATGGGAGGTTTCAGGGTCGTGATGGGATGGTAAGGACTTTGGGTATTACTTTGAGTGAGATGAGAAGTCCCTGGAAGATGTTGAGCATAGAAGCAACATACTGGAACCTACATTGCAGCAGTATTATTCTGGCTGCTAATTGGCCAGTTGACTTAGCAGGCACTCAAGGGCACTGTTATTCTAATTTTGGCAAGAGTTAGTAGTGGCTTGACAATGGGAGTTAGGAGAGCAGGTGTGAGAATGCCATTGTGGATGTATTTGGAGTGTAGATTTGAAAGAATTTATTTTTGATACAGGAGGTGAGAAATAGTGAGGATTCAAAGATGAATCCAAATTGTTCTGTCCAAACAATGAAACAGATGGAGTTACCCTTTACCAAGAGTCAGGAGGCGCCATTAGGAAGATCAGAGTTAAGGTGAGAGAGATCAAAAGTGCTGCTCTGACTATCAGTCCAAGATGACACTTAAACATCGCGTAGAGGTGGAAAACAGGTGTATCCAAAAGGTGAACACAAAGAAGGGGTCTAAGCTGGAGATGGTAGTTTGTGAGCCAACAACACGTACGTGACCTTTACACCCATGAGACATTCTTATTTATAGTAAATGGACAATAACTTATCCATAGCTGTTGCTCAATAAGTGGCAGTTACTAATGTCTGCAAATGAGGAAACAGGAGTTAGAAGAGACTTGCCAAAATCACAAAGTTAGAAATGAAGCTGCCATTAGAAGTTCAGTTCTCCCTGCTCCCTCCCAGTCCTCTGCCGCTTCCTGTTACTTATGTTGCTTTATTTCTCTGTGGAAGCTAATTGCTCTCTCCACTAAACAAGAATCTGGCCATTTTGCCTTTAAAACTCATGGTGTGGTTGCCATGGGGCAACCTCCATGTAGCGCGGAGGGGTCTCGGTGGCCCAGTGCCCCCTCAGTCCGAGTTCCCTCCCGCTTCTCTGTGAGCACCGGTTCAGGAGCGGGTCTCTCCAAGCTAATCCTGTTCTCTGCAGAGTTTGGGCAGGATTTGGCTTTATAACTACCATTCTTACTTATCCTTTAGTTAGGAGTTTATTCAGACACATTTTTGCAGCCTCCGTTCCTTCCTTCTTTCCTTCCTTCCTTTTTTTTATTATTTTTAATTTATTTATTTTTATTATTTTAAAGATTTTATTGATTACTTTTAGAGAGAAGGTCAGGAAGGGAGGAAGAAAGGGAGAGAGACAGCAATGTATGGTTGCCTTTCACCTGCCTCCTGCTACAGATCTGGCTAGAGACCTGGCCTGCATCCTGACCATGTGCCCTGGCTGGGGAGTCAAACCAGTGACCCTTGGGTTTGCAGGCCGGTGCCTATCCACTGAGCCACCAGCCAGGGCCTCTTTCTTTTTTTAAAATAAGGCAAAATTATTGGGTGAGAATAATCAAGAATGTGTGGGTAGGTGTAGTGTAAAGGGATACTGCTTAGGGTGACAGTGCCTTAAAATCCAAATTAAGAGGAAGAAGACTCAGCAGTCTGGTCAGATGGTACACTAGAGCATTGTTGATTATTCTCATCCAATAGCCAGGGAAACCTTGTAGAATTATGTGCTTCCGGATTGGTCTTGTAGGTACACCTTTCTTTCTCTTTTCTTTTTCTCTCTCCCTTTCTTTCTTTCTCCCTTCCTTCCTTCCTTCCTTCCTTCCTTCCTTCCTTCCTTCCTTCCTTCCTTCCTTCCTTCCTTTCTTTCTTTCTTTCTTTCTTTCTTTCTTTCTTTCCTCCCTCCCTCCTTCCTTCCTTCCTTCCTTTTTTTTTCCCTTCCTTCCTTCCTTCCTCCCTTCCTTTTTAAAGGAGGCAAGATTATTGGTAGGAGGGAATAGAAGTAGTGAGTGACGAGGACCTGACCTTGTTTCCCTGCTAATCAAGTGCAAGTTCATGGTTTCTTTAGACAGGTTCCTTTAGACAGGCTTGAGGGCATAATTCCAAACAGTGGGTCATCCGTGGAGCAGGCATGTGTTAGCCAGTTTTGAAAATACACACACACACACACACACACACACCTTAGAGCTGAAAATTCCAATAGAGTCCACTGACCTTCTCAACTTCTCAACCGATGATACTGAAGCCCACAGAAGAAAGGTGGGAGGACCAAAGTCATACCCCCAACAGATGGCAGGGTCAGATTTAGATTCAGGAGCCTCTGTGGTAACCAGTGCTTTTCAAGCCTCAGCAGGTCTAGAGTGAGACCTAAGAATCTGCATGTCTGTCTAGTGGCAGCTGTGGCTGATGCTTGTGGCTTAAAGACTAGCCTTGGGTAGGAAGGTGCTCGGCATTCCTCCTCCCAAATTGTCCTCTCATTTCTGTAAGGACAGTAAAAGGCCCAGACACCTCATCTATTTATGTAATTATTTGACAGAACCATGCTCACTATGTCACTTCATCTTCTGCTTCCAGTTGCCATGTGCCTGGGGCTCCAGGTACACCCCTGCCTACAGCTCCTAAAAACACCATGCTGTCTCATGCCTGCAAGGGCTGTGTCTTCCCCCCGTGAAATAGCTTTCTTCTCATTTTACTCAAAGACCAGGGGCTTTGTGCTTATTTCCATTTTATTCAACCCAAACATCCTTCCTCCTAGAGGCATCCCTGACTCGCCATCCCTTGTTCTGACCAGATAAAGGGGTCCCTTTCTCTGCTCTAATGCCCTCTGTGCTTCCACATGTCATAGTTTTTATCCCTATTCAGAGTCATTTTTCTTACCTTGCCTGGACCTATCACCAGACTGTAAGCTTTGTTAGGGGCTGAGGAAAAGGGATTCAAAACATGTGTCCTGCTCATCTCTGTGTCTTTAAAACTTAGCATAATGCTGACATATAATTAGTCCACAAAAAATAAGGAGGGAAGGAAGGGAAGGAATTTTCAATCCCTGCTTACTGAAACAATTATACACCATTACGTAGTTTCTTCCTCCATATCCACTTATACATGTACTCAGATCAAGTCTTTTCCAGCTCGGAGACATTGGGTCATGAAGAACTGTGCAGTAGCCAGTCTTGTGACTGGACTCACCCTTTCATTCAGCCACGTCCCTGGGGCATCCCTCTTTGTGTTCTCCACTCTGTGCATGCTCACCGTGTGCCCCCAACACCCTTACCTTCTGTTTCTTCCCTCTACCTGAAATGCCTTTCACCTGTTAATTATACACCTTCTAAAATTCTGTTCACTTCATCATCTTTCATTTCTCTTTGGTGAATGGATGACTTTTCCAGTATCATCAGACAGAGTTCTCTGTTGACTAAAAATCTGATTAAAGCATCAGTTATTGTTTAAAAACGTATGCACCCTGCTAAAATGTAATTTCCCTAAAGCCAAGAGCTATATCTGATTTATCCATGCATCCTTCCCACCCTAGTACCCAGCACCTTACTGCAACAAGTCACTCAGGGCCTAATACTCTACTATCTATGAGAGTAGAAATGGGCATATGAGATCCCTGCATATATTTTCATGGGGCTTGACTCGGACCCACTTTGCAAAATCTACTTCAATTTATTATATGCAATTCGAGAAAGGTTTTTCTTAATTCCAAAACTTGTAAGCCTCGGTATTAAATGCTATGAAAAATCACAGGCTAATTGGACAATGCTCCTGCCTTCATAGATTTCACATTTTCATAGAAATAAAAAGAACATGCTCATACACAGCTATTAGAAAAAGAAGCAATATGGTGTGAATCAAGAGAAGGCACTAATAAAGCATATCATGCCTGGAGAACAGGGAGAGATGTATTCTAGATGGGATTTCAGGAAATACATCATGGAAAAAATGTCCTGTTTACCGAGCCTTATATAATTGATAGGGAGCATGAGTAGGAAGGGTGCTGTAGCAGAGGGAACTTCTTGAATGAAAAAAGAGGAGGGAGTTTAGAATAAATCCAGAAACCAGAGAGTAGTCTTGCTGTGCTGTTATCTAGAGGACATGCTGCGCATGAGTCGGAGGAAGAGGACTACAGGGGATGAAATGGGAATGCTCAAATGGAGAGAACTCAGAGAGAGACAAGGATCTGAAGACTGAGAGAACCACCAAGGGACTTGGTAAAACTATGCTGGCCGTTAAAATGGGGAAACTGCCCTCCACATCTGTGTGATTGTTTGTAGGAACAGTTGGGCCTCCCCTCTTTTGCCTTCCATTGGGAATTGGAATTTGGGGGATGTCATGAAAAAACTAAAATTCCCAAGCCCTGTGCATATGCATGCCTTCGAGCTGTGAAAGTTGGTATAGCTTCCCGGAAGTAAGCCCCTTGTTCTGTGGGTGGGATGTATTGGGTTGAACAAAGGCCTGGGGTCCAGGCCTCGTTCATTATGCCTTTAAAGTTTTATTGAGTGTGTCAACTGCAAGGGTTGCTCCTCCCAATTGAGTGGAGAAAAGGAGGAATGTGGGGAGAGGCTGCTGCTGAAGAATATATAATTGTCATGATGTATGGGGGGCCCTGGCCAGATTTTCCTGGCTGTGTGCCATAGCCCTGCTCAGGTGTGTTTTTCCAGGGATTTTACCAATCAGCACCATTCACAGGCCTAATTATGGAATTAGATCCATGGTGTGCTGAAGCTGGCTTTTATGGACTTAGGAGAGTTGATTATTCTGATCTTTTCCCTATTCTTTGTTCAGTTATATCATGTAGATAGTCTTGAACTGGGCTATTATGAGGGTGTTTATACCAACAAAATGAGTAAATATTACAAATGTTGGCTTAATTTCCTTGGAAAGCCAATAATTAAACATTTACTCTCAGACAGTGGATGGGATAAAAACAAACCAATCCAAGACCAATGTAAAGAAGTGCCTCAGTGGAGGCTTAGTGATGGCTTGCAGTGTTGCTAGAGGGTGGCATTATGCTTCTTTCCAGAGTAGACTACCACTATTCTTTCCCTCCTGAAAATGCAACACTCAAGAACTACTTGCTATAGCCCCATGATATGCAGCACCAAACAGCTCAAATGATCAGGCTTTGTCTCTTAAGAATGTTATCATGGGTAAATCTTATTGTGAACCGTCCTTTTAAAGATCTGCACATGTGTTCTATCATGCTAAATTCTATACACAAAATCTTTGATACTGCGGCCCAAACCACATGCGACAACAGCAAACACTAATTCACTTAGTCATTAACCTGTTCATGTATTTATTTCTTATTGGAGCATTTAGTGAACCAGAGTAGGACTAGAATATTCTTTCAGGTAAGATAGAATCAGGTTTAGTTCTTTCCTTCTCTCTTTACTGGTTGGAGGGCCTTGGATAAGTCATTTAACAGATATGAGCCTAATTTTTTACACATGTAAAAATTAATTGCATAGTTTCTATTGCAGGGATTTTGTGAGAATGAAAATTAAAATTGAAAATGCCCTTGGTGCAGTGCCTAATGTAAGATGCACATATCAAACACAGCACTCATAAAGTGCTTCTTTTTTATAATTAGTCATTCAGTCATTTGTGTCTTCACTTAATTTAATAATGTAATAAATATTTTATGAGACACCTTTCATCCAGAAATGCACCATGGTGTTAGGTCATGTAAGAAAAAAAAGTTATAGTCCCTGTTCTGGAGGACTTGACCACCTAACGTGAAACTTATAGTAACCTTGACATTCCTATCTGCTGGTCTTTCATTTAGTCGCCATGTTACTTTTAAACTTGTTCAATGAAAAGAGTCCCATACTTTCAATCCTAGTTCCAGCTTTGCCACAGATTTGCCATTTGACCTTGGGAATGTCTCATACTGTGAACTTTATATCCCTTTTCTCTGACAAAGAGCTGAGCAAACACATACTTTTAATGCAATCAAGGTCTGTAGAGATCATCTGGCCTTATTGAATGAGGAGACTGAGGGCCACCCAGGCTAAGCAAGTTGCCTAGTGTCACTCAGTAAATTATGGCAAGATAAAAATTGCAATCCTGAATAATTCCTGAGATATTTTCCAGCTCAAAATTCATGTTTCTATGACCTTCTAAGCACTAATAACTTAGATCATAAGTATGATTGAAACAATTTGTAAGTGGTATTTAAAGTAGATTGAATTTTTTTTTCAAATTGATATGAACTTCAGTCATGTTCACCATCATATTCAGTTTATTTTCATGTCTTCAGCAGCCATCTTTCATTTGCAATAAGAATGAAATGAAAATACACTGTGTGTAGTTATATATATATACATATATATATATATATATATACACCTTACATCCCACTGAATATTTCTAATGTTCACATATTGTTTCCATTATTTGCTGAGCTCCATATTATTAAAGTTTAAAAGGCCACAAGGACTTTACAAAGTTATAAAGTCCAAGAATTCACAGAGATGGAGAACAGCATGCCTTGAAGTAGATTGTAACATGGGAAGTTTCTAGGTAATGTAGCAGGTAGATGTATAGGGTTTAAGTTGAGCAGTGTACATTTGAGATATGCAGTTAAATAAACAAGAGTGGGCCAACTTTCTGTCATACCAGAGAGATCAGTGTATGAGAACATACATTTTGTAAGACCTTAGCCTTTGCTCTTTTTATTGATTGCTGTATCACAGGGATTGAACAGTTCCTGTATCAATTCATTTTTCTGAATGAATGAATGAATGAATGAATGAAGAGCAAGTTTCAGTTGCTGAAATGTCAAAGCTTGGGCAATGGATTGTGCGCAGTGTTCCCGTGTCAGGGCCCTGGCACTGATTATGTCATTTAAGCTAAGTATGTTTTTGCTGAAGACTTTTATCTGGTACAGCTAATTTTCTTCTGAAAGTCACCTTCTCTCTTGAGATGGGTACTAGCATTTCTTGAACTACCTTAAAGTATGCTCTATGTTTTATCTGCTCAGGGCCGGTCTCTGTCCAACTATGCTGTTATTCCAGTGTGCTCCAACTGGGAAGCAATCCGTCTTTCATGAGGCGAGGCACTCTGATCCTCAGAATCCATAATGCTCTCTACCTCGTCATTTATTGGTCCTGAACTTGACTAGAACCTGATTTAAACCAAACTCATCTAAACTGATTGTCAATTGATGAACCTTGGGCCTTATATTTAGACATGCAAGATAATGGAATCAAACTTTTAAGAAATTATTTCCAACAAAAGCCATTCAAGCAATAACAACAGTCCAAGGTTAGTCTATTTGAAGTCCATGAAATTAATGTTGTTGTTTTTTTTTTATAAAAGCTCATTTATCTCAGCAAATTGATCCATTTGCTTCAAGTTAATTATCTATACCTAGCAGATGGGGCTGTTAGACAATAGCCAGAGATAGCTTATAGTGAAGAGAATCATGGTGGAGTTTTGATGAGACATCAAGAGTAACAAAAGCTAAAGTAACAATAACAGCATCTACAATTCATTGTGTACTTATTACATACCAAGCCTCATGCTGAAACTTTATATAACTATCTTGGTTTCCATAACAACACTTCCAGGTAGTTATTACTGCTTCAATTTTCCATAGAAGAAGCTGTGTCTTAAAGTAGATGATTGACATTTTCAAGGTCACATATTTACTAGGTATCATAGCTAGGATTTGGACCTGGACTGAGTGACAAGCTCCTGTTTTGAGGAGTCAGTGTGTGGGAGAGTTTTCTTAGCAAAAGGAGTCATTCTGGCATTCTTGCTTTGATAGGTATTTGTAGAGAATTCTCTGGGGCAGGTATGAATCCTTTGGACAAAGAATTTGTAGAATAAGTTGACTTGAAAAAAGTAAAATGACTCAATTGGATTGGGGACAAGGGAAAAGTGCAGAACTGAACAGTGGAACTGTGACAGCATGTATGAGTTGTAGGAAAACCATTTTATATGCCTGTGTGGGAGTCTTGCTATACCTTAAATGGGTTATAAAATGTTATGTTGTGGAAGAGGGTTGAGGTCCTTTGAAAAAGGACAATCTGTGTCAAAGATGAGGTCATAAAATTTCAGAGAGCCCACAATGTCAAGCAATAGGACTGACTGCTCAATCCTTTGGAAGGATAATAAGTTCAGAATGGGCCACAAAACAGACTTTGAAATTTATTTTTTCTTATTGGGAACTTGCCAATCCCACTGTTGGTTCAGGGCAACCTTTGCTTCTGAACTTGAAAAAAAAAAAAAGAGGTTGTGAGAGATCTGAAATATTATATAGGAAGATAATTTAATGCATCTCTGATGATTATTTTGGGGGTATTTAAAAAAAAAGATGGGAGGGTCTCAGCTTTTAAGAGCATAACTTATCATAAAAAATAGTCTAATGGCATTTAAATTAGATTCTATATTTCTATTCAACAAGTATATCACTAAAATAAATTGGAACCTCCAAAAATTGGTATATGTCCTAGTATTTATAGAAAGATTCCAGAAAACTTCTTAATATACTATAATTGCTTATGACCAATGATTATCAACAAACCAGGGCATGAAAAAAGAAGATGGCAGCGCAAGTACAGGTTGGAGTTGAGCATGTAGTTAGGAGACACAATCTGTGCTGTGAAGTGTTCCACACGTGCCACTGATGAGTCATTTTCAGTAGTCAACCTGGTAGGGTCTGGCAGGTGCTATTCTCTGAATGCAAAATCCACTCTTCACCTACTCCTCTTCTTACAAGCCACGTTTTTCACTTTCTTCACTTCTCCTTCATGTTTCAGCCTAAATGGCACTTCCTCAGAAACTTTTCACTGACATTCAAAATTCAGCTATTCCCCTATTTTTTATGTTATATTCATTCACTCAATCTTTCCTTTATAGTAAATAATAATAATAATGCACATCATATGGTGCAAATTTATGTGTCAGATACTCTTTCAAGCACTTCACATATATGATCTGTTTAATCCTGTTAATAACTTTTGCATCCCAGTAAGGGGAAAAGACTGTCAATAATAACTATAAGATACCAATAATTACCAGACAAGTACTTGGGAAAGGTATGTAATGTAGTAATGTCCTATTATCACCATGTACAGACCATGTACAGGTAGCTGAGGAAAATAAACCACATAAGTCAATGGATTTTCCCAAAGGCAAACATTGCGGAAATGATGAAGTTTAGATTAGAATCCTAGAAGTCTGGCTTCAGAGTTTAACCTCTTGACCACTAGCCTATACTATCAATAGATAATTACAGCTTGTAATTATAAACTTATTTGTGTGATTTGGTATTTATCTCCTAGCTCTCTGAGTGACCGTATGCTATGTTAAGGCAAGGGCTGTGTCCATGTCACCACTGCTCTGTCCCCAGGACCAGCCCTTTGTCTAGCACACTGCTGATTTTTGATCATGAATAATGGAATGGATGAATGAAAGGAGAAATGCTGGATTTGGAGACAAATTCCATGGGCTTCACTCCTAGATCTGCAATTTTTACTAGTGGTGTGTGACCTTTGATATGTCACCTTGTTCCCCGGGCTTCCATTTCCCCATTTATAATACAAAAGGAATTTACATTAGAATTTATCTCCATGTTCTCAAATTCTTTGTACTGCAGACTTCATTGAAAGCAATGCTCTGCCCACCTCTGGCATTGGAGGATGTGGAAAGAGGATGCCCCATGCTGTCTGACCTGTTGAATGGTAGAAGACATACACACAGGGTACTGGGACCAACCTAAGTTCCTACTCTTAATAAGCATGTTGCGGTGGTCAGAAACTTGAGCTCTGGATTCAGACAGACTAAGATTCAGATCCCAGCACCTTCATTTTGGACCTGCACAACTTTGGGCATTTTGCTAACCCTTCCAAACCTCTATTTTCCTCAATGGTAAAATGACACTAATAATATCAACCTATCCACCTTCAGAGGGTTATTATGAGGATTGACCTAGATAAAGCATATTAAGCATTTAGCACAATGGTGGTACACAATGCTCAACAAACATGAACTATTATTATAGTGGTGATCAAAACAGGAATTGACTGAGTATTGTAGAATTATTTTTAGCACCTTCATTTTTTATTGTTGCTTATTGTGAGTATTAATATTCCTTTTTAAAGATTTTTTACTGGTATTCTATTATGGTTACCCCAATTTTTCCCCCTTTGTCCTTTTCCGTACATCCTACCCACCACTCCCACAGTAGATTCCCACACTGTTGTCCATGTGTTCTCACATCAGTGTTACTCTGTCTCTGTCTCTCTCTCTCTACCCCTTTCTCTCTCTGAAAATCAATAAGCATATCCTTGGGAGAGGATTAAAAAAACTGAAAGGACCCAGGAGAGGGTGACACGGTCTTAATCTCCTTGGGCCCTCACAACAAAATGTCATAGACAGGGTGACTTGAACAACAGAAACTTGTATCGCAGACTTCTGGAGACTAGAAGCCCAAGCTCATGATGCCACAGAACTGGTTCCGGGTGAGGGTTCTTTTCCTGGAATGCAGAGGGTCACCTTCTCACCTCTCATTGTGTCCTCACATGGCCTTTCCTGCGTGTGTGTGTGTGTGTGTGTGAGCGTGCACATTTTAAACTCCTAAAGACCTCTCTCTTCCACTTCTCACATGACCACTGATCCCATCATGAGGGCCTCACCCTCATGACCTCATCTAACCCTAATTATCTCTCAAAGGATCCGTCTCCAGATACCATTGCATTGGGAATTAGGGCTTCAACATATGGATTTGGGGGCACTACAGACATTCAGTTCCTAACAGACACCGGCGACCTGGGAGGAGAGAGAAATGTGATGCAAGTGAGAAGGTTGACAAGAGCTTTGCTGACGTCTATTCCAGCAGGGTTGGGACTACAGTGAGGAGTATCAGGCCCAGAACCTAGGGGTGTCTTCATCCTGTGTCAGCCCTGTGCTTGCACAACCCTGACTGCCCCCTCAAACTGGAGGAGGGACAGTGGCCTCTCCAACCTTCCTCCTGAGAGGCCTTTAAAGATTTTTCTTCAGGGGCAGGTTGAGAGGTCAAAGGACACAGGGATTCAGGGCTAGGAAGAATCATACAGACCATCTAGTCCAGTCTGTTCCCCAGCAGATGACCAGGGTGACATTCAAGGAGGGCCAAAGGCCTCCCCCAAGTCACTGGGTAACCTAGCAGCACAGTGGGGGTCCCCTGACTACCATGTTGAAGCTTGGTTTCCCTAGTATTTGAGAATGTTTTAAGCGCTCAAAAGACTTTATCCTTGAGATGTAGGCATCCAGCTGCAACTTGAGCCAGTGGTTTCAGGAGTCTTTGCAATGGGCAAGGGTGGTACTGGCTTCTGGAGGAGCTTTCCCAGATGCGTCTTGTACATGTATGATGAGATTTACTCGTTCGTGCAAATAAATGCCTCAGGGCAGGGTTTCTGGGCCAAGGCTAGGTCCCCAGGAGCTTCATTGACATGCGTCTTTCACAAATATTGAGGCCCAAGATGGAGGTGGTCACCAGGAGGGAAGCAGACAAGACACTGCCACCACCTTTGATTTGCTCCGAGCCAACGTGTCTTCATGGTGGGCACTGTTTTGTGTTTGGAGAGTCAGTCAGAGCAACATGGAAAGAGTCCAGGCATCGAATTCAGGCAGACCTGGCTTGAAACCTTGGCTCTGCCCCTAAATAGCGGTTTGGTTTGGAGCAAATTGCTTAATTTCCCCTAAGCCTCAATTTTCTGCTCTTTTTCATCAGAAGAAAAGGTATTCACCTTTGCTAGGTTATGGTAATGATTATAATCAATACAAAGTACCTGCTACATTATATGGCAAATATACATATTCAGCCAATAAGAATTATTGAATTAGGGGCAAAAAAAAAAACAAAACAAAACAAAACAAAAAAAAAACCCTCTAGTGTTGACATTGCTTAACTCAGAAAAGACTTAACCATGATAGAATGGAAGGTGTGATGACAAATTCTGGGCACTCGGGGATTCCACAAAGCCACTTAAAACACACCACTTAGCAACAGCAATAGCCTTTTCTTGTGGTGTGATGCCATCTTTAGGGAGCCGGCCCACTGCACCACACTGTCCTCATTCCCCTCTCATGATAGGAGGCTTCTGAGTAGGAGGTAGGGGTGTGTGTGTGTGTGCATTTCCATCCAAGCCTTTCCTCTGGGTTACAGTATTAACTGTCTCTTAATTACGGTTCACTAAATGGCTCTGTAGTGACCACAGGGGTGGGGTGGGTAGGCACACCAGGGTTGTCCCTCAGGACAGGGCACCCTGAATTCAAGCTGGTTCACAGGTCAGCAAGGTCAGATGGTCTCTCACTGGACAGTGTACACAGCCTGCCGCAATCTCTCTAACGACTGAAAATGATGTCACAGCCAATCCTGACTTCCCAGTGAAGCCTGGTGCAGGCCACGTGGACTCACACTGCTGAATTTTAATGAATCACACTGATTCTCTGTCATGTACCAATCAGTGTGGCATAAAAATGTTTATAAGAGAAACCTGATGGAGGGAGACTTGACTAGGAGTGGTAAACATACAATACAATATACAGATGATACATTATAGAATTGTTCACCTGAAACCTATGTAATTTTATTAACTAATGTCACCCCGATAAATTCAATTAAGAGAGGGATTGATGGGAACTTGGCACTGTTTTTCAATTTAATTGTTGTCAGAAAGTGGGGATTGTCCAGGCCATGGGGTGAGGGGTAGGGCCTGAGGGTGCTTGTGGGAGATCAGGCCAAAGACGGCAGAGGGAGTGTGAAGGGAAGAGAGAAGAGGAAGGAAGGACATGGGAGAAGTTAAGACAGGAAGAAAAAGGGTGGATGAAATGAACAGGTGGTGAATGTAGTCTTTGTCTGAGGCCCCTTTATATGCCGTATTTCATCTTCACCTTAACCCCTGACGTAGATGGACTCTCTTTTTTTGACTCCTTTTGTGGATGGAGGAAATGAAGGCGGGTCTGGGGGTTTCATTTGGGCTTCTGATTCAAACTCCAGTTCTTTTCACTGAGAGTGGTGTAAAGGAAAAAAAGGAAACTGTGGCAGCTACAAAAACACAAAAACCGAGGAAATGGTGATGGAGGTTGGGTGATGGGCAGAACCATGAGAGGGAAGAGAGGCCGGGAGGAGGTGGTGAGCAAGAACAGGAAAGGGAAGCTCATCAGGGGTGAGATGAGACAAGAGCAAATTAGCTGGGCTCAGTTGAACGGACACGTTATATAAAATGGCATAACATTCCAGGTAGAAGGACTGGAAATGACAGTTCTCCAGTTGCTAGGGAAGCTCACCCTGACTATTGACCATCTGCTCACGGCGGAGGCTGAGGTCACACTGAGTAGGAGACCCTATGACACGGAAGCGAAAGTCACATGCTCACACGGGCTCTAATCGTTTCCCAAGTCCTGACTAGACAGAGGCCGAGGTCCCGTCCTGGGGAAGGGGTTCCGGACCCCTTGCTCAATGGCATTAAAGTCATAGGGAGGCTGCAGGCTTGCAGCCCACTGTACTAAGCGAGCATCCGGAAAATAATGACTCCTTTCGCTTTAATTTTATAAATGAACTTGGTTTTAAACTCCTAAAGATAGCTGAAGCTTGAAAAAGCCATCAATGCAGCTCTTTTGTGGAGAACCCTTTTGCAACATGAGTAATTACCCTCGGCTTAATTTATTTCGTATTTTTCACGTTGCTGTTTCAGGTGTTGTTCAAGTGGGGAACAACAGCTTGATTAATCTGCACGTGTTCTCCGTAGGCTAAGTCTGTATTTTATCCTCCCTGCCTCCTTGCGAAGGGGCGAGGACAGGGCCTGTGTTCTCCACCTCCTAGGTAAGAAGGACAAGACTCAAAGATAAGAAGGGGCTTCGAAGGGTCGCTTACTAGCTGGTGGGGCAGCAGCTGCAGGGCGGGGGTGGGGGGGTGGTGGTGCATGGCATTGGCCAGGACCACGCCGCCTTGTCTCATTCCCCCACCCACCCCCGGAAGCTCCAGTACAGGTGCAGCCACCAGGGCGGGTCATTTTCAGTGAGCTGCAGGGTGGCGCCGAACCGCCTTTATCTTACCTGGTCTAGGTGGGGCAGGTCCGACTCGGGAGGCAGGCGGGCCTGAGTTTGACTCTCGACCCTGTCTCTTTCTTGCTGTGAGTCCTAGACACCAGTCTCTTTGAACTCCTGGGGGCTTCCATTTCCTCGTCTATAAAATCAGGATGACATTAGTGCCTGCTTCATAGAATGGTTGGGTGGATTCAAGGTGAAAAGTTGGGCCAAACATGTCAGCTTAACATGATCTATATGCCGAGCTTGGCTTTTTCCTGTTACCAGGGTGTAACTGAGGGGTTCAGGAGGGCTCCAGCTGGACACAGACAGTAAGACAGCCAGCTCCCTCGTCGCAATTGTAGCAGAGAGCAGGTGATACTTATCGGGCCCATGCTAAGAATAGAGTGTCAGTCATGTCGTTCAGGGGCGGGGCGGGCATGATTAACCTGCTTGCAGAAGTGAGAAGACTGAGTCTTGGCCAAAGACAGGAAATGTGAAGTCATGGAGACACCAGGTGATAAGTGTGGTGTTCAGACCCTTTTTTGACTTCTGTGCCCATCTGCTCTGCTGTGAACTGCCATTTTCCAAGCACAATGCCTGGATTCAGCTTTTGAAAATGACTCTTTCTGCCAAGGGGGTGTGGGGGTGGGGTCCCAGAGTCTGTGGCCGCATCCCTGCAGAACTAGGGAGTGTTCCTCCCATCTGTCAACCCCTGGCCCTGCTGATGCAGCAGATTCAGTGGATCCTGCCGATGCAGAAAAGGCAAAAGCCCACAACGTGCCATTCACGCTGTGACCTACTTTGGTACCTGTTCTTGCCTGTGTCTGGGAAACTCTTCCTTCCCTAGAGAGGGAAGTCTAGCCGGGGTCTCGGGCACCAGGCTGGCTGGAGTCCAGTCCTGGCGCTGACACTCTGGGCATTTTGACCTCAGGCAGATGAGCTACTTAACCCCTCCGGGCCCCAGTCTCCTCGTCTGTAAATGTGGTTGAAAATAGAACCTATTAACAGGCTTAGTATGAGGGTCACATGAATGGCTATAAAGGAAAAACTCCCAACACTGTCTGACAGTTAGTGTCTCCTCTTCCTACTCTTCCTCTTCACTGCTGTGTCCTGATCTGGGGGCTCTTGGCACCCCTCATCACAAATCACACCTTGTGATCACACCTGTGGTTCCCTCTCAGTCTCCACACTTGAGTGTCAGTGGCTGGAAGGCAGAGACTTGGGGGGCCGTACCGCTGTGCTCTAATCCGCCCCCCACCCAGTGCCTGGCACAGAGGAATGGCACAGAAAACAGAAAATGGCTCCAAGACATTAAATCAGACTCAGAATGAGGCAGGAACGATGTGGGGAGAAGAGAGGAACAAACAGCAGGAAACCTAGCAGGGGAGCTGCCACCAAGCCAGTCAAGGACCACAAACCAGGGAGCAGAGGGTCCGGGTTCGCCTGGGCTGGACATTGGCCACAGCAGTGAGCGCAGTGCTGGCAGTAAAAGTAATGACAACATGACAACAACAATGACAAAAACAACAGCAACGCCTACACTTGCTGAACGCCGACTACTGTCTGGTGATGTGGTACCTGATTGTTCTTAACGTATCCTTGCGATAGTTTTTCAAATTGGGCCTAAGATGCCCATTTTCTGATGAGGACACTGAGGCCCAGAGAAGAGTAATGACTTACCCAGGCTGTTCAGGTCACAAGTAGACCAAGGATTCAGTCTCAGGTCTTTTTGATTCCTAGGCCAATGCTGATTCCTCTTCACCAACCTGTGTCCCATGATCCACCTCCCCCCCACCCCACCCCCGTCCCTCCTAGGGTCACCTGAGCAGCATGGGTGATGCGGAGCTCTGGAGGGAAGGGTGGGGGACGGTGTGAAGAAGGTGACCCCTCCCATGCAGCAGGCCCAGTTCTGTGCATCTGTCAGGATTCCCCGGTTGGTCAGCTGGAACCAGAACCTTCCTGGATGTTGGAGGTGCCTGCGTTTGTATCTGTTTCAGGCTGGCAGTGAGGTTTCTTCACCCGCTTCTCTCCTCCATTGGCCATCATTTTCAGGGACTCCCTTACCCACATGCTTTTCTCCTCAGCACGAAGTTCTGGATGATTGAGCGAGTGGTGCACCCAGAGATGGAGGAGGCTCGGAGAAGAGGGGATGGAGCAGTGGAGCAGGGTCATTCAGGCTGAGACCCGAATTTGGGTCCCTGGCTTGACCTGGCTGGTGGCATCGCCGAGCCTGGGCCACCTCATCAGCTGCCAATCAGTCCTCAGGTGGCCTCGATTAGGGACTCTCCTCTCCTCTTTAGGGGCCCTGAGCTCAGTCAGATCCCATCAGCAGCCCGTGCCACCGAAGCTTTGCGGCCTCTTGTTCTTGCTCTTGCACCCAGAGGTGTGATGGTGAGTGACTGTGAGGGGCCAGCAGCGGGGGGCTGGGACCCAAGCTTTCCCAAGTGCTTAGCGAAGAACAGGGCTGGAACGCCTTGTTCCACATGCCCCTTAGAACAGCAGTGTGAGGTGAAAAGGTACAGCAGAGGCGGCCTGGGGCGGGGGCTGCTTACATGTCCTGCAGACCAGCCTCCTTGCTGTACAGGTAGAGAAGCTGGGTCCCAGGGCAGGAGGGGACCTGCCCCAGGTGGCACAGCACATTTGGCTGAGTCGACCTCTAAAGAAGTCATCCTTGCTTCATAAATGTCCGAATTCTATTCTCTTGTTAGTTCATTCCCATCACGTGTTTCTGCCTCCCCAACTGCAGCCCTCCCTCCTCTCCCCTTCTCCAGCCCCTAGGGAGAGCCTGACTTCCAAAGATATGACCAGAGTATGTTAGAGGAGGAAATGAGGACTGGAATCTGAATGGAGGTTGGGAGGGTGTTTGGGAGGCTCTGAACACCAGCTATTCATTTTGCCGATGGGGAGACTGAGGCAAAGAACAGTGAAGCCATTTGCCCAAGTCGCAAGGGGCATTACAAAAGGGGTTTGAAGATGGGTTCCCCAGGGATACTGCTTGCATTTAAAACTGTGCAGATGATGTCATTCCTCGACTAAGTTAATCATGTTGCCACTTATTTTCTGCTCCCCTCTTACGTGCCGTCAGCTCACGGTCTCTCCTCTGCGGAGCCTGCCCCTCCCCAGCACGCAGGCTCCGCTTTCCTCAGGGCATTCCCGCCGCGAGGAGCAGGTGCTGGTCTGCAGGTGGGTCTGCTCTGATGCCTAAACCCAGAGGAAGTTAGAGTGTGGAAGGTACAAGGGAGCAAGAGTAATTGGGAAGGTTGGCCGGGGCCAGTCCCGCAGGGCTCTGTACATCAGAGGAAGGTACAAGAACTCTACCCTGAAAGCTGCCAGCAGCCTCTGAGTGTCGGATAAGCCATAAGGCAGATGTTCTTTGAGGAGATAACTGGCCTCCAGTGAGCGTAGATGGTGGCGATCAAAGCAGGTCCCAGCAACCAGGCTTTTCCAGTAGTGCACGTGGACAGCATGGAGGGCCCGGGGCAGTGGCAGTGCGGACAGAGGGGGAAGGGAGGGTCTGAGCGACAACAAAGAGATAGGATTAGGGGGATCCGGGTACCATTTGCATGTTGAGAGTTTAAAAAAAAAGAAAAAATAGAGTCCAGTTAAAGATTTTTCTACGATTTCCAAAGTGGGACTTAAGTGGGACCGTTGTTCCTAAAGAGGGTGATATATACTGTGCGTCTAAGGGACCTGAGCAACTTGGGCTGCACCCATGCTGCCTTGCAAACACCCATGACACTTCATTGCCAACAACTGTCAGTACCTGGCCCTTTGCTCCAGATCTGGGTGGGCTGATCTAACCAGAAGGCAGCTCCAGGCTCATGTGGTATGCGGCTCTGTTCCACATGCCCCTTACCCTTCTTGGGTCAACTACTGCTACGTGGGGTGTGGTCTGCTCACACAAGAGGCAGGGATGTGAGCGAGCAAGACCAGTGCACTGTACAACTTAAACCTTCACTTGCGTCCCATTGGCCAAACTGAGTCACATGGCAAGCCTGAACCCGAAGGCTAAGGAAGCAGTTTTATTCTTTCCATCATCAGCTATGGGCAAGGGTTTGAATGGATACTACTGCTACTTCTATAGAGAAAGGAGGGCCTGATGCCAATCGTTTGGTCTTCCATGGGGTAGATGCACCTTCATCAACCCCTGACGTCCTATTCCTGTGCCCTTTTCCGTCTTCTGTAAAGCATTCCCCCTGCGAGTCGTCACGTAGCCTGGGAAGGAGGAATCAGAAAGATGCTGGGCTGGAATGGTCACTCTTCTCTCATAGCCTTTGGCAGCTTACTCTTCCTCTCCAAGCCTCAATGTTGTGTTCTTTAAAGTGGAGCCTCGAAGCTTTCTTCCCCATGTTGTCATGGATACCAGAAATTATTCAGCTGTGGTCAACACGTAGTAGATGCTCAGTTAACAGGAGGTACACTGTCACCCCTGTGCCTGAGCCCTGCCAGTAGAAAATGAACCCATTATATAGGTATTAGGAATCCAATACAGCCCTGTATAAAGTATTTTCATTTGAACAGTGGATACTTGGAAGAGCAATTCTTAACCTTTAGATATAGTGAAATTTTAGAAATCAGCAGGCTGTGATTGGTGGTTACCTTATTCTCTGACCCTTGTGGCCTAGCACAGGATCATTGTCAAATTAAAGGCAGCTCTCTTTTCTCTTGCCCTTATGGTGATGCCCGTTATTGTGATGTTTTGTGATCATGTGATAGAATAAGAGCTTTGGAGACCTGTAACCTTGGACAAGTGACTAATCAAGTCTGAGCTTTGGTTTTGTTTGGTTTTGTTTTTTGTCTTTTTAAGATTTTATTCAGCATTTCCAGAGAGAGAGGAAAGGAGAGAGGCAGAGAGGGAAAGAGACATCAATGTATGGTCGCCTTTCACCTGTCTCCAGCTACAGACCTGGCTGGAGACCTGGTTTTCAACCTGGTTATGTGCCCTGGCTGGGAATTGAACCAGTGACCTTTAGTTTGCAGGCCAGTGCCTTATCCACTGTGCCACCAGCCAGGGCTGAGCTTCGGTTTTCTTATTTCACAGTATGGATACTAGTACCTTCTGCCTCATACTAGTCACGGGTGTGACCTGTAAGATGACGTACAATAACTTATTTCAAGTGTTGTCCACTTGTCCCGAAGCAGGCCCCCAGTCATGTTCTGCCCCACCCCTGCCTCCCACACCAATGCCTGGCCCTGAGCTGGACCCTAGTGGCTCGGAAGTGAGGAGTAGGTAGCCCACTCCTAGTCAGAGCAGGAAAGAGTGCTTTACCCGCTTGCTTATTGCTCTGTGGCCCTGGGAGGTGTCTTTCTGAGCCACAGTGACAAGAAGAGTAAATAAGAAGTGAACAGCAGCAGCCAGTGTCCCTGGTCTGTGATGATAAGTGATGGCTGAGTTGGAAGCAAGTGAAAATGGAATCATAAGAGGATGACAGGGTGGGAGGAGAGGAGCCAGACAGCCGTGCTGACTTAGGAAGAAGGCTTGGCATTTACCTAGCACCCTGGGGGTGGGTGACGAGTACCTCTGAGCTGCAGGGGGGCGGCGTGGGCAGCACCGTCCGGCTGATGCCCCCATCCTCCTGGGCCTGCATCCCCTTCCTCAGGAGGAAGCTAGAGAGGCAACAAGGGTTGCTGGTTCTGGCAACACGGATCGGCCTTGTGGATGATTTCTTTTGAGAGGCCCCGGTTTGCAGCTAAAGAAACTGAGGTCTTTTTGGCGTGGCAAAGGGCGCACACTGAGACGGAGGCCCTCCTTCATCTGGAAAGCATTTTCTCTTTCCACTAAAACAAAATACTCAACCGGCCCCTTTTATCCTGGGACGACCGGAACAAGAACTCAGTCAGTGACAATGTTTTCAGCGGAAGAAATGTGCCAGGGATTCCCTGGAGGCCTTCGCAGATATCTCAGGGATCTTTGCAGCCTATAGGCGATATCATTCATTACAGATGAGCAACAAATTCAGGGGGGTGAAGCGACTTGGTCAAGTTCATTCAGATTGTCCATGCCGAGGGGCAGAATCCTGATTGAAATCCAAAGCAGTATGGTTCCAGGGCCCACATGCTGAACCGTTACCAGCTCACCAGCCTTCCACAGTTGCCACGAAGGCACTGTCTGTGGTGAAGTGGTTCAGGAGAGCCTCCTGCAAGACAGACTCCGATTATGCGTAACTGCGGGGTTCTGCTGTCTTCTAACCCACACGCTTACGGGGTGAGAATGCAGGTAGCAGAGGGAGAGAGAGAGAGAGAGAGAGAGAGAGAGAGAGAGAGAGAGAGAGAGAATTCAATTAGCAGAACCTAAGAAATGTACAGAGTAAATATTTTTAAACCATTGCTTATCTATAGCTGATCATACTGAGTTCTAGTCATTAGCATGATAAAAATCTATTTAATTGGATTCCCTGATGGGAACCACTTTTATAAAGGGATTAAACTCTTTTTATAAATTCTGTGCTATCAGTCCCCTGTAAATGTATGTTTTTAATCTGTTAAGAATATTCCAAATTCATTAATAGTATTTTAAAAAGTAATCCCAGTTTGTAAAGGCAATGCATTGTCATTACAGGAAACTTGGGCATGTCAGAGGAGTACCAACGAGAAAAATAAATAAAGAATTTCTAAGAAATCTTGCCCTTTATAATGTTGAAGGATGGAAACTGCCAGGTCAGTGAAAAGCTGCTGAGGTCATGGCCAGGGGCCCTGAGTTCTAATCCTGCCCAGCCCGGAGGCACGTCCAGGGATCTGTCCAAACACCCTCCCTCTCTGAACCTGTGCTTCCCCTTGTGAAAAATAAAGCTTGGGCAATTTGAACTAAATCACGTTTAGGAACTTTTTCCACTCTGATATGAAATCAAATTTTATTTTAGACAATTGATCAGCATGCGCGTTTACACTTCCCATTTCCTTGGCAAATACTTGCCATGGATGTAAGAAAGTTCCCTTCAGTCTTCAGCAGTACCGTCATTATTCTTAATGAAGTCAGCCAGAACTTATGAAACTTGGAATACATTTATATATTGATTAAGCCCCCCATCTATTCATGCATTTAACAGATGCATTGCCTACCCATCATCAGGCACTATACTAATTACTAGGATGTGCAGGTGATTTAAAAAAAGATTTCTGTGATCAAGAAACTCCCAGGTTAGTGGGGGAAACAGGCAAATGAAAAGCATATGTTTCCCTCCGCTTCTGGCAAAGGCATTGCGATTGTGAGCTGCTCCCTCTGCTTTATTTATGTGCCGGGCAGTGCAGCAGGTGCTGGGTGCAGCAGTGAGCAAGATGGGTGTGATCCCTTCTTGAAGGAGCTTTCATAGTGACAGGAATACGAGAGCAGGGGACCCCTGGTCACCCTGAATCTCCAGAGCTGTTCTTCACTAGCCCGGCTGCCCTGCACAGAGAGACAGGACTGGGGCAAGGGCTCACCCAGTGAAGGTTTTAACCCTCAGCGCTGACTGTCAGAGGCTGTCATCTCGCAGAAAGGAGATGCTTGGTTGCATCAGTAGTCGGCTGAGCCAGCGAAATGGGAAACAGAACTCAGTAAAGCCAATAGCCATGGCATTGACAGAACCCTTGCTGCAGACACCTGGCCCAGCTGCTAAGAGACATCATAGCTAAGGGTAAAACCAGCCGAGGTCAGAAAGCAGGGGGTGAAGGATTTGGAAAGTCAACACAAAAAATGCATTCTTGTTGGTGCTCGAAACTGAGAAGCATTTACTCCAGTTTCCTATGGTGCAGATGGGAAACTAAGACCCAGCAAGGAGCCAATTAGACTAAGATCCTAGGTGTCAGCATGTATCAGAATTCAGTGAAAGGGGAAGGGGAGGAAATGGATGTAGCTACCTCAACCATGAGCTTCACCCTTCCCTACTTCAGTGCATCCTCACATCAGCTCTGTGACACTACCACCATCCCCATTCTATAGATGGCAAAAGTGAGTCCCAGATAGGTAACATAAATTTCCCAGCCCATGTCCAGGGAGAGAGAAAGAGAGGACTGGAATCCGGGTTTGCCTGCTGCCGACATCCATGCACTTTTCCCCCTGCCTAGCTCCCTGTTCTCCAGGCACCCTTAGGGGGCCCTCCCGGGTGGCTGCCTCTCATTTGGAAAATACATATTTGTTGTATAATGAGTGTCAGTAATTAATGATCCGTTCAGAAGCAGAGGAAACTTGCCTAGTAAGCATATGAACAAGAAAGAAAAACAGAGCTGTGTCCTGTGTAGATTTTTCATTCTCACTCATGTTCCCAAAAGGAGGGAAAGGAGAAAATGGCCCTGTGCCCCGTCCTGGAGATAGGAACCCCAGCCGATGCCCTTCCCTGCCACTCTCCTCACCCACCCCCACGGGGCCTGCACAAAGGTAACCCTTTTACCTCTCCCGTTATAAATCATGAGGACTGTGGCTTGTGGCAGATCATAAATCAGTCCTGGGAGTCCCCAGGACAAATCCCAGGACTTTTAATCTTTCATATTAGACGTGTTTAACCTGGTGAATATTTCATGAAGGAACTGTTGCATTTTAACACATCGTTAGCGACTCCTCCCCCTCCCATTTGGTAAATTATTCTCATTCAAATCTCAAGGAGTTTATCCCTCCCTTCCGATATTTTTACCTCCAGTTACCATCAGTCCATTAGGTCACACATACATCCAGTGCCCACATTCAGCGGAAGGTTCCAGGCATGATGTTGGAGGGGAGAGCAGCAGAGACCACCCCTTGTCTGCATGCAGCCCCTCCCAGCTTCCCAGGGGTCCAGGGACTGGGGAAAGGGGGTCACGCTCTCTCCTCATCTCTTCTTCTGTCCTTTAACAACCGATTTTCTGAATATTTTGAATACTATCTCTGACTCCTGCTTTACCCCATATTCCTTCTTTCTTTGTGGTTCAACTGACATTTAGGAAGCCCAGGCTGACTACTACATATTTGCTAATGCTGGGGTTACAAAGATTTAGCAGCATTGTAGGATATGAAACAAATGAGAGTGGTGTTGTTGGTTTTTGTTTTGCTTTTTCACACTCAGCATGCTTGGTATAAGGACACCTGTGTAACATCTATAGTGAATCAGTGAAAGCAATGAGGTTATTTGATGAATACGAACATTGTGAAATCTGCAGTCATGGGTGATAATTATGCATCTCCTGTGACCCCAGCGTCATAGCCACTGCCCTGTTTTGTTGGGGTGTCACCAGGGTGAGAAAACCCTGAATTATAAGACGAGCATTTGTAAATAGCATGGGCTTGTTCGCACTTGACTCAGTCTCAGCATCAATGAAACAAAGATGACAGGAGGTGTTTTTTGTTGTTTTTTTTTTTAATTTATTATTTTTTAGAGAGGGAAGGGAGAGAGGCAGAGAAGGAGAGAGACCTCAGTGCATGGCTGCCCTCCACCTGCCTCCAGCCTCCAGCCACAAACCCAGCCGGAGTTTGCAACCTGGTCACATGTGCCCTGGCTGGGAATCGAACCAGCGACCCCTGGGTTCACAGGCTGGCACCTTATCCACTGTGCCACCAGCCAGGGCCTGTTTTTTTTTTTGGTTTTTTGTTTTTTTTTAAGATTTTATTTATTATTTTTAGACAGAGGGGAAGGGAGAGAGGCAGAGAGAGAGAGAGACATCAATGTATGGTTGCCTTTCATCTGCCTCCAGCTACAGACCTGGCTGGAGACCTGGCTGGAGACCTGGTTATGTGCCCTGGCTGGGAATCAAACCTTATCTACTGTGCCACCAGCCAGGGTGTTTTTGTTTTGTTTTTTAAATTTTTAATGAGGTCTGCAAAAAGCATAATGTGAAGATGCTCTCCAGTATTCTAAAGTCTAGCATGTAACAGCTCAGTGGTTAGCCTTTATTATTGTTTTACTATTAAAGAAATTTGAAAAGAATTGTTTGAGGAAATTAAATTCTGAAAGTTGCCAAGACCTACATCTCCTACATCGAACTATATGCATTTATGAGAAACATGGTGTGCAAACTCTCTGATCAGACCAAATGGAATGGCTCTAGGATGGAAGGTTTGTGGGTTCATCTGGGGTACAAAGGTGATCACCAGAAGACCACAAAGAAGGCAACCTGACAAAAATAGACTGGAAATTTACCAGAGCCATAATGTAATCATTCATTCAATTCACAGTATTGAGCACCTACTCTTTTCTAGGCAGTGAACTAGACCAGGGCACTTCCCACCAGCATTTTCTAAGATGTGTTCCACAGAAGGCCAATCCTGTGACTGCCCCACCAGCAAGCTTCCCAAGGTGAAATAAGGTTAGGGGGAATGGCATATGTATCATCCCCATGCAGAATCACACTCTACTTGCTCTGAGACATAAGTGTTTCCCCCACACTTTAAATAGAATCTTCATAAAGCACATGTGAGCATTCTGCAAATACACCTTAGGAAAACTAATAGCTAATTCAGTCAAAACCTTGAGGAGTATACAGTGGAGCAGGACAGATGGTAGCAAGGAGGTAAGGAGGAGAGCTTCTGAAAACCTAGGATTCTGAACTCTGACGATTTAGTAGGAAATGAGACATCTACTGACCACCCCAAATGAGCTTGCCCAGCGGAAGAATACACTTAAATTGGAGTGGGATGCTGGCAGGAGTTCATGCAACCAAGCGTAAGACATGGCCGAAAAAATGATGCATGGATACATGGACAGACGGATGGATGGATGGATGGATTGGTGGGTAGAAGGAAGGGAACAAGTGGGGAAAGGGTGGGAGGAAAGGAGAGGAAAACCAATTAGAGTAAGCAATCAACAACAAAAATAAACCAAAATCTGGAGATTATAAATGAAAATAATTTTTCCAAAAGAAGAAATCAAAAAATATTTGTAGGACGTGATGTTTGATTTGCTGCTTATGAATAAACATGGATTGTTCCTTCAGGTAGAGAGAATTCAATTTTCTGATAACACTTTTAAAACAAGTGCACTTTATCATAACTTAACTATTTGAATATAGCCTCTCTGTGGCTAGCAGGTCACCTCCTGTTTCCCTTATTAAGTCGTGAGCTCCTTCAGCACCTGGGTTTTACCTTGATCTCTGTATCCCGAGTGCCAAGCCGAGAGCCTAGCTGGCCATCATGGTCAGATTTGTTGAAGGAATGAGTGAATGAACACATGAGTAAACTCTTTATTAACCACAGTGGTGGGTAGACCAGAAAGCCTTCTTCCCGTGGGCCTTTTCTGAAATGAGGCAGCTCACTTTATTTTCTAAGAAAGCAAGGAAAGTGAGAAGGCCAGTTTGTGCAGGCAGTATTTCATGAGCATGTTTTCTTTTGGCCTACAGGAGAGTGTAGCTGTCATGAAGGCTACGCGCCTGACCCAGTTCACAGACATCTCTGCGTGCGCAGTGACTGGGGACAGAGCGAAGGGTGAGTGGCAAAGGGCATGGGAGGGCCATCCCCACTTTCCTCCCTGTGCTGCTCCCAGAGACCCCAAACCACTCCACAAAGAGGGCTCTTTCCCTGTCACAGTTTTATTTCTGCAAAGCCCTGTGGAAAACGAATCCTCTTTCCCAGTGAATCACCTTTTAGTATTAAAGGCTTATGATGACTCTTGTAGAGAACAAATGGTGAAGTGTAACCCTCTCCCAAACCATAACTCATCAGAGGACAGTTCCTTAAGTGGACTGATAAGGGGAAGCAGGGTTTTATACATAACTCTAAAGTGGACAGAGTGGAATTTAAAGTGCCAAGTCCTTCTATAAAATGGATACATTCTTTTATAACATACCTAGTCTTACCCAATAATTATTTCTGTAAAATTTGTCTGTTTCTATAGCTACTCTTAAGCAATTCTGCCTACTTCTGACTAATACCATCTCCTGCCTCCTTTCCTTTTCCTCCTTTTATTCTTCCTACAGACCTTGGCCTTACACAACACTTGAGAGGGGCTATGACTTGGTGACAGGGGAGCAAGCCCCTGAGAAGATTCTCAGGTGAGTTGAGAATCCTTTTGGGTCATAGTGCTGGGGAATGGAGAGGGGTCTTCTAGGGAGGTGTGGTCACGTATCCTTAGAAGATCAGGCCTGTGCCCTTCTGGGCTGTAATGAGCTCAGAGGAACTCTCATTGGCTCTGATGCACCATCATGACCCAGGCTACGATGAAGATCTAATTCTTATCTGTCTGGCTTCTAGACTTGAAAACTCAGGTGCTTAAACTGAGAAAGGCATTATTGATGATCTAGTCTAGTGGTTTAACAACGTTCTATAACTAGAGAACCTATTCCTGGTACCTCCATGAACTCTTGTGTGAAACGTCAGTATTGACGCTGATGAAGACATACAACCAATTCAGTGGCAGAACTGAAAACCAGGCTTTGGGTCAAACAGATTCAGAGTCCATGCTGAATGCTCACAACTTTTATGCTGACACCCCACTGACCAGGCAGTCGCTTCCGGGACTCGGCTGGGACTGTTCGGGAGAGTGGAGCTGAAATGGTCCATTCATTGCAGAGCCCACTGTATACCCAAAGAATCCTGAAACACCAATTCCTAAGAACCTATGCACACCTATGTTCATAGCGGCACTATTTACAATAGCCAGGTGCTGGAAACAGCCTAAGTGCCCATCAGTGGATCATTGGATCAAAAAACTTTGGTACATTTACACAATGGAATTCTATATAGCAGAAAGAAAGAAGGAACTTGTACCCTTTGCAACAACATGGATGGAACTGGAGAGTATTATGCTTAGTGAAATAAGCCAGTCAGTGAAGGACAAATACCATATGATCTCACCCATTACGGGACAATAATGAGCAAAACTAACAACAAGCAA